>CM060852.1:721365-1180679 GCA_030737835.1 Acorus gramineus
ACCTCCTAACTCCTTGGCTTGGCAAATGGCTTCCCATGCAACCAAGTGTGGACGTATCTCACTTCTGCTTGTGCCATTCCAAAAGAACCGTCGTCTTATCACCTCAATTTTCTGTAGAATAGTACGTGGAATCCGAAATATGGAAAGGTAGAAAGTTGGGAGACTCGAAAGCACCGACTTAAGAAGCGTCAGTTTGCCACCGGAGCTGAGACTTCGAGCTGTCCAACCATTGAGCCGTTGCTCGAAGCGTTCCACAAGTGGATTCCAATCTTTGCATTTAAGACGCTGTTGCACCAGCGGGAGACCAAGGTGCCCGGGGGGAGCCTGCTGTACCTCGCATCCGAATATATCCGCCAACTCCCTCGCTCTCCTATGCTCTACATTTATCCCCCACATTGAACTTTTTGACCAATTTAGTTTCAGTCCTGAGATCAACGAGAAACACATTAGAATGAACCTGTATCCTTCAAGAATGTTTTCATCTGGTTCCGCAAACACCATTGTGTCGTCTGCATATTGCAGATGTGTGATTTTGGTGCCTCCCGCAGTACATGGGAGTCCAGCAATCCATCCCGCCCTCGAAGCCTTCAAGCACATGCGACTTAGGACGTTGGCCACAAGCGAGAACAGAAGAGGTGAGAGAGGATCACCCTGCCTTAATCCCCTATTTATAGAGAAGAAGCCGCATAGGGAGCCGTTTATAGTTACTGAAGCTTTCGCCAAGCCAATGCAAGCTTTAATCATTCTAATCCAGTTGACGCTGAAACCGTGCAAGTTCATCACTTGGAAGAGGAAGTCCCATGACACATTGTCATACGCCTTCGCGAAATCTAACTTGAGGACCAAACCGCTTCTCTTATCTTTGTGAAGTGCTGCTATAATCTCCTGCGAGATAACGAAACCATCTTGGAGTCCCCGACCGGGAATGAAGGCCGATTGGTTTTCCTCAATAAGATGAGTGCATGCTTGTTTTAGTCTATTTGTTAGAACCTTTGCTATTATCATGTAATTGCCATTTACAAGACTAATCGGTCGATAATCTGCAATAAACTCCGCAGCCTCACGCTTAGGAATAAGAACATAGGAGGATGCATTGGTACAGCCAATGCCTTGCTTAGCTTGCTGAAAATCTACCACCATGGAAATAATGTCGTCCTTTACCGTGCTCCAGAACCTCTGATAGAATTGGAGGCCGAAACCATCCGGCCCCGATGATTTGTCCCCCTCTGCTTTCATCACCACATCTCGGATTTTCGCCTCAGTAAATGGGGCGTCCAAAATCTCCAAGGACTCCTCAGACAGCTTGGGGAGTTCTGAGTCCTCCCACCTGGGCTTCCAGCCTTGATCCTTCATGTATGCCTGTTGAAAATGTTGCACAATTCCCGCCTGTATTTCTTGTCGGTCATGCAATACAACCCCATCAATGTTGATATGATGGATGGTGTTCCGCCGTCTTCGTTGATTTGCCATTTTGTGGAAGAATTTTGTGTTACCGTCTCCTCCATAACGCGTTTGATTTTTGCCGCCATTCGCGTTCCTCCATGCGCAGCACCTTAGTGTATTTGTCTTTCATCTGATTCCTGTCCTCCCTTTCAGCTCTTGTAAGTGCCCTTGCTTCCTCCGTTTTATCAATCTCCTCAATGTGACTAAGCAGGCTGACTTTCTCTTGCTCCCTCTCCAGCTTCTTTTGTCTGCCCCATGTCTTAAGAGTTCTCTTAAGTCTACGTAGCTTGAAGGCCACTCTTCTCGCCCCTCGAATACCACTCGTTGAAGCAGTCCAGTTGCGATGGACTAACTCTTCCAAGTCCTCACATTCCAGCCACCATGATTCGAATTTGAAACATTTGGGTCTCCTTTCATTGCTCGAACCACGAAGAAGGATCGGCGTGTGATCCGAGATTGTTCGGGGCAGTCCCACCGCCTCACACCTTGGGAATAGATCTTCCCACTCCGGGCAAATGAGAAATCTATCTAGCTTTGCTAAGGACGGGGCTTCTCTCATATTTGACCAAGTATATGCCACGTTTGAGATTGGAACATCCAGCATTCCCTCCTGGACTAGCCAATCCGAAAATCGTACCATGCCTGGGGTGGTGCTAGTTCCCCTGTTCCTGTCTCCAGAGAATCTAGTAATTTTGAAATCCCCTAGTACACACCATGGTTCATTCCAAGCCTCCCACACTGCTGAGAGTTCCTCCCAAAGCACCTCCCTGTCTGAGGCCTCATGTGGCCCATAGACGTTAGACACAGTCCACTTCCATCCTGTATTCATCTTCTGTAATAGAACCGAAATGGAGTACCTCCCCTCAGATTGATTGAGAAGCTTCCATCTCCCAGCATTCCAACAGGTTAATATCCCTCCGGATGCTCCCTGGGAAGGCTTAAACATCATTGTGTCCAGTCTGCCTCCTCCTGCTGCCCTGAGCTCAACTTCAGTCACTTCCTCCATTTTGGTTTCTTGAATACCACACACATCCACATAGTTCCTTCGTACCAGGTCCGCCAGTGCACGCTTTTTATCGGGGTCGTGCATCCCCCTAATATTCCAAGAAAGACACACTAACATGGGTCAGTGTGACGGACCCCCAGTGTGGTCGGAATGACCACCTGCCCCACCGAGGATGACGCCTCAGCCAAGCGCCCTCCCCTGGCCATTGCCGGAACTGATGCGGAACGCAAAGCCGATTTCCCCAGACGACTGGGACCTCCTTCACTGAAAGCCTTTTTTAAGAACTGAATAAACTGTGTCTTCTCCTTTCGGTCCTGGACTTGCAGGTCAATGTCTAATGCTCTCGAGTGCCGCACGCCCGTTATTCCAGCTGACATCTCCGCGGGAACACCCAGGTCCCCCTGAGAGTCAATATGTGTCACGAGGATCTCCTTTGCTTTCGTATAAGTACCCACTTGGGAGACCACTCCATTATCACCACCATTATCAGAAGAGCTAGAACATAAAGCACCAACTCTTACTGGACGAAACAGGTCTGAGCCCGTGACCGGGTCTTTCCCCCACCACGACCAGGCCCATCCGGATCCCACCAAACCCGGCCCAAACGGGCACTCAGTGTCCTCAGCTTCTAACACGGGCATTGGCAGCCCATGTAGCAGACCCACACCCCGAGGTGGGGGCCCACCAATCGTAGCCTTGTGTGAGTCTACCGAATTTGAATTTCCCGCCACAATCATCGCCAGTTTCTTGATGGGAAGGGGGGATGTCCTTTCAGCCGTACTTCTCCCCTCTCTTGCAACCTTCGGCTTCATAGTGACAGGGTCCTCTTGAGGTATCTGCTCAGTTGCCACCTCTTTGCCTTTCCAGCCTCTTTGCGTGTCCAAAGCGCCACCAGCCTTACCAGGGGACCCTCGGGCAGTGGGACTTGGCCAAACCAACTCCTTTTGGTTTAGGGAAGAGTGTCCCATCCTAGGAATCTTGTGATTTGAACCCCTCCTCGAAACTCGGACCCACCTGGAACATCCTTGATCTAGTGCACCCATTGCACCGTCCGCTGGACCACTCTGCGCCTCCGTGCCTTGGATCTTGCTCTTGTCCGCCGTCTCCTTCTCCACCGGCAAGTATCCCTGCTTTTCCAATTCTCCATCTTCCTCTTCCGGCCGCCTGTCCTGACGATCCGCTGTTATCATAATTCTAAAATGCTCTCCTGAATGAGAGACTTGTAGCTCCCTTGGGAACGAAGGCTCCCCAGCTGATTCAATCAATACCACCTTGACCGTTCTTCCGACATCATCCCTTCCCGAATGCAGTACCTCAACCACACGCCCATATCTACGCAAGATCTCCCCCACGCACCCCGCAGCCAGCCAATGAAGCGGCAGTCCCGTAATGGAGACCTTCCACCTCATGTTCCTGGGTATGGTACCAAAGTCTGGTCTCCATTCCCAACAGGAAAGGGACCCTTGCTCACCAACAATGAATGCCTCTCGGAGGATGCCTTTAAGAACCCATATGTTAGGAGTGGACACAAAGAAAGTGTTTCCCCCAATTGCCCGAACTCTGGCTGTATTCATACATTCCCATTTACGAACAAACATGTCCTTGACACTGGCCGGAGAAGGGGACCACCCCCTAGCCTCCGCCAAGACTCCGTTTCGCAGGAAAGCATCTTCATCTTTGACGTTTAGCGATTCAGGCAGCTCCACTGTGGGTACCTCCCTTGTCACCTCCGTTGCCGCCATGTGTCCTGAACATCTAGCCGCCCTATGACCCGTACCCCGGCAAATGCGGCAGATGAGTGGGTCTCTGCATTCCTTCCTCATATGCCCATAACCCGGACATCGATAACATCTGACAAACCTGTCTTGGGACCCCCCTCCGATGTTGCACCTTCCGTCTGAACCGCTTGTGGCTGAGGACCTCCACGAGGTGCTTCCCCAGCCCTTCCGACGACCGTCACCCGATTTTAACACTCGACGCCGTTTGAAGCCTCCTTCCCACTCTGTTCGCTGGTCGGCTGGCCGCTCACCGCGTCGGAGTCCCCGGGTACCTGCCCTCGTTCCGTCCGTCGCTCTCCACTCATCGTTGTCTCCGCCAGTTGTTCGTCGCCGTTGTTCCCCGCGCGCCCTTCCGCTCGTTCCATGGATCGTCGTTGAAAATGGTTTCTATTAACTGTGCAAAAGGTCGAACCCAATTGTTTCAATTTTTTGTGTGTTAGTTTGAGGTGCCATGCAGTGCTCGATCAATACAATACATACAGTAAATTCATACTAACAAAAGCTGCTGATATAACATCCATCCAGATCCAAATTTTTTTTTTTCTAATAAAGAAGTGCTTCTTTATGTTTATTTATTTTTTAATCCAAATCTTCTTCCGTCAACACGAGCTATCAGACTATATATTAAACCCAGACCCTCATGAGTGAGGTGGGTATTAGATCTACAAACTATAAAGTTATAGATAGTGTTGATACATGGAGCATGTATGGTAGGCAATACGAACAGACATCACCAATCAGTGGTGCTGTTTAGGGCCCGTAAGAAGTACCGCTGGCTTGATTTTTGGTGGGTTGGCGATCATCCTATCCATCACTTGATCCATGGTTGAGTATTTGTAGTCTGGATACAATGCGGAGGCCTCCAGGTCGTCCTCTCCCAATTCATAACTCGACGACTCGTCGACGAAGATGTTGTGAACTATCGCGATACGTATGTTGTCCGGCTCCGGCAATGCTGTGACAGTGAAGAACAAGAATATATAATTATATATCAACCACCATGAGAGTCGGTGGTGAGCTTAAGAATTGAACCATTTCGAACTAAGGGGCGTCTGGAAACATGATTTGTAACTTAGAGTGATTAATTCTGCACGCTCTTTAGTTATAAATGTTTCAAAACAACTTTTTCAAAGAAAAGAAAAAAAATCATGTTCCGTGAAAATCAATTTTCAAAAACAAAAAAAAAATGCATAATTTTTACAAATCAAATCATATTCCTAGAAATTAATTTTCTTTTTTTCTTTTTTACTTAAAACAATATTTCACGCAACGATATTTTGTTATGTTCCTTTATAAACATGTTAAGATTACATAAGATTCTCATACATAGAACAATTTTACAGGAGTATGTAGAATCAGTTTAATAATTAGTTCCAAAGATAATCTAATTAAAACGATCGATGACCAACATGTTTTGAATTTTACGTACTCTCGGAGAGCCTGACAACCTCTTCTTCAAGGAGATGGACCCTCTTGTATTTCTTTCCGGTCTTCTTTTCCCACATTTCGATCAATCCCAGTTGAGTGACTGTGTTTTTGGGAGGCTTACATATGACGAGACGGTTCAGCGTCCTCGGATCCTCTACGGCTCTGATGGCGAAAGCCGCGACGTCTTCCTCCAGATTCAGGACTCCTGTTCATGTTAGGGGAGATATTAAATTCACTTTGTGTTTCATCTATACCTGGTATTGGTTCTGGTTCTTGAACATCAACTTTGGTGTGACTGATTGTGTGAGTGATTTGAAATTCTAAAAAACTCGTGTACTACATATATATGCCTAATAGGAGGTTTAACATAAAACTTATAAAGAGCAGCTTTTTAGAAATCCAAATAGAAACAAGCCTTCTAAAAACACCAATTTTTATACTCAGATTCCAAACGTACCCTTGGTTTCGCCGGTGCCGTAGACGGTGACTGTATCTTTATTTTCAAGCGGACGCATCAGGGCGTCGATGAAATACTCCGCAAAGAAGTTCCCAGCGATGAAGGTGTAGGGGATCCCGGCCGCTATAACTGCCTTTCGTATCATGAGCTTGTCGTCCATGAGGGGCTGGAACACCGGTAGCATCTTAACCCTTCCCCCTTCGATGCCAAACTCCGATGGCAAGAACCTCTGTTTCAAGACATTATTCGACATACACATGAGACGTGGACGTGAATTGATTAAAATTATGTGTGTATCAATCAAATGGTCTTAAACTCATCAAATGAAATAGCTTCATATATCAGACACGATCTTATTCATGATTTGATGTATTTATAACTGTTTGGTTTATATTATTATGATATGAAATTCACATAATAAAAATCAAACAAGATATAAAAAATAAAAAAAAATAGACTGAGAATTGAAACTCATACCTTGACGTTGCCGGCTTCTTTGATTGCGTTTATGATCTTGGGTTGATCGAGATGATCAGCGGTTGAGACCGCTGATATCACGACATCCACGCGTTTGATGCATCCGACGAGCAATTCGTGGTCGTTCAGATCACCCTGTTTTTAAAGAAAACGTTTTCTTTCAGTATTTTACCCACGGTTGCTTGATTAGGTAATGTTTTAAATTTGGAATATTGTCTAGAAATGCTTTTGAGAAATGAAGACTCTTGCATTTTCAATTGTTTAAAGTTATTCCATAATTAGATGAAAAACCATGTAATCAGTATTACATATATAGTTATATGGCACAGTAAATGAAGCATGTTTTTTTTTTTTCTTTTGCTATATAATTGGATTCATACGACCAATTGGAATTCGTACTATTCTTAAACAATTTTATTTTTGGAAAACATTTGTTTTTTTTTCGTGGTCACAAAACCCTGACCCCACAGGTGGTGTGAATGACGCCTCAAGACAAATTTAGTTTTGAAATCTCTCAGTTTCTCTCTTCAACGCCTTCCCTTTCTCTCTAAAGCCCCGTTTCGTTGTGCGTTTGAACGCGTTTTTATTTTTTAAAAAGTTAAAAAATTAAAATTGTGTAGTCAAACGGGACAGCTTTTTGTAGAATCGGAAGCTGGATTCCTTTTAATTTTTCTCTCGAAATCTGTGTTTTAAAAAACTCAGAAACAATGTTTTTTTGGTCGGAATCGATTTTTTGAATTGAAAAGTAACTTTCTCTACCAAACATTAAACTCTTTTCAAATATTGATTCTTGAATTAAAAAAAAAAACATCCTAAAAAAGTCAAGGTCTAAAATCATCTTAAAAAACAGCTTTATTCCAAAAGCTACTTTTCAATCTGTGTTTCTAAACGGACCCTAAGAAACTTTAAACACGACTGCATCTAGTAAAAAAATATATAAAATTTGTTAACTCTATCAAGAAAAAGATTAAATAAATATGATAAAGATAAAAATAAAAATTACAAAAATACCCCTAAAAATTTTAGGGCCCGAACAGACTCTTCATGTATATACCAAAATGTAAGACAACAATCATACAACATATGGATAGAAGAGGTCAGAACATGAAAATTAAGTATTGCAGTGATCATAAGGCAAGGTACTGGAGGTGTACGGATGTTACCTGGATAATTTTCACCCCAATCGATTTGAACTCATTGATCAACCCTAGTTTAGAAGGATCGGGGGAGGCGAGCGTCTGGGGCCTTAGAAGGGCAAATGTAGGGTGACCCATGGAGACACTAGCTCTCACGATGTATTTTCCGATGTATCCGGTGCCACCGATGACTAAGATTTTGCTCGGTCCGGCCATGGCTGTTCTCTTGCCTTAGTGTGTGTGTGTGTGCAAGAGATGGTGTACTAGGTTTTGAAGGCCACCACACATATATATAGTGGGAAGTGTATGCTCTACAAACAGTGGCAAAAACAGAATTTCCTTCTCAACCACCACGCCCACCAAGGAATGAAAAATGTGTCACTGTCACTGAAACCACCACGCCCACCAAGGAATGAAAAATGTGTCACTGTCACTGAAAAATGTGTCTTAGCGAAGATGGACCGGTGTCACTTCTTTGACATACAAACCTCGTTTGTATGTGGACTCAGTTAGAACACACGTATTGAAAAAGAGCGCTGATATCCTCAGTTTGTTTTGTTACCCCCATACACTAGGACAAAAAAATAATAATAATATATCTCAATATATATTTCATTTCATATGACAGCATGTACTTTAATAAAAGAGCGTATGATTTAAAAAACAAAGAAAACAGGTGTGGATTGCAATTGATACACTCAGTCATCACGTTATCAATACAATATGAAATCGTCTAACGCACGCAGTATATTTATCCATCAATTATACTAACCATAATTTTTTTTAACGTTTTCTTTCTGTCAAAAAATTAGTTTTTATTGTGTGCGCGCGTGTGTGTATACATATATTGTATTAGTTTTTATTGTAACATATTTTTTTCATATGTAGATTCATAAAAAAATTATATAATGCTACATTTAAATGCACAAATAACACAAATAAAATCGATTTACATAACAACTATTAAATGTTTTATCATTATCATTATATTATTTATGTATATATAATCACATATATTATACCATGTGTTTTAGTACATGCATAAACTTAGTATTATACTATCTCAATATATATTTTATTATGAAAATTTTAAAAATATACTTATTGTATTTGCATGAGTATATACATCATCTTTTTATTTATAAAAGAATGTACTCGATTAAATAAATATATCACTATAAAAAATATATATATGAGCTGTAAAGAGACTGTGCGTATCATTTTGTGAATAAAAAAACTACATCTCATGCATACGCTCAGCAAAACCTTGATAGCATTTGTAGCACAGAACAAATATTGAGAGAACTGGTGTTTGAAACATTCAGTCTGTTTGTTTTGCAGTCTAATGTAATTAATACATGTAACAGGTGATATTCGTATACGTAATCGAGTCTGTTAATTCAAATAATATGTCATCCAAATCTTCCAATTCGTATACATGTTCGAGTCTGATAATTCAAACAGTCGAAATGGAATTCCAGCATGGATGATGACAAATTTTACAAGTAACAGCACTAGTAGTGAATTAAATATATATTGTTCTTAGAGAAAAAAAAAAAAAAAAAAGTAAGGAGATAACAAACAACTTAAGTTGTCTTGTGCTCAAGAAAATTTGAGGCGCCTAAATGTCTAGAAGAAAATCATTCTCTATCGGCCAATCCTGTGAAAGAGAGAGATAGAGAGAAAGATTTCTTTGAAAATTATAGGTCAAGTTCTTTTTCAAGTTTTTTCGTAATAAAACATGTACTAATTAAGCCTATGTTTAAATAATGAAATTACTATATTGGGATAAATAATTATTTCAATATAAATAAAGAATAAGTCATTCTCTATTCATTTGGGACTGGTTTATCAAGAGGATAAGTAGTAGGATAAGAGGTAATAATGTGGATAAGTGAGTGGGAGGACAGATTATCATCATTTGGTATAAAAAATAATTGGGATAAACTGCGGACAGTTACCGCAATTTTGAAATGCAAATAGGGATATTTTATTCTACCTAAAGACTGGAATAACATTTATCTACACTTTTTATCACAATTTTGATAAATTTGAATATAAACAAAATTGATGGATAATTTATCCCTTAAAATTAGGACAACTTATCCTTAATACCTTAACTCTTATCAAACTAGCCCTTGTGGTTTAAGTTATTCTATTTGAAATACAAATATAAAAAAGAAGTTTTATTCAGATACTAAGATAGTAAAATATCATAGAGAGAAATATATATAGACCCAGTAAGAGAGACTATGATAATAAAATATCAGAGAATCTTTTAATCTTTTATTAGAGAAGATCTTATTTGTGACAATCACGTAGAATCTGTCTTAACCAATTAGTAAGTGCCATAAAATGGCTCAAAAAAAAAAAAAATTAAGTGTGCATGCAGTGACTTTTTTTATGTAAATAACACCATAAATGATAGTATTTTTATAAAATTGATTTTTTCACATATACAGAACACCTTCTGGTTGATTAATACAAATATTTTCTGTAATTATCACACATAAGATATGAGCTAGTAAAATATATACTGAATTAGATGATTTCATACACAACTTTGTCTTTGCATGGACTTGATCATCTGGGGTCTTAAGGAAGACATGGGATGCAAGAAGAGTTTGACACGGAATCAGAGTAACCAAAGTTTACATTATTTATAATGTATATATATAATATGATCTATTATACCATGTGTTTTAACAAATGCATAAAACTAATATCATACTATCTTAATATGAAAAATATACTTATTCAATTTGAATGAATATGTACAACATCTTTTATGAAAAATTATTAAATAAATATATATTTTAAAAAAATGTGTATGAACTGCAAATGAGACTGTAATATCATTTTTCGTCAAAAAAACAAAAAAAAAACATGCATTTTAATTGCATAACCTTGATAGCATTTATAACACAGAACAAATATTTAGAGAATGGGCGTTGCATGATACATTAATATATCCTTTTTACAGTGCTGCATTCAGCCTAAAGACGGTCTTCTAGCCACTTATACACCTCACTAATGGATGTTCTAGTGCATCATATGCTCCACTATATTGTGAAAAATTAAACATTTTATTCTTTAAAAATAAAATATGTATTTGTTTATCTAGATATATATATTTCATTTTTTATAATAGTATTCATTAATTAGACGAGTGTATATTTTAAGAAAATAATTAAAATTATTGGGAGTCTACAAATTACATAGGATTGGATGTATCATATTCCTAAAATCGAACCTATAAACTAATAGAGCACGGAGTAAATACGCATGGATGTAATTAATTAGATCTAAAAAGAAACACAACTTCTAAATTTGAATGAAATGATTTATTTTATTCATAATTTTCATATATTCATTTGAAAATCATTTTTAACACGTTTTCTATGAATGAAATATAAATGTATGATATAATAATATTCGTCGGACACTGCATTATCAATCCCCTCTCATGTAATCAATACATGTAACATACGTAATAGGGCGCGTCTATCCCCACTAAGCATTTCCCTTAACCCACCAATAAAAAAAAAAACTGGTTTTTTTTTCTGTTCCCACCGATTCGACCTGTTCAACCAAACTTGGTCGTCACTTTAAGTTTTGGGCAATCGAACTTAGTCGTTATTTCATATTTTGGGCAACCTAACGTGGTCGTCATTTCAGGTTTCGGGTGACCGAACTTGGTCGAACAGGGTTTGTAATAAAGTTTATAATTTTTTTTTTCTTGGAAACCTAATCTCATGACGTGTATTCTCCTAGGATCCTTCATGCCACTCTAAGTCTGAGTTGTAATGTGAGGAGAATCAATCATTATTCTTAAATGTATAACATAAAAACAATTTTTTTTTACATAAGTGAAGGAAAAAATTTTAAAAGCCAAATATAAAATGTGTTTGGATCAACTGATATGTTTTTTTGTTTTCAAACAAAAAGTCTGCTTGACTACCAATTCAAACGAAGCTTAAAAATTTAAATTAATTGAAAGTATGCCTACTTACATTTTTTTAGTCCCTTAGCTGTTGTTTGGATAAAAGAATAAATGTAGAATATGATGGATAAACTCAAAAATTTATTTGTTTATAAAGAATAGGTAGATATAATTCTGAATCATGTTCGATCAATTTCGATCACCCAAACCCTAAAATAACGACTAAGTTCAGTAGCTCAAAACCTAAAATGACGATGTAATCCGGTTTTTCAAAACGTGAAATGACTTAGATTGGTGGGAACAGCGCCCTACGTAATATTCGTATAAGTATTCGAGCCTGATGATTCAATTAAATAATACTTCATTCCAAATCTTTCAATTGGCATACGTATTCGAGTCATGATAATTCAAACAGTCGAAATGGAATTCAAGCACGGATGATGACAAATTTTACAAATAAAAAATAGTTTTTATACAAGAGTTGTCCTATCCTAATAGAGAGAGAGAATATCTACAAATAAAAAATAATTTTTTATACAAGAGTTGAACGCATGTTTTTTCAAGTTTTATTTTTATAATAAAGCATGCACTAATTAAGCCTCCGTAACTAATGACATAAGCTATGTTGTGATAAATAACTATTTACTATATATAAAGAATAAATTATTCACTGTTTGTTTGTATTAACGATAAACATAATAATAAAGTTTTTATCATTTATTATGGATAAATTGTAAATAAAAGATGAATGAGATGTACTAAAAGATAAAATGTGAAAAGATGATTATTTGACATATATAAATCTTTTTTATTTGTTATGTGGGTGTCAATCAACATGATTCCATAACAGATCTGAAATACAAATATTAGTTTATTCCCACATATTATAGCATAACTACCTCCATCAATTATTTCCATCTAGTCAGTTTTTTGGGCTTATTTACTTATATTTCAGCTCATTTCCTAAAGAGACTAAGATAGTAATTTATTGAATTAGATGTTTTCATACATTGTAACTTTGTCTTTACATGGACTCGATCTTCTGGTCTTCAGCAAGATATGGAATGCAAGAAGTTTGACACGTAATCAAATTAACCAAAGTAATGTAACTATTAATAATTCTATTATACCTAATCCGATGTTCATTAATTCTCCTCTGTACAAGTTGTATGTATGGCATTCTCTATTCCTCTCACCCCTAATTCAAACATGTACTAATCTTTTCGTAATGAAAGCGAATGATAGCATGTTTCTATTGTTTTCGAAAGAAGAAGAAAAAAATGCATGCATGCATTTATTCCGATTATTCTTATTAGATATAATAAATTGTAACTCCTTATAATTAGTACTAAATATTTATAATTTATTGTAACTTCTTATATTCTTATAACTCCTTATAACTCCTTGTAACTTCTTGTATTCATCTCTATAAATGGAGATCATCAACACCATTAAGAGTGTGAGGAGATTTATGTTGTAATATGGTATTAGAGCACAACTAGATCCTTATCTCATGGCTTTCCAAGAAGTCACTCCCCCCCTCCCCCCACCAATCCATAGGGAGGAAACAATATTTCAACCCAACATTTCTTCTTCTCACTTTTATTTCCTCAACGTAGAAATTTCTTCTCTTCGTACAAGCCTCTCTCTAAAAAAAACAAAAAAGGATAGCGCAATTTGCATAAATAGCATCACTGGAATAAATATTTGTAAAACTAGCACTCTTATGTGAATATTAGCAAAAAGTAGCACTAGACCCGATTAAATTTTTTTTTTTTTAACACTGAAGGCGCTGTATATATATGGCGCCTCCTTTTAAAAAAAAAAAAAAAACAGAGAGTCGTCATCGTTTTTTTTTTTTTTAACACTGAATGTGCCCTATATATATGGCGTCTTTTTTATTTTAAGTTGGGATCACTTTCTCTTTTTTAATTAAATATGAATGGCAGAGATTTTTTATATTAAATTTTAATGGCTTGGATTTTTTTTTAAGTTGAGAAAAGAGAAAATCATGGAAGATTTGTGGAATAGGCCCATCCTTAAAAATTCATCCTTCAAAATCTTCCTTGATTTTCTCTCTTTCAACGGAGTATATTTTAACAATAATGATTCTCATGCCCCAACTTCAGAGGCCCCAAACCAGGCCTCATGATGTGGCAAGTGTACATTGTCTATTATACCATTTACTTGATAACTACCTTAACATGTATCCCTATGATTGTGGAGTATCATTTAATTATGAAAGTTCTGTATTTATTCACCATTGATGGATTCTTAAAATCGTACAACTATATTATTTGGAACAAATGGGTTCAAATCACGAATCATAGATTCTCTATCGCGGAAAGTAGAGTTTGGAGAGGGAATTGAAAGGCGTGAAAGAGAGCCGAAGTTAAGGCGGGGTGGTGGATCGAATGGCGGTGCGAATAGGAGAATTGTGAGAAGGGATCGAGAAACCATTGATGTTGAAACAATTGAAAATCTGTCTTGTATGCGAAATGAGGAGGTTTTGCATTACGGAATTGATTTTGTTTATGAAGAATACGTGGGAGCAAATCGAAAATTCTATTTTTGAGGAGAAGGCACGAAATCGTTTTTTTTTTTTCGATTTGGATCTCACATCAATGTCTCTCGGATCAGGTTTGACATTATTAGATTCGTAAAAAAATTGTGTTTTACTTTTTGTTTTAAATATTTAAACACAATTTTTTTTCATGTATTGAATGTCATTTATCACATTTTGATTTGTTTTTGTTTCAATATCTAAATGTAACACTCGATACCGTTACATTTTATATATGGGTAGTTTGTTTAATGTTACTGCTACATTGTTGACAATGTAATTGTTTAAATCTGTATTATCTGTATTATTTTTGTTACATTCGTAAATGTAACAGTCAACCACATGCATGTATTGATTTATATTTGTTACATTTATGAATGTAACATTCATTCGTGTATTGCATTTGTTTCAATGTAAATAGTAATTTATATTTGTTATATTTATTACTGTAACAGTCAAATACATATGTTTGTTAAATGTATCACACAATAAAAAAAGTGTTTGACATTTTCTATAAAATGTAACTGACTATTGAAAATATAATATGTTTCTAAATTGTTTAAACATTGCATAGAATATAAAATATTTAGGTAGGTAAATGAATTTGTTTGTTATATTTATGTAAATGTAACAGTTCTGATGTAAATGTAACAAATCGTTGTGAGAGATGTAAATATTTAATAAAGGTATTTGATGTAACTAATTCATATAGTAACCATATGTGTTTTTTTATTTAAATTTGAATACAATAAATATCCAACTTTTTTAGTGTAATTTAGGTTCAATTGTAATTTAGGTAAGGATTTTAAAATTCAAAATGTGAAATGGATAAATGGATTTTAAGATTCACGTGGAAAGGTAATAACTGAATAGAGAAAATGGGGGATTTGGGTTAATGAGACAGATTTTTAATGAATGACATATTTGTATTTTGCCATTTCACCCTTTTTAAAAAGTCAAGCCCACTAATAACAACCAATAAGGTGATGACACCTCACGGGGCTTGTTAGTGGGGCTTATATTTTGGGGTCTAGGTATCACCACTCCTATTTTAAACAAAAAAAACTCAATCCATGATTTTCTCAAATCTTCCTTGATTTTCACTTTTCTCAATTTAAAAAAAAAAGAAATCCCAGCCATTAAAATTTAATATAAAAAATATCAACCATTAATATTTAATGAAAGAAGAAGTGATCACAATTGAAAATAAAAGAGACACCATATATATGGCGCCTCTATTGTTAAAAAAAAAAAAAACTGGATGACACCTCATTTTTAAAAAAAATAAAAAACAAAGGAGACGCAATATATATACCCAAAAAAAAAAACATCTGTATCCTTCTCTTCCTAGTCTCCTTGACACAACTTTCTTTCTCTCTCTCTCCATAAAAAAAAAAAGTTATCTTCTATCTAATCTGTCCCATCTTGTCCCACCACATAAGTATCTCTAAAAAAAAAAAAAAAACCTCATCTTCTCTTCTATTGTTATATCTCTTAACACCATTTTCTTATCTACATATCATTCTCTTTCACTCTCTCTAGAAAAAAAAAGTACTCCTCTTATTATATCTTTCTTTCATTCTATATTGACTTAACCAAATTATTGTGTTATTGCCAATATAAATATTGAAATCTTTTGACTTTAGACCTTTACTTGAAGAAATTGGTGTTCAAAACCAACTGTTGTACAACAACCCGGGAGCAAGTATCCGACGATATTATATTATGTCAAATTCAATTCAAGAAGAGATTAATCAGGAGATATTATATCAAATTTTCTCCATCACCAATTTATTAAAGACAAGTTGAGGGTTCTTGACAAGTTAAGCGTTCAAGAACCCTCAACTTGAGGGGGCATATTAGATATAATAAATTGTAACTCCTTATAATTAGTACTAACTACTTATAACTTATTGTAATTTCTTATATTATTGTAACTCTTTGTAACTCCTTATAATTCCTTGTAATTTCTTGTATTCATCTCTATAAAAAAAGATCTTCAACACCATTAAGAGTGTGAGGAGATTTATGTTGTAATAATTCTGATCTCTAACCTTGTTTTATAGCGGTATTTTTCCCAATTATCAATGATTAAAAAATATATATATCACGGACTATGGACATACAGACAGAGAAAATCAAATAATAAAAAGTTGAGAGCCAAATCAGCCAAGCTAAAGTCAATAAATATAACCTTCTCTTTTGGTGGCCGACTGATGCAAATTAAAAATAATAGTGTTTGTTTTTTATATTTTTATACGCTCCCGTGAAGGTACTTTATTCTTCGGGAGAAGCAGCCCCGTGATGGAGGAACAGAGTTTTCAGGTGTTTTTTATATATAACTATGTAATGGTTACGTAAGTCTGACTGGCTCAAAAACGAGTCTTCGGGAGAGACGTCTAAATAGAAAGAAAAAAGGGTGAGATTTCACATGTTAGAAACTCAAAAAAAAACATCTTTTCAACGCTATCATTTAATTGAAAACACAACGACTTTTTCGTTTGGTTTGGAATTGGAGTTCCAATGCGTCCGCCGGCGCAAACTACCCCTGACGCACACATAAATGGGGGCTAATTATATTAATGTACTTGCAAATATTCGCCAAATGAAAATGGCAATTTTTAAAATTGCGTTTTAATTTTTAATTGCATGTTTAACCCAGTTCTATTTTTATTTTCAAAATATAACATTTGACCCAGTTAGCAGTGGGTTGGTTTTTTTTTTTATTATTCTTTTACCTTCTGTTCGAAAAGTGACATTGTTTTATTTTATTTTAATAGTTATATTAGGATAGATAATAATATTTGATAAAATAAATCTATTTGTGTTTAATTGTATTTTTTATTATTCTTATTAAGAAACGTAAAATTAGTGTTTGATTGACCTAGAATAAATTGTAGACAAATGACTGATGAGGGGTAGATAAAGAGTTATTATTTTCAAAATATCAATTTCGTCCCTGAAATATAAGTTTCTGTTTTATATTAATTATGTATATAAATCAATCCCTGATGTGTCTAATTAAATATGAACCGTCCATCTCATGTAATAATTTACAGTGCACCCTTAAATATAAGAGCATCTTCAATAAATATGTTAACTAACATGTTATTGTCATATTTTACATAACATGTAAAAATGTTGCTCCAATGGAGATGTTAAGAGGGAACTAATGTGGGTCCCACGTGTCATATGTTATCTTTCATGTTAATTGTAACTAGTGTTTTAGTTAGTCAAATATGGACCCTACGTGATAGTTCTTTTTAAAAAATAAATAAAAAATACATTTGAGAGATTGAGTGGGTGGAGAGATGGAGCCTACTATTGATTTAGCTAGTTTATTTAGTTAGTCCATTGAAGCAACAACAACCAATTAAATAAGAATGTAGTAAATGTGTGTTTAATGGAGATATAAAGTGCTGACATGTCACTTTAACATCTTGTTTCTGTTAGATTATATGTGTTATCTTATAATGTGTGTAGTGTATTACACATGTAACTCCTAGACATTTGTATATATAAAGGGATTAACCCCTAAGTGGAATACAAGGATTCCCATTTCATTATCTCATTCTAACATCTAACATGGTATCAGAGCCACCACCTCAAAAACCCTAATTTTTTTTTTTTGAATCCTTCGCCGTCGCCGTCGTGCCCCTGCCGTCGCCGTCGCCGTCGCCGCCCCTGCCGCTGCCGCTGACGCGTGCCGTCCTGCCGCTGCTCGCGCAGCCCTGCCCTGCCGCGCGCCCTGCTGCGCCCTGCCGCGCCCGGTGCCCTGCCGCGTGCCCAACCCTGCCCTGCCCGGTGCCCTGCCGCGCGCCCTGCTAAGCCCAGCCCTGTCGCGTGCCCTGCCCGGTGCCCTGCTGCGCCCTGCCAAGCCCAGCCCTGCCGCGTGCCTGCCTGGTGCCCTGCCGTGCAGTTAAATCTGCCCGGATTAATTAGGATCTATCGAGCCCGACAGATCTGCCCGGGCACCGCTGATCCTGCCCGGATTTTCCTGGATCTGCTGGGACAGCTCCTGCCAGCCTGTATCGAGCGTTCCGGATCATCTCGCGCGCCCGACCCGGCACCCAACCCGAGCACTCCCAGCATCCGACCCGGGCACTCCCAGCATTCGACTCGAGTCCTCCCAACATCCGACCCGGATCCGCGAACCCGGGTCCAGCATCCGACCCAGATCTGCGAACCCGGCCCAGCAACCCGGATCCGTGAACCCGGCCCGGGACGCAACCCGAGTCTGCCCCCAGGCTCCTCCGGTCGCCCTCCGCCGCCTCCGGCCGCCCTCCGCGGGACGCGACCCGAGTCTGCCCTCAGGCTCCTCCGGCCGCCCTCTGCCGCCTCCGGCCGCCCTCCGCCGCCTCCGGCACCTCCTTGAGACTTCAAATCACTAAATCGGTCATAACTTCCTCTCCGGAAGTCCGATTAAGGTGATCCAGGAGTCCATTTTGCTCGATTTTTCGTGCTCTACGTCCTTGTCTGCTTCTGATCCTCATCCAAGTGGTTCTGCACAATGTCAGAAACCAACGGCAACCCTACTCTTCCGACACCGGCGGCTTCGAAGGTATCCGTCAGTCTACTTCGTCATTTCTCTATGAGGGCATCTTGGGGGCCGCTCCTGCTACAAAAAGACAACGACCTTCTAAGCAGCATTATCAACCGAAAGGCCGAGGACATCATCTTCCTCCTGTTGCCGCTGCGACTGCTACTTCGATTGCCTCCATTCAGTCACACTCGGATATGCTTGTCCAGATCAGTCAGCGCCTAGACCACCTGATTCTGCAGCAGTCACTTTCTGGTGCTTCTACTCCCTTTGCCTTGTCTTCTACTATGGGTACTCCTGCTTATTGGATTTTTGATTCGGGTGCCTCACATCACATGACTCCTGATAGTTCTATCCTCACTGCATGCTCACCTGCACCCTCACACCTCCCTTCGATTCATACTGCTAATGGCTCTCCTTTAGTCATCACGCAGTGTGGATCGATCACCACCACATCCCACCCTACTGGCCGCCTTTCATTACCATTTGTTTTGCATGCTCCTGAGCTTTGCATGAATCTTGTGTCTATTAGTAGATTGTGTGATTCTGGATTCACCATTACCTTTACCTCTTCTGGGTGTTCTGTGCAGGATCCACGTTCAGGGCAGAGGATTGGTGTTGGTCGTCGGATTGGCGGACTGTATTATGTGGAGTATCTTTATCTTCCTGTACCTGATCCCTCAGTTTTCTGTGGCACTGTCACCTCTGATACTGACTTGTGGCATAAGAGGTTAGGCCATGTTTCTGAATCTCGTCTTAAAGACCTTATTAAGTCTGGTGATTTAGGTCATGTTTCTTTCTCTCCTCTTTCTGTTTGTGAGGGCTGTAAATTAGCCAAACCTGTTGCTACTCCATTCCATTCTAGTAATCATCAGTCCTCTATTCCATTTGAGCTTGTTCATTCTGATATCTGGGGTCCTTCTCATATCACGTCTAAGAGTGGTTTTTCGTATTATATCAGTTTTATTGATGACTATTCTCGCTTTACCTGGATTTATTTATTGCGTCATCGATCTGAGGTCCCAAAGATATATGAGGTCTTTACCACTATGATTCACACCCAGTTTCAGACTCGTATCAAAATCTTTAGGTCTGATTGTGCTCGAGAATATATTTCTTCCACGATGCGTTCTCTTCTTCAATCTCATGGCACTCTCTTTCAGCAATCATGCCCTTATACTCATGAGCAGAATGGTGTTGCTGAAAGAAAACATCGCCATATTCTTGAGACCGCTCGTTCCCTCTTACTTTCTTCTTCAGTCCCCAGCACATACTGGGCTGAGGCTGCTCTTCTATCTGTTCATCTTATCAATATCACTCCCTCTTCTGTCCTCTCCGGTATGACTCCTCATGAGCGCCTTTACTCTTCCAAACCTGATTATAGTAGACTTCGCACTTTTGGATGTACTTGTTTCGTGCTTCTCCCTCCTCATCAACGCACTAAGTTGGCCGCTCGGTCAGTTAAGTGTGTATTCTTGGGGATTAGTTTTGAACACAAGGGATATCGCTGCTACGATCCTATTGGAGATCGTTTTTGGATAGCTCGTCATGTGTCATTTGTCGAAGATGTTCCCTATTTTTCTTCTACACCCACTGCCTCCTCTCCTCCGGTGCCTTCTCCTGTTCAGGCCTCTCCTATTGAGTCTCTACCTCTTCTCGGGCCGTCTGTTCTGCTTGAGCCCACTCCTAGTTCTGTTCTCCCTGAGTCTCATCTTGGCATTCCCACTGCTGACTCTCCTGGTTCTTCGTCTCCTCTTCACACTCCTGCAGCCAACTCCCATGGTCCTCCCTGTTCTCCTCCTATTGTGTCTCCTCTTCCTCCTTCCGCAGATGACTCCGCTGGTACTCCGTCTTCCACGGCTAACACACCTCCCTCTGATGTGGATCCTCGTCCCTTGACTCGCTACCCTCAGCGTGAACGTCATCTGCCTGATCGTTTCAGTTTTGACTCTGGACCACTTGACCGATTTGGCTTTGCATCAGTGAGTACCTATTCTCCAGAATTTCAGGCCTATCTCACCGCTATACATGCCCATCGTGAGCCCCGATCTTATCGAGAGGCAGTCGAGTACCCTGAGTGGCAGCAGGCCATGGCTGAGGAGTTTCAGGCGTTTGAGCAGACACAAACCTGGGATGTTGTTCCCCTTCCGGATGGTGTTACCCCTATCAGCTGCAAGTGGATTTTCAAGATCAAGCATCGCCCTGATGGTTCCATTGAACGACATAAGGCTCGTCTTGTTGCCAGAGGTTTCACTCAGGAGTATGGCATTGACTATGAGGAGACCTTTGCTCCTGTTGCTCAGATGACTACTGTTCGCACCCTTCTCGTTGTTGCTGCTGTTCGTCGCTGGCCTCTCTTTCAGATGGACGTGAAGAATGCTTTTCTTCATGGTGATTTATCTGAGGTTGTTTATATGCAACCACCTCCAGGTCTCAGCACTCCTCCTCAGCATGTTTGTCGTCTTCGGCGGGCTATATACGGACTGAAACAAGCTCCTCGTGCCTGGTTTGAGCGTTTTCGCAGTGTTATTCTGACAGCTGGTTTTGTTGAGAGCCACCAGGACCACTCTATGTTTGTGCGATCCTCATCGCAGGGGCGGGTAATCCTTCTTCTGTATGTTGACGACATGATTATAACTGGCGATGACTCCGCTGGTATTACTCGGGTCAAGAATCACCTCAGTCGACAGTTTCAGATGAAAGATCTTGGTACTCTTCGCTACTTCCTTGGTCTCGAGATTGCACAGAGTGATCGTGGGATTCTGCTTTCTCAACAGAAGTATACAGCTGACATTTTAGAGCGTGCTGCCCTCTCCGATACCCGCAGTGCGGATACTCCTCTCGAGCTTAATGTGAAGCTTCGTCCTACGGATGGTGAGCTCCTCTCAGATCCTACTCGATACAGACAGATCGTGGGTCAGCTTGTGTATCTCTGCATCACTAGACCTGACATTGCTCATGCCGTCAGTATTGTTAGTCAGTTTGTCTCGGCTCCTCGATCAGTGCATTATGGTGCTCTTATGCGAATTCTTCGATATTTGCGTGGTACTATCACTAGATCGATCTATCTGTCATCCTCTTCGACTCTGGTTCTCAGGGCTTACACTGATGCTGATTGGGCTGGAGACCCGACGACTAGACGCTCCACCACTGGTTTCTGCATATTTCTCAGAGATTCTATCATCTCTTGGCGCAGCAAGAAACAGGAGGTTGTTTCTCTTTCCAGCACTGAGGCTGAATATCGAGCCATGGCTATCACCACCAAGGAGATTGTTCATCTCAGACGTCTCTTGGTGGATCTAGGAGTTACTATGACTGGTCCTACTCCTCTTCACTGTGATAACCGGTCTGCTATTCAGATTGCTAGCAATCCGGTCTTTCATGAGAGGACCAAACACATTGAGATCGATTGTCACTTCGTTCGTCAGCACTTTCTTGCAGAGACATTATCGCTTCCGCATATCTCCTCTGCTGAGCAGCTTGCTGATTTCTTTACGAAGTCACATCCAATTCCTCGATTTCAGTTTCTTCTTCGCAAACTCACTTTGTATGATCCACCGTGAGTTTGAGGAGGGCTGTTAGATTATATGTGTTATCTTATAATGTGTGTAGTGTATTACACGTGTAACTCCTAGACATTTGTATATATAAAGGGATTAACCCCTAAGTGGAATACAAGGATTCCCATTTCATTATGTCATTCTAACATCTAACAAGCTAATATATACATTGGAGATGCTCTAAGTAAAACTATTCTGAACTGTGATCTTCAATATTGAGCGTCGGCGACCTTCGAACTTCAATTTAATTAACGACCTCGGCCTCCTTCCACCTCTCATGTATCCCATCCACCACCACCACCACCTGTGTGATCCCCCAACTCTGCATTGCTCTTCTAAACGTTCTCTCTCCCCCAAGGAAGCAAAATCCATTTCCCCCAAAATCACGGATTATCGCCACCCTCATTTGACTCCTTCTCTGAAATCTCCAAAGAGCAGCTCTTCAACTCCTGAACAATTGATCCAATTCCACTCCGCACATCATCCACATGGGTATCTCAAAATCCCTCTCCATGTGCCCAAGGAGCCGAAAATGCCATGTTCAGCATAGTAAAAAACCATGGGTCGGTCTTGGCGTTTCTGGTCGCTCGTCGACTTCTTGTTGTGTGGGTGGATTCAAGACTACTGCTTTGATGGTCTCTTGCCATGGCACTTTGGACTGGTGGGAGGTGATCTTCGCTGACCAGCGGTCGCGGGTCTGGTTGAAAAAGCTCGGTCTATGTTGTTTTGGCAGAGAGAAAATAAGGAACAGGATCCAGTCAAGACTGGATTCGGTCAGTTCGGTCAGTACTGAACTGGACGACGTAAAAATCGAACTACACCACCTATATATAAATCGAACTACATAATCAATTATTTGGTTTATATTTTACTCTCTTATTAGATCCAATCAACTATTGGAGAAAATTTGAATTTTTAAGTAACATCAATATCCAATAGGAGAGTGAAATATGTACCCAATAATTAATTGTGCAGTTCGGTGATGCAGTTTGATTTTTACGTCGTCCAATTCGATACTGACTGAATTGATCGGATCCGATTCTGCTAGATCCGGTCTCAGAAAATAGTGAGAGATGAAGATCGAGGGAGAGGGTCTATTGAAAATTGGGTGGGGGAGCTAATGTGATGGGATTGTTGAGGGAAACATGTACGCGGATGGTGTAAAAGCAGGTGCGGATGGACGGTCAGGATTGAGTGTTTTTCTGTGTATTTTGTGTGTTCGTGATTTGCTTATAAGGGTTGGATCCACTGATCAAGCGGTTCAGATTATAGTTGGGTGTATCATTGGGATGTGTTACAGGTAGTGAGAGATTTTTTTGTAATGATATTAAGAGGTATTTTTATTCTCAGACATATATAAGTTTTGATAAACTATTCTCATCTTTCATAAGAATTGTTATCAGACTTTATCCTAACTTATACAGACATAGCTATCATGGTTTATCCGCACAAACAAACAGCGAATAAGGGCTATTATACCGTTATTCACCCCTATTCTCTATTTATGTTAGGACACAAAAGGGGGGTTAGAGACACAGTGGTCGTGATTTTTAAATCACATATCTACTAATTTTTATTAGATAAAAATTAAGATAAACTATTTTAATTTTTTAATATATATCGAGATAAAATTTAAATGCTGAATAGATAAAATTGATATAAAATTTAAATTTAAAAAAAAAAATTGTATGTGTAAAAAAAAGGGCTGAGACATTATTCGTAAATCACATTTATCAATCACATATCCCGTAGGAAAAATAAAAGTCTAATCAGAATCGGCTTGAGAGCACTAAAACTATATCAAAAGTTACTTTTGCAAATAAAATTTAGCTGAGGCTGAGGCTGGATTAAACTTGTAATTAAAAAAAACCAGGTTGATTTTTAAAAATTGCCCAAGATAAAAATATCATATGAATGTCCCATAATTTATGTTGCATCAGCCTATGGAGTTCATCTAGGCCCTCTAAAAAGCCTAGGTGAAATGACAAACAAGGCTAAACCTAGACTAATTCGTTCTACATCTTTGACTTTGCATGCAAAAGTTTCGTTTCTGCACAATCCGATTCAATATGTTATTAAGGCTCCGTTTAGATCTGTGTTTTAATAAATTCTGTATTTAAAAAGTTAAAAATTCTCAAACATAGATCTAAACACATTTTCAGCGTTTAATTTTATAGTTAAAGACATTTAAGTCCCTACAAACATGGAAAAACCCATATAAGTCCCTACTAAAATTGGGATAGACGTACGAGTCCCTGAAAACTCAAAAAAACCCAATTATCATCCCTGAGTTAAATTTACATCCAAATTTAACAAAATATTCCTAGAATATTCCATCACATATAATTGTGTAGACATTGAAGTCCTTATAAACAGTCATAAAGATAAATTAGTCCCTGCAAAAGATAAAATTGCCCCTAAAAAACTTTTACATTAAATTGTGTATATATTATAGTCCCTATAAATAATCATAAAGATAAATTAGTCCCCGCAAAAGACAAAATTGTCCTTGAAAGACTTTTACATTTAATTGAATAGACATTACAGTCCTTATAAACAATCGTAAAGACAAATTGGTCTCTCTAAAAGATAAAAATACCCTTCAAGGATTTTTATATTTAATTGTGCATACATTACAATTTAAAAATTAAATACACTCTAAAAGACTGCAATTTCTGCACAATTAAATGTAAAAATATTTCACGGACAATTTTATCTTTTGTAGGGATTAATTTGTCTTTATGATTGTTTATAGAGACTGTAATGTGTACACAATTTAATATAAAAGTCTTTTAAGGGTAATTTTGTCTTTTGCAGGGACTAATTTTTCTTTATGACTGTTTATAAGAACTTCAATGTCTACACAATTATATGTGACAGAATATTCTGGGAATATTCTGTTATATGTGACAGAATATTCTGAGAATATTCCGTTAAGTTTGGATGGAATATTCCGTCGTTCAATTCGATACAGACTGAACTGACCGGATTCAATCATGACTGGATCCGGTCTCGGAAAATAGTGAGAGACACGAAGATCGAGGGAGAGGGTCTATTGAAAATTGGGTGGGGGAGCTAATGTGATGGGATTGTTGAGGGAAACGTGTACGCGGATGGTGTAAAAGCAGGTGAGGATTAACGGTCAGGATTGAGTGATATTTTGGTGTATTTTGTGTGGTCGTGATTTGCTTACAAGGATTAGATCCACTGATCGAGCGGTTCAAATTAAAGATGGGTGTATCATTGGGATTTGTTAAAGTAAGTGAGAGAATTTTTTTGTAATGACAGTGAGATGTATTTTTATTCTCAGGCATAGATAAGTCTTGATAAACTATTATCATCTTTCATAAGAATTGTTATGAGACTTTATCCTAACCTATACAAGCATAGCTATTATGGTTTATCCGCACTAAACAAACAGCGAATAAGGGCTATTATACCGTTATTCATCCCTATTCTCTATTTATGTTAGGACACAAAAGGGGAGTTAGAGACACAGTGGCCGTGATTTTTAAATCACATATCTATCAATTTTTATTAGATAAAAATTAAGATAAACTATTTTAATTTTTTAATATAAATTGAGATAAAATTTAAATGTTGAATAGATAAAATTGATATAAAATTTAAATTTAAAAAAAAAAATTGTATGTGTAAAAAAAAGGGCTGAGACATTATTCGTAAATCACATTTATCAATCACATATCCCGTAGGAAAAATAAAAGTCTAATCAGAATCGGCTTGAGAGCACTAAAACTATATCAAAAGTTACTTTTGCAAATAAAATTTAGCTGAGGCTGAGGCTGGATTAAACTTGTAATTAAAAAAAACCAGGTTGATTTTTAAAAATTGCCCAAGATAAAAATATCATATGAATGTCCCATAATTTATGTTGCATCAGCCTATGGAGTTCATCTAGGCCCTCTAAAAAGCCTAGGTGAAATGACAAACAAGGCTAAACCTAGACTAATTCGTTCTACATCTTTGACTTTGCATGCAAAAGTTTCGTTTCTGCACAATCCGATTCAATATGTTATTAAGGCTCCGTTTAGATCTGTGTTTTAATAAATTCTGTATTTAAAAAGTTAAAAATTCTCAGTGTTTAATTTTACAAACCATCTTCTTTTTTTAGACAGAAACATCTTGTGATTGAAAAGCTAATAAAACACCATTTTCCAAAAGCCGCGAAGTGTAAAATGCAAAATTTTAAGAATCTCAGTGTTTCATTCACACATCCAAACGCAAACTAAAATGGGCGGCGTTCAAATGATCAACCCTATTTTTAGTCTTAATTTTTTATTATTATAACAGCCAATGCTTTCTTTTAAAAGGTATATGTATTCTTGTACCTTAATCTAAATGAATTCATGTATTTTTGTTATTTTAAGAAGAAAATTAGGATTAAAATTACACAATTGGTTAGAACATTATTTAAATCAACATCACATCATAATTTAGAGATTAATCAAATAAAACACATTTCAAGCAAGTTAAAAATTTTAAACACCATCCATATCATGTGTGTGTGCATGTGTGATATTGCAAAATCCCTGAATTTTTTGTTATTTAATTTATAGACCAGTCATGATTTATTAAACATGGCAAAACGACTCCAACTTTGATTTGAATCAAATGTTTTTAGTTAACCTTTGATAAAAACCGATTTCTCATGCTAGCTAAAGAATTACAACAGGTTATCACAAAATTTATTTGCACAGAAACATTAAACAATGACTCTTTATTTCTCACAGGAAGTGCGTTCCAGTGTTTCGTACAAGGCATACAAGAAGGAAATTAAAAATCTTAACAACAAAATCTGCTAATAAAACATCCATCCAAATCATTGTAGATGGCATGGTTTTTTTTTTCTGATAGACAACTGTTTATTTATTTTTTAATTAAATTTTTTCCAATCAACACGCGAAAAACGAAACTCAGATTCCATGGTGAGGTGGGTGGATGGGGCATGCATGGTAGATAGTAACAACAGACATCACCAATCAATGATGTTGTTTAGGGCTTGGAAGCAGTGCTGGTTTGATTTTTGGTGGGTTGGCAATCATCCTATCCATGACACGATCAATGGTTGAGTATTTGTAGTCCGGATACAATGCAGAGGCCTCCAGGTCGTCCTCTCCCAATTCACGGCTCGACGACTCGTCGACGAAGATGTTGTGAACTATCGCGATACGTATGTTGTCTGGCTCTGGCAACGCTGTGAAAGTGAAGAAGAAGAAGAAAAAGAAGACGTATTATCACACACCATGAGAGTTCGTTGTTGTTGGCACAAGGCTCCTTTAGAACTTGAGGGGGTATTTAAAAATACCGTTTGGCTGATTATGTTTTTGTGTGATTGATTGGAAAAACATAGCACAATTTTTTAGTTGAAAATGTCACTTTAAAACAGATTTTCAAAATATGTAATAATTAAGTTTTCTTTGAATCAATTTGATTCAAAAGCAAAAAAAAAGAAAAAAGTGTGATTTTAATCAAACTGTGTTTCCAAACGCACTTGGAATGTCTATGAAGATTTTGATTTTGTAGGAATCATATTTAATCCAAACTTGTTTTTAAATGCCACAATCGCTCTTAGTTTTTTTATGAATGCGAAAAATAATTTTTAGCTATAAATTTTTTTTTTTTTCTATATTCTAAAAAAGGTATATGTTTCTGCAAAGTTATTTTTGAAAGTTGGTTTGTATGAAAATTCATTTTTTGAACTTGTTTACAAATGCTATCTAATTCTCACAATATATTTTTTTTTTCCCTAAAAACCGTCTTTTTTTATAAAAGTGGTTTTTTTTTTTTTTATAGATCTAAAGGATGTGTCATGAAAATGAGTTTGAAGAAGAGTTTTATTACTTAAAACAGCTTTTCAAGAACAAATTTTTTATCATGTACTTGAAAAGATAACTTTTTTTATAACTAAAGTTATTTTCTAATTCTATTAAAAGCTGAGATTGAAGAGGTCATTTACAAACAAACCCAAAATAAGTATGATTCTTGCAAAATAATCTCCAAAAAATGTTCAAATCAATGCAAAATGCATCCCAAATGATCATTTAAAAACAAATTTTAAACAAGTAAAATCAATTTCATGATTGATTCCAAACACGACATTATATAGAACAATTAATTAAGAACCAAAATGTATTCTAATTTTTGTTACTTACTCTCAGAGAGCCTGACCATCTCTTCTTCAGGGAGATGGACCCTTTTGTATTTCTTCCCAGTCTTTTTCTCCCACAACTCGATCAATCCCAGTTGGGTTACTGTATTTTTGGGAGGCTTACAAATGACAAGACGGTTCAGCGTCCTTGGATCATCAACAGTTTTGATGGCAAAGGCCGCGACGTCTTCCTCCAGAATTAGGACTCCTATTCATATTAGGGGAGATATTAAATTCACATTATGTTTCCATTTGTAGCTGGTAATGGTTTTGGGTTGAACATCAACTTTGGTGTGAGCAATTTAAAATTCTAAAGAATACGAAAGCAAGCAGTCACAAAGTTCATGTAAGACAGATATCCAGCAATGATGGATATACATCTTCATGAATTATTGAAATAGTTAGATTATTTTTAGGTGTATTTCAATCATTAAATGGCTGAAAAAGCAAAAAAAAATAAGTTTACTAGAAATCGATTTTGTGAAGTTTATTTTTCAAAAATCATAATTTTCAAACGGACACTAATGATGAGTTTTTATTTTGGATCAAATTCATACCCTATTCAATCCATTAGCATATACTTGACCCAACGGAGAAGTTATCCATTTGAATGAAAAATGTCATTTTCAATTAATTAAATTCATGCATTGAGTCAAAGATAACTATGACTCAATTGTGTGATACAACTTTGAGGGGTACACTCCATCCATTTTGTAAGTTCATTTACAGTAAGCACGTCATTAATGAGATAATTAAATCACTCAATACACCATGTAATTCACTCGGTATGTATTTTATTACAAAAATATAAAAAATATGCATTCATTTCATACGTATGTATACTTCTTTTTATATAAATGTAAAGCATTAATGATTATAAGAGCTGTACTGTTACAGTATATAAGGAATGGTGGGAGGGAAATATTTCCACCAAACACGCATACAAAGGCTTGTGGATATATAAAGCAATATTGATGATGGATGGGAAAACCATGAATAGGAATTCTATTAAATTTTTTATTTATATTTTACTATATATGTTGAAATGCGTTTAGATAGCTTTTGAAGATTTTGTTTTACAGAAATCATACTTAATTCAAACTAATATCCAAACCCCTCCCCAGGTCCTGGTTGTTGACTTGTTGTTGACAAAAATAGAGAACAACTTTTAGTTATAAAAAAAAAAAAACTTTTAGGATTCTATGAGAAGTGAGATTGCAAAAGGCCAAATTTTATGCTCATTTCCAAAACGCACCCTTGGTTTCACCGGTGCCGTAAACAGTGACCGTGTCTTTATTTTCATTCGGACGCATCAAGACATCAATGAAGTACTCTGCAAAGAAGTTCCCGGCGACGAAGGTGTGGGGGATCCCCGCCTCCTCGACCGCCTTTCGGATCTCGACCTTGTTGTCCATGACAAACTGGAATATCGGTAGCACCCTGACCCTTCCGCTTTCAATGCCAAACTCCGATGGTAAGAACCTCTGTTTCAAGACATTATTCAACATATATACACATCAGACTTGCGCGTGTCGTGCGCGCGTGAAGAGATGAAAAAGAGAGATGAGGAGGGTTGTTGTTTTTCCTGTTCTTGTTATGTTCTTAGATCAATCAAACGGTCTTAATTTTATCAAATGACATAGATATTCATTCATCACACGTGATCTTATTCATGATTTGATGTATTTATAACCATATTATGATGTGATAATCCCATAATAAAAATTAAACAAAAAATAAAAGAATAAAAAAACAAACAAAGAATTCAAACACGCACCTTGACATTGCCAGCTTCTTTGATGGCGTTTACGATCTTGTGTTGATCGAGATGATGAGCGGTTGAGACAGCTGATATCACGACGTCCACGCGTTTGATGCATCGGACGAGCAAATCGTGATCGTTCAGATCGCCCTGTTTTTGAGTGTTTTTGTTTTTTTCCAACAATGGTTACCTCAGATGAACCACACAAGATAGTGTGTTTGGAAGTATTTGGAAATGGAGATTCTCTGGTTATCATCGATTGTTTTAAAAATCTAATTTTTTATTGTTTTTTTTTGTTTTTTAGCACTTAATTGGATGGGAGCCGACTTTTCAAACGCTTCCAAAACATTATAAATGAATGCTATAGATTTTAAAATTGTTAAAAGTAATTTCACAATTACATGAAGTATGGTTATATGCATACATATTGATGATCCAATAGGTTAATAAGTTGTTAAACATCAAGACTAGGGTCTGTTTGGAAACACAGATTGAAAAGTAGCTTTTGGAATAAAGCTGTTTTTTAAGATGATTTTAGACCTTGACTTTTTTAGGATACTTTTTTTAAAATCAGGAATCAATATTTGAAAGGAGTTTAATGTTTGGCAGAGAAAGTTGCTTTTCAATTTAAAAAATCGATTCCGACCAAAAAGTGTTGTTTCTGAGCTTTTTAAAACACAGATTTCGAGGAAAAAATTAAAAGGAATCCAGCTTCCGATTCTGTAAAAAACTGTCCCGTTTAACTGCACGCTTTTAGCTTTTCAGCTTTTCAAAAAGAAAAAGCACACCCCAACTCACTTATCATATGTTATCTTTCAAGTTAATTGTCACTAGTGTTTTAGCTAATCAAATGTGGGCTCCACCTGATTGTCTCATTAGAAGAATTTTAACAAAAATACATCTGGGAGGTTGAGTGGGTAGAGAGGTGAGGCCCACTCTTATTTTAGCTAGTCCATTGGAACAATAAAAAACAACTAAATATGAATGTAGTAAAGGAGTGTAGTTGAGATATAAAGTGCTGACATGACACTTTAACATGTTGTTTGGCTAACATATCCATTGAAGATGCTCTTAGACTAGTGGGCCTTGTGCAGTAGCCCAATATTAAAAAAAAAGCCTAGTTGGGCTTTGGTTCATGGGCAGTAGCCCAGTATCTTGTAAGGCCTCATGTGGGCCTGTTGTGTATGCAGGTACTTGTAGCTCCTCTAGAGCCTTTCATACCCGAAAAAAAAAAAAAAAAAACAAACAAACAAACAAAATAAAAAACAAAAAACAAAAACAAAATTTGATGTCAAGATAAGAAGAGAAGGCACACAACCTTAAGAATCTTCACCCCGATTGATTGGAACTCTTTGAACAAGGATTGCTTGGAAGGATCAGTTGAGGCGAGCGTCTCCGCCCTGATGAGGACAATGGTGGGGTGTCCGGCGGCCACGCTCGCCCTAACAAGGTGTTTTCCGATGTACCCGGTCGCGCCGATGACCAATATCTTGCTAGCTCCGGTCATGGTTGGCCTTGCAACCAAACACACAAAAGCAAACACACTTTTGTTATCTTGTTAGTGTAAGCTCAATAAGGTAAACTCTGAAGCCATGCATATTTATACATAGAAAAGTTGGTGGGAATTGGTGATGCTACAGAGTGAACAATCAGAAACATGCATTTGAGTGTGATCATAAGTTCTTGATTCAGATTTAAAAACATTTCCATGCAAAGCACACTTTTGAGTGCGTACAAGTTTCGTCCATCTATAGAATAAGATTGCCTGCTATTTCACAAGAGGGGCATGCCAAACTTTTTCTTTCTTTTCTTTTCTTTTGAGTTGGGTGGGGGATGGAGACTAGATGTATTAAAACTTGAACATATTCATGCTACACAACGTATACATCAAGTCATCCCTGTGAGGTTTGGTGTGGTGGTTGGGACTCTCTCTCTCTCTCTCTCTCTCTCTTGGGGGATATGATGTAGCGTAGAACTACGCTCTTCTGCGGATCCGATCAAAGATGCGAAATCTGCAGGCTCCAACAACGCTGTTGATCCTCTGAAGAATGCCAGGATGATGGACTTCGATGATGGACTTCAACGATGGACTTTTATGAATCTGCTATTCTACCAAGAACAACAAAGACAATAGGAGAATTTTAATAAAGAAAATAATATCAAATTTTCAAAAAATCTAATATACCTTAATTTTGTGTTTACAGAGTTTATTTATAAAGTAGAGAATCCTAACAAATTAGGATCTCAATAAATCTTTAAATCTCTCAAATCACATAATCTTAACTGAATCCTAAATAAAAAATACAAAACATATATGAATATATCTAAATATAAAAATATTAACTAATTTTAATTATCCAAAAAAAATACGATAAACCTAACAAATAATATTAAAATTACAAATAATTAATAATCGTCCATTTGGTGGTCTTAAATCGAATGATCCATTATCGTATTGCATCATTCTCTCCCTCTTTAGAAAAACTCATCCTCAAGTTTAGTGGAATGATTTGGTGATGAAGCTCGAGCAATTGATGACGTGATTAACGCAGCGAAAAACGGATAAAAGATTCAACCAGCGTTGAAATCTCATAAACTCTTTGAATCCACAAGGAAGAAAGCCCCAAAAGAAAGGAAATTCGAAATATTATTGATAAAAACTGTCAACCCTCTATTACAAGTATGTTATTTATACTAATAACATAAAATTAAAAAATTACTAAAAATAGTAAAATTCGAAAACTAATTTTTCTGATTCTATGAATCTGCTATTCTATCAAGAACAACAAAAACAATAGGAGAATTTTAATAAAGAGAATAATCTCAAATTTTTAAAAAATATAATATACCTTAATTTTGTATTTAAAGAGTTTATTTATTTATTTATAGAGTAGAGAATCTAAATACAAAAATATTAATTTATCCAAAATGGACACTGATATAGTCCACCTTATTGACCTTTAGGCCAGCCACCAGCCCAAGTGCTAAATCCCAATGCGTTCTCAAGATTAATTATCATTTTTATAAGAACAATGAGGATCTGAATATATATTATGATTTCAAAATTTATTTTCGATGTGGGAGTAAATTGAATAGCTTTTAGAAAAAATGAGTGAAAAAATCAATTTTTTTTAATAAGTTATATTATTTTGAAATATAAATTTTATGAATAAAATCCAACATTATATGGACAATTATTCGATGAACAGAAGTACGTGATGTTAGTTAGACTCAATTTATAGAAGGCAGATAGATAACTGACCCATCAGAAACTAATGTTCTCTCTCATGTTTCAACAGTCTGATTTTCATTATAATAGTTCTTGAAATGGAGAAGCACTGCTTTCCGTAATGAGGTTCCATCATTCAGGGTTCAGATCGTCTGCAGAGGTGCTATAGAAGATCCGAACCCCATCATTTGGGTCCCCCAGGGGAGAGTAAGCTATTTGTTGGTTTTTTTTTTGACCTTTTGTTGTACAATTTCAACAAACTGATTCATTCAGTCATGCTTACAGTCCCGTGTACAGATTGTCCTCAACTAAAGTCATGAAGTGCAATATATACACTCTACTAGTGTCTTATACTCGATTTAAACAAATTTATTTTCTTAAAAATAAAAACATGTATTAATTTATCTATGTATATACTTCGATTATAATAGTATATACTTCATTGATCAAATATATACTTTATAAGGGGCTTTAGATGGGACTAGACATATTACCATTTTATATATATAAAAAAAAATATCGGATGAATCTTCCGTGACTAACTTTACGATTAAGCTGAAAAAAATATTACCTCACATGTTTGTCCTGATTCCACGTAAAATTCTTTCAAATGTTAGTACCGTTATTAATGTTATTGCATGGGTCTCATTCAAATTATATATAATAATAATAACTAAGTATCAAAAAGGAAAATGATAGGCCCAGCCCCTTGTGCAGTCTCATTACAGTCCACACCAATTCTCTTTTTTTAAATTTTACACTCTTTCATTGAAGTACATAATGTTATACAAAATGAAATATATATATTGAGATATAATGAGATTTTTTTTTTCTCTTAGAAAAAATAATTTACTTTTACTCCATACACTATTAGAATCCCTCATACATTATAATAATGTAAAATATACTATGTTATTGTAAAACAGATTGAGTGTATCCGCGTTCCGCCAAAAAATTACTGTAACACACAAGTAGTGTCTCCAATTTATGTGGATAACAGGATGTGTGATGGTATGCCGACCAGATAACATGATATATAGTATCCCCTTGTGGCCGTCGTAGGTTTTACCAATCAAGTAGCGTCATATATCTAGTTAGAACTATGTTACACTCAATTGTTTTTTAAAATCTCAGTCTCATATACAGTTTTATATACCAGTTTTATATACCTCGATAGCCTTCACTCACTTTATTAAGGTATATATGTCATTAAAAAAAATGACATTTTTTATAAATAATATGATTCAATTCATTTTATACAAATACATATCTCAATTGATGATGTATATGATTTTTTTTAAAATAAAAATGTATTTTTACATTAAATTACATAGACCTATTTTTTTTAAAAATGTGTATTACATTTTTTAAAAAAATAGGTCTATGTAATTTAATGTAAAAATACACTTTTTATTTTAAATATGTATCTCAGTAGATTATGTTTATTATTTATAATAAAAATAAAAAAAACAGAATATGTCAAAATTGCTTAACATTTTTATATGATGATAGGGCTACTTGACTGGCCTTCAAATAGTATGCAAAAATTGGCGGTCACCTCAAATTTTATTGCTAAAACTAGACAAATGCCCAAAGTAAACAGGATGTTTATTGTCCACAGCTGTCTTTCATCAGTTTTTTTGGCTCCACTGGTGCAAGGCCCTATGAAATCTTCATCAACAGATGCTTATATAAACCAAACTACCTAAATGGACATTGTAACATTTTCCATTCATCAAATGTAGAAAGTTGTAAGAGCATCTCCAGTGCTAGTTCCTAAACTGAGACTCAGGTGCGTTTGGAGACATAATTTAAAAAGCATATTTTAATTTTTAAATGTTTTATGCATACCTTTTAAGGTATAATAATGATGACTGCTTTATAAAACACAAATTTTAAGACATCGTGTCAAACACAAAATCAAGTAATGATGATGTTTTTAAACTGACTTGTTTAGTAACAATTTTTAACTTTAATTTACAAAAAAACTAAAAACTGCTTTTTTATTTGATGCCAAAAAATTTCACTAAATCAAGGGGCTTTTTCTACTCAAAACCACCAACACTTTTTGGGATGCTTTAAAAGTCATTTTTTAATATTAACAAACATGATTGAATAAAACTCAATACGCTTATATCAAAACCACCAAGAAATCCATATTAAACAAACATGATTTTTGAAGGATTAAATATATATTTCCTTTATCAATCTTCTAATTCTTGAAACAAAAGGGAGCATAGGACCCTGCTTATGAATGCTTTCCATCTGGTGATAATTGCAACTAGCCCATGAAAGAAATGTAATCTAACAAAAGGACCCTCATATTGTACAATAATCTGCATATACTTTCTTAGTGGAACATCTTTTGCAAGTCTAATTTAAATGGAGGAAGAATTTCTGAGCCCCAGATAAAAGGAAAAGTTGTATTGATTGTCATCATCTTCATATACAAAATAGCATAACTATTACATCTCAACAGATACTAATCAGTCCGACAAACAAAACTGATGACAAAAAGGTTACCTGAAGCCACAAAATGCAGTCCCCTACTTCACGCCAACCCTTCAATAATGACGTTTCGGGGAACACTGACTGTACATCTACTTCAAAACATGGCTGTCGAAGAAACTTGTTGAGGCTCAAAAGAACTGCTGGAGCCAGGGATTGTGTACTGCATCTTTCTGCAGATCATTCCTCAACTCGCCCACATGCTCCAATGCCTGCTTCGCATCCATCTGGTCTAAAGGCAAAGTAGAGAACTCTTCCAAGAATCGACGAGCTCGCGATGCGCCCTTAGCCACATCATCAGAGCTTAATATGCCCTTACGTTTAGATCCTACCTATTTTATACCCAAAAAAAAAAAAAATTAAAATCAGCCATGGCATGGGTGCGTGCTCCTAGAGAAAATAAAATATACGCAATCATAGACATAATGATGAGCCATGAAAACATTATCAGTCCAAATGGGTTATCTGAAAAACCTCTTCTTTTTTATCTTGAGAAATGACGGCGGTAGGAGAAAAATCTTCCAACTCTGCAGCCTTTTCCCTCGCTAGCTTGACAACGCATTCGGGAAAGTTGGCAAATTCTGCAACGTGAATGCCAAAACTTTGATCACAAGCTCCTTCCTCGACCTGGAAATTTTAAAGTGATGAAATAAGAACGGAAGAACATTTTGGTTATAATGCACGACATATGCTAATGAAAGGATAAAGTCCTGATATGTCAATTGAATTTAGCTAAACTGAATGAAGTTCTGACCTTGTAAAGCATAGTAAGCTTTCGAGTTGTTGAATCAATGTGTGCACTGACATGATAATTTGCAACACCAACGATAGGCTTATGTGGCTCATGAGCAACACTACCACCGGCTAACGCAGTAAGTTCATGGAAGTGAGTCGCAAACAGAGTTGGTGCTTTGGTAACTTCTACAAGGTGCTCGCATATGGCCCAAGCTAACCCTGAATGCGGAAGTATATTTGCAGATGATATAATCAGAGAGGAATCCATTATTTTATCTTGAATCAGGAAGGAGAGATACAAGGTCATAAATTCACTTAGGTAACTGGAAACTCTAATCACCTACAACACTCAACGAGAAAATAAGAAACTAAATCACAATAAACCTAATAATACTCCAAAGGGAGTTGCATTCCCGTTCTGATTTTCAATATCCACTTGCTCACAGGATATGCTAATTTTGTAATAAATTGGCAGGTGTATGCTCAAGAAAGTCATCTAATAGACATTCCTAATTAAAAGTAGCTGCAGGCCTTCAGGACCAAGAGATCAGTCCATTTCAACAATGCTAAATACCAAATGAGATGATCAAAATATAGCCAAAATTTTTCCATGTATGTTTTCTTGTTTTACCATTTCTCCAACCTCTTCCATCTTATGAACTGCGGATGTCCTCTTTGTATTGAAGGAAGCTATTGGTAGATGCATATCAATCCCATTCCCATTCAATGGAGAATCAGAAGAATGACTAAAGTTAACAAATAGAAATGATGAGTTCGTCGAAGATATGAAAAGAATAATAAAATTTTAATGTAAGAACGATGTTAATACACAGCAATCAAACAAGAAAGAACTCAAAGCTTTAGACCCCAAGAGTGTCAGCTCAAAACGTAAGACAACATACCAAATCCATCATAAGTTGAGGTACCACGGCCCAGCTCATCAACAATAATTAGTGACCTGTCAGAGGCGCCCTTTAAGATTGATGCTGTTTCAAGCATTTCTTGCATGAAGGTAGAGACACCACGGAGCTGCAAAAGAAGCATGAAGATTATGCTCATTTCAAATAAATCCAGAGCATGAGTCTCTATTACACGAGCAAGATTTCAAACCACGATAGGAAACTCCAATGACATGATGTGAGGTGTATATAACACAACAATAAGTCCAACACCTACTTGACAGTCACCAGCACCAACACGAGCAAAAATGCAATCACGAACACTGATGCTTGCTCTATCACAAGGAATAAAACAACCAACTTGTGCCATTAGCACGTTCACTCCTACCTGCAAAAAGCAAAAAGTAAATCATATTCAAATTTTATAATCCAAGGGAATAAGGCCTCTTTATGAGTTAGGCATGTGCAACTAAGAAATTACTGTGTGAAATGGACTGTATAACTTTCTGATATTTGATGCTCAAATAGAACAAAGACTGAGAAAAGCTTTAGATGGAACTTGGCAGATGAAGATCAAACCTGCCGAATAAACGTAGATTTTCCACCCATGTTAGGACCAGTAATTATTTGAAACCAGCTTGTCCCCCGTACCTAATTCATAAGATTTTAGAAAGAAACTAGCAGATGAATTGAGGAGATAAATTCAGGGAAAAGCATGAAGCACTACTCACAAGAGAACAGTTATTTGGTATAAAGTTCACACCATCTTGAGCCTCCACACATGGGTGCCTACTTCCTTCTAATAATATATCACCTTCATCCTGTAAAGAAAATTTTCTATAAAGGTGTATTTCCGAGAAAAAGGAAACTGGAAGATAAAAACAAATATGGAAAAGATGTCTGTCTGGAAGTAGGCAACCATGATGATGATGAGGAGGAGGAGGATGTATTTCTGAGATAATGAAATATGATCAACTGAAAAACTATGCACAAATAACAAACTTTTACCGAGGGTGTGATTTCTGGCCTTGTATATGGGGTTGGGCAACTAGTAGCTAACTCCGCAAAACTCAGCAAGACATCCAATTCAGAAAGAATTCCCACCAAGGATTCAAACACCTGCTTAAAACAATTACAGTAAGCTATGGTATTTAATAGAGAAATAATCATAGATCAAGAAGGGCACCTCAGAAAAAGTTGCCGTTGTCTCAACTACTCGATTTACAAGCTCCTGCTGGAACTCTGAGTACTCGTGAAATAACTTTTGATACTCCTCTCCCAGCTTTTTTAGCTTTGAGTTGGTAAATTTCACTCCATCCTTCCGAGTCTCAAGGACAACAAACTGGGTAGTAAGCTTTCTTCTCACCTTTTGTTCTTCTTTTTTGGTAATCCTAAACACATGTCCAAATTGTCCTTTTTCCAACTTGAGACCTTTATCAAGCGGGAGATCAAGATCACTTGCAATTTTCTTGTGCAAACAGTGTATCTGATGCTCCACTGCATTCAGCTCATTCTTCAGTTCAGCTAAGTGCTCATCGTAATTGGGAGATATCATGTACTCCCCATTCTCAAGTTGCTCCAAATCAACAGATGATTCAACAAGTGCAATAAACTTATTCAAGTGATTATCATTAGTCCAATATTCTATTGGATCCAAATATTTCCTTTTTATAAGTTGCACAAATTGCCCTTCATGGCGCTCCAAGGAATCTTTAATATATGGAATCCTTATACTTGACTGTAAGCATGAACACAAGCTAATCAGACATAAAGAACAGAACCAAAAGATATTAAAAAAAAAAGAATCGGCCAGATTCAAGAGAACCAAATGATGAAGATAGCATACCTGAAAATAATGTACTGGTAATAAAGAAAATAGGCAACCATTCAAGATGAAATTTACAACCTCCAGGTACCAATTAGAGGATAAATTAAAAAAAAAAATTGAATGGACTCAATAAGCACGCGTAATCTGTATTTAGCTAAAGTATCCATGTCTGATGCACAGAAAGACAAAATAAATTTCCTTTCTCAAAGTCAGTCGAAATCCGTGCCATCACCTAACTGGTTAAAGATTAACCATTACTAAATTAAACCTTAAACAACTATTTTGGTGTCTTTCAATTGAAGAACATTCCATAATGTTTAGAAAGTACTTATTAAGACACAATTTCTAAACCTAATATCAACCATCAATGGATTGGTGTTAAAATCCCTGAAACCTACCTTGTTAGCAAGATAGTCTATGTTCATCCCACCAGGGAACAACTCTGATTATCTTTTTTTTTTTTTTGCGAGTGTATTTCCGGGTTAAATCTTCTCCTATGAACAAGAGAAATGCTGGGATCCAGGACCTCTTGAATAAGAGAGGCACCTTTACTAATCTACCAAGAGATGGTTCGACAACTCTATCTTTCATTGGAATTAATTTGATGAGCAAAGCTTGTGTTCATCTCTGAGACAATTTATCAACCAAAGAGCCGGAGAGAAACACAGTCCAACAACTGCTCGAAGAAAGGTGAGAACCTAGAAACAATTAAATGATCAAAAATATAGAGGAGAGATGGAAATGACTAAAATAATTGCTGTGTATGTGAATTTTCAACAACATATTTGTTTTTTATTTATGGCCAATACTTGAGAATAAACCTTGAACCTACATCATTCAATGGAAGCGATGACTTTCATTAAATGTGAATAGGTGGACCATTCCTTTTTTCTGAACAGGCTGTTGGGTGGGAATGGCCCAATTGCTCAATTTCACTGTGGAATCAATTTAAACAATGATGATATGCGGGATGCACATTTTCCAGATTGATGTATATAGCCCCCCAACGGTTGAAAAAAAATTAAGAAAAATGATTAAATGTCAAAAATTCTCCCTAATATTAGGTCATTCATATTTATTTCCGGGAAAAAAAAGGATATTACCTGATAAAGCTTTACAATAGGTGGCAAACTAGCTTTCCTCCTCTCTAAACTATGTATTAATCTCTCAATATCTGAAATTCTTTTCAAATGCTGCCTTAAATCTTGACAAAGCATGGGGTCCTCTACAAAAGCCTGGACTAAATCAAGTCTACAATTGATTTCATCCACATCTAGCAAAGGTTGTTTCAGCCATCTATTGAGTAATCGTTTCCCCATTCCAGCAGTGCAAGTTCTATTCATTAAACCAAACAAGCTAAAGTTTTTGTTTGCATCTGTTTTGCTCTCCAGAACATTTAATGCCCTCATGGCAGCGGAATCCAGTCTCATGTAACTGTCCAAGTTGTACTTTTGTAGAACATAATTCCCATAACTACTCTCATCAGCAAGCAAATCAGTATAAGAGAGCAAAGCCCCTAGAGCACCTAAGGCATGCTCAAACTCAGAAAGCAAATCCCTAACAGGTTCTATTGAACCTCTAACAAGCCGACCAAGATCTTGGACCAAATCCCTCGACCTGAACTCAGTTTTCTTTCTCTCAGTCAAAAGAACAGCACACCTTGTCAATGCATCATGGAGAGTCCTCGTCGCAGTTGATTTTCCACTCTCCAAAGGCAGAAGGCATTCCTTGCAGCCAAGAGCCACTAAAACTACTTCAACATTGGTGAATTGACTGTCATCAAGAAATTCTGCCAAACCAAGAATTCTCTTGGTCATGTCGATGTAACTGAGACCTACTGTGCACTGATTATCATGGTAATTTAGAGAGACCGAGATGATAACAGGGGAGTCCTGCATGTCATTGTTGGCGAATAAAACATCTTCAAAACTGCCAATATTGCCTGGAGTTCCAGTTTTCGACAACCGCCAATTGGATCCACTTCCCTCATAAAGCTCTAAAGTACGGTCTGCTCTCTCAAGCAAGATATCGCGTGCAATAGTTTCAAACATGTTTTTGCTTATGCTCACGCTGGAGATTCCATCTGGACCACTCCCCAGTTGCCGCAATGCAGTAAGCGTGTGGTAATATGTTCTCGCAATAAAAGTTGCATTTTCACCATGTGCAGTATAATAGTCCTGCCCAAATTGAAAATCACAAGAACCAAGATCATTACAGAGCAATGTTTACAAAAGACTTTGCAAAAATAGAATGCATTATTAAAAAATCATAAACCAAATGAATATCACATACACTGATATGATGTTTCCATGAATTACAAGCAAGCATAGTATATGAATGGGAAATACCATGACATGATTATCACACATTCCACGCATCACCACCAAAGAGTCTCAAGAAAACTTACCAAAACATAACATAGAAGAAAAATTCACAACCATGTCCGTTTTAACATGAAACCACAAATCCAAAAATGGAAATTTTTTAAAATCACATTCATATACCATGTATAAGTCAAAAATCACACGACTCTCAAATCATTAAAAGCAAACACTTAAAAAAAAAAAACCCTCTTTAACAAATAAAAACAAGCAGTCCATCTACACCTCACGAAATATTAAAACAGGACACATTTTCAGGAACGATGAATCGAAACTCACCCGGCGATCAAAGAACCTTACAGCCCGGGAATCCTGAAACAGAGAAGAAAAAAAGACACCATCAGGGTATCAGTACCGTCCACAGCACTACCTTTTCATCATCATCTAGTAAACGAGGCATGGATTTTACTCACCTTGGGCAGGGTTTTGAAGAAGGTGATGAATCCCTGGGCCTGCTTTGCGTCTACAACAAAAGAACCACACGCGGAGAGGGAAAAGTCATTCTTTTGGAGACCCAAATGAATCAGAGGGATTTCGTTTGTGGGTTTTCTCGACTTACCGAGTTTGAGCTCGGGGAGCTTGTTCTGATCCGGCGAAGGTTCTCCCATGGCTGCAGAGAGAGAGAGAGAGAGATTTGGCGGTTTAGGGTTTTCTTTCCTTTATCGGACGGACGGGATCTTTGGTTGCGAAGGCGGTCGATGCGACGGGTGAGGGTAAATATGGCGGGAAATGTGTTGGAAAAAACGAAGAGTTTTGTACCACTCAGTTTTGTTATATCTATATGACACGCTTATACAAAAAATTCGGTCAATTTTTGTCCTCTACTCCTCTTGTGGGCTCTTTGCAAATCGACTCCCAAGTTCTATCAGCTTCATAAAAAGGACCCTATCGTTATTACAAATAGGTCCCTGAAGGTCCCTGACATAAAACGGCCATGTTGTTCTTTTTCTGGGCTATTGGAAGGACGGCCCCCCGATTCTACCGGTTTAACAATCCAACCCCTATATATTTATACCCAGGTCCCTAACAAAACTCGACCATTTTTTTCTTTTTTTGCTGGGCTATTTTCAGATCGCCCCCAGATTTTATCAGTTTCACAATCACTATTCGTGTTACATACAAATCTCTGATCCATATTTTTAGATTCATAATCAGGTCCCTCATCCCAAAACGTAAGATCTTAAACTTCAAATTTCATGAAATTTCATCCAATTATTTTTTTGTCTCATTTAATAAATACTAAAATTACAAAAAGGAATTAGACCCATTTCAACCCATAAAGTTATTGATGAAAATCTTGCTTTTAAATTTAAAATTTGTTTTGTCTTTTGTTTCTTGATTGATTATAAATCCATACATATCACTATTTCTTTTGATGTGAAAATAAGTACTCTTTTTTCATACGGTATTTTTTTATTGATTATATTGTTTATTAGATTTTATTTTATTTTGGTGGAGGGGAGTGCTGGAAGTGTGGAATTTGGTATGATGGTATGTCCCTCCTTTTCGCAGACGCCCAAATATTATATTTGTCAAGTTTGGTTATTTGATCTCTTTTTTTTTATCTCAGGTTGTTGTTGGTATTGACTAGGTTTTCTTTTTGGGTGGGTGTGTGGCTTTAGTTAGATTGATTTCTTAATTGGGGAAATCGTGCTTTTGAATTTGAATGTTTTTTTTCTTGATTGATTTTGTAACAAAATTGCAATATCACTTGGTTTCATTTATTTGGCTTACAATAATTTTTTAAACACGCGCAAATGCGTGTGTATTTAACCAGTATATATATATATTTTCAACAAATATATGGGATTTATTATTTTTATAAAAAATTAAAACATATAATCGACTAACATTGAATCGAATGACTTGTATATCCACTGGGTATCGGAGCGGTCTATAGCTAACTATAGGTTTCTTTTTGTAGAAGCGAGTGAGAATGTGTCACTTAAATCGAATGCACTGTAAACAAATGTATTTTAATAGATCTTTACCTATAAAAATCTTTTTATTGAAGGATTAACTTTCTTTTCCCTTATACGTGATGCATTTTCATTGGTCCACTACAAGAAACTCTTTGTAGCGAATCATAGTTAATCCGATTCATATCATTTGAATGATGGGTATTTCCTTTTAAGGGCCTGTTTGGATGGACGATTCGACAACTTCTGTGATGGTCAATCAAATGAAATGCAAAACTCCCATCCAAACCGACAAGTGCGTTTGCTAAGGGTGCGTTTGTTTTGATGTAAAACTTGTTCATACACTAGTTTTCGGGAAAAGTAATCACAAAGCAGTGTTTGGTTGTCTCCTAAAATCATGGTGAATGGAGAATGTTTTCCATAACCGCTTTAAAATCCTGATTTTGCGATTAGGATAAAAAGAAGGTATGTTGTTTTTCGTGACATCTTTTGTTTCTAAAAGTTTCATTCATGATATTTTTTTTATAACAGAATATTAAATATTACAATTTATATGATACATCAAAAATATTAAATAGTTTTAAATTAGAATAAATCGCATAATATTTAAAATCATGTAAAATATGTTTATTTGAATTAAATATATTTTTTATATCTAAAAAGATAAGACAAATCTTTTAAAATACATGGAAAAACATCATTTAAACATATTTGGAAAGATGATACACATTTTAAGACATATATAGAGTTAATAAATATTCTCAAATATTTTTTTGAAGAAAAGATTAAAAAAATATGATAAATATTTTCTAAAAATTGATTTGATGATATCTTTAATATTATTTTGTAAAACATTAGGTAAATGACTCACAATCTCTAACAAAATATTCATAAAAATATTTTTTAAATCTTGTTAATCATAAATCATGTTAAATAAGATAAGATTTGTTGTTGAATATTTGAATGGGTTACAGTATGTTTTTTAGAGAAAAAGGATAGGTGGATAAGGTTTGTTTTGTCAACGTTTGAATGGGCTGTGGATTTTTTAGAGGAAAACATGGAGAGATTAGATCTGATCTTCAATGTGAAAGTCTGAAATGTTAATGCAATGTGTGAAAAGATTATCTTATATAAATAATCTTGATATGTTTATTGTTATTATATTTTTATATTCATAATTTGATATTAATGCATATATATATGAAGAAAAAAAAGATTTTCAAAATTCGTGGAAGCTAAATCTATAGAACAATTTCATGTTAGCATTTTACAAGAAAACAAACGAAGGAAATCATTTTCCGTAATATAATTTCAATACAACCAAACGTCCCAAATAGATTTCTTTTTCTTGGAAAAGTTTTTACATGTAAAAGGAAACCTTAAGAAGTTAAACTACGTGAAACCAAAAAAACCCTAAGCGAAAATGGGACGATCGCGTTTCATGTGTATTTTGGTGGTCTTTCAAAACGTGTTGAAAACTCCCTTCCTATACAGTCTGTTTGGTTTCATGTAATTTGATTTCTTAGGGATTTCCTTTTACGTGGAAAAAGTTTTCCAGAAAATGAAAACTATTTCCGGCGTTTGGTTGTAATGAAATTATTTTATTGAAAATAATTTTCATCGTTTGTCTTCCCTTAAAATGTTAACATGAAATTGTTTTTAAGTGTTTGGCTTTATAAATTTGGAAAATATTATTTTTTATATATATGCATTAATGTCAAATTACGGATATAAAAAATATAATAAGCATAAACAAATCGAATTCATTAATAAATTTTATTATAAGAATTGTTCTTGCATTACATTTATTCATAATAAAGATACATAAACTATTTTACCTTACTCATGAAAAATGTCTAACATAAAAAAAAGTTCAAGTACTATTGTAAACCCGAATTTCAAAATTAAATTTAAAATTTGAAATTTGAATTTAAAATTTAAATTAAAATTTCAAAGTGGGATCAAACTAAAGTATATATATGAGATATTTAGATTTCCTATAGTTACTGTGTTATTTCGAGATAAATTTGATGGGTTAAATTTACATTGGACATATTTTTTAAATTTTTGAATTTTGATTTTAAGTTAAAAAACAATTCTTAAGTAAATAATATTTTAGTTACATTTTTTAATATTAAAAAAATTCTAAAAAAATGTTTTTAGTTACGAAAACTCCTATTTATGGGATATCAAATCTCATTTATGAGATATAAATCATTTTATATATTTTTCAATACCTATATCCTAAAATATCTCTAATCCAAACCAGAATATTTATTATAATTCAAAAAACCAGTTAAGATTTAATTAAATCTAGATATTTTTAAGGTTTTGCATTTTATATTGAAACCTAACAACACAATGGTTTTCCATATAATTTTGAAATTATATTAAAATTTATTATAAGGACATATTATAATATCATATGACATAATTTTTAAAATTTAAAATATCTAATTTATATTAAAAATTATTATTAAATTATAAATGATAATTTTAAATTTTGGAAAATATCATTTAATTCAATGAAATGTATTTTTACATCTTTTAAATTTTTAAAAAATTGGTTTAAAATATTTAAATTTATAACATTCATGGAAAAAAGAAGATACTTAGCACTTTTGAGAAGCTTTTAGTAAATATAGAGTTCTTAATCCTTATAAAACGGTGTACGAATTCCTCAAAACTGGACAGGCCGCACGTGCGGTTCGGTCGAGTGACCGCACCGCATGGGGCATAGGGCGGGTGTATGCGGGTCGGGCCCGCATATGCGGCCCGATCCCGCGTATGCGTCCGCTTAAGCGGGCGCACTATTAATGCCGTTCATTTCTCTTCATTTTCTGTGGTAAGTTTCATCTATGGTTTCTCTAATTCATTTAATTTAATTAGTTTGTTTTCAGTTTTTTGGGTTCATTTGGGATTTTTTTGGGATGACGTTTCAGATATGGAATCTTTTTTTTTGGGATTTTTTTAATGAGTTCAGATTTATTTGATGTTTTCTGTTTTTTATTTTTTTCGGTAACGTATGGTATTTGGGTTTCTGTTATTTGGGGTTTGTAATTTATATTGTTTTATTTGTAGAGTGATTGTGTATTTGTGTGAACTTTTGTTTTATTATGTTATGTGAACTATATTCTACTTTGTTTTATGTTTAAATGTTTCATCACTTTCATGTCTCATGTGATCATGTCTCATTGCTAAATTGTGTTTGTGCATGTCATTTGAATTGAATACTTATGGTTAAATAGACTTATATATCTAATTTATGCATTTTTATTGTATTATAATAGGTGCCACCGTGTTTCTACTGAATTATTGAATGGATTGTTCATTGTTGCAGGATATTATTTTACAACTCCTTTGGATTATTGACATAAAAGGTTAGATTTATTTAAATTTATGATATTAGCTTGTTAACTCTTGTTTATAAATAATCACCATAGAATAATTCATTTTTTAATTTTTATTAATAAAAAATTATAGAACCGCATATACTCCCGAACCGCATATACTCTGTGTGGTACCCCAACTGCACGTAAACCGCATATCGCATATCAGAACACTGCTGGATGTGAAAATCAGGATTTAAAAACTATAATTTTCTATCACTGTTTTTTTTTTCAAGCCCTTCAAAACAACCCTATGTAATTATTTTTTCTTGAAAATAGAGTTTTTGATCACTTTTACATGAAAACAGATGGACCCGTAATCGGCCCACAAAAAATGCAGCTAATATGAGTGTGATTTTACAAAGTTAACCCTCTACATTTCAACATATTACTTCGTTTTGTCCCCGACCCATAAAAACCCACCATCATTTCCTCATTCGCCGCCCCCTTTTATAACTCGAGAGGGGTCTCCAACCCAGCCACCCCGTCGAAAACGGCAGATCCGGCATCTCCATCTCTTCAGGTAATGTCAAGCACACATTGAATGCATTTAATTTGATCTGTGGATTTGTTCTTCCTAGACTTCCCCTATGCGGACTAATTTCATGGATTCATCTTTTCTTCTTCACATGTTGCTCCTCTCTGTGGGTTTTTTCATCATTTTTTGAAATGCTTTACAGCAATACGACCGTTGATTTATTTCTTCTTTAGGAAGCATGTGGATTGGTTGCTGTCGATGGATGCTTTTTTATAAAACATTTCAATGTCTGAAAAAAAATATACATAGATGATGAATGCCATGTTTGTAAAACAAAGCTGACTACTCATGTATCCGTCTATAAGCACATGTGAATTATTTTTGTGGTTTTACCACAAACCAAAACCCTCTGGATTGAATAATGAGTGCATATGGATATGCATCACATTTAAAAAAAAAAATGATATAGCAGTATTCTCCATACTTATCAGCCAACTCATTTGCATTGACCCACATGTCAGTTTGTGGGGTTCCCATCCTCTACATGGAAACAATTTTGCCCGCTATATTGTCAATTAGAGTGCATTGGTTGTGGTGGAGTATTTTTTTGTCTGAGTACATTCACTTTCATGGTTTATGATAATCTGTTTCATGGTGTAACTTATATGTTTCCATTGTTTTGTCGTAGTAAATAAGCAGATTTAATCATTGCATTGGAATCCTATGTTTTCAATGATTCTACCAAATTGGATTGTTATTTTTAGCATGTATAGTTCTGCATGTTAGAGTGGTACTATGGTGTGATGTGGTTTGTGCTTAGTATGTATCATATATGTTGGTGGAATGGGCAGATGGATAACCAATCACAGCCACCCCTTCCATGAAGGGTCAAGAGAATGGCTAGTAAGAAGAAAGGGAAACATCGGGTTAATACAAACAGAAGTAAGGCCTCTTGAGACAACCAGAAGCACGTTGTCTTTGTGAATATCTGCCTAGAAGAAATGCAGGCCAGAAACAAGCCTGGGCAGTCACTCAACAAAGAGGGGTAAGTCAATTTAGCTAGGAAGTTTGAACAAAGGACCGGGATTACCTATGACAGGGATCAATTTAAGAACCACTGAGACACCATGCGCAAAGATTGGTAGACCTGGAAGTCCCTCCAGGGTGAAACTGGTCTAGGTTGGGCTGAGGAAAAAAAACACATCAAATGTCCGATGAATGGTGGGATCAGTTTGCACAAGTATGAAAAAATTCATTAATTAGGTTTGTAGTCTAGTTTTCATTCACCTAAAAATTTTAAGAACTATCACTCACATGTGTTTAATATGTGTGTGTAGAGACACCCTGAGGAGATAAGTTTTGAAACTTTCTGCTAGCATTTGAAAATGAACTAGACATACTGTTTGGTGGTACTGCAGCAATGAGTGAGGAAGTCCAATTGCCAGGTTCAACCTACAACCTTGTTGTTGAAGAGGATGATGCTTACCTTGAGTACAAATATATTCCTCAAGCTTTTGGGGTGCCCCCCAATGAACCAGACTCCAGCCCATTCCAAACATTTTCTGCTTACCAACCATCTCCAACAGGCAGTCAACTCATGGGGATGGGGAATGACATTGGGAGGGACAACTACACCCCCTCACCAACCAGTACTAGTGCTGCAATGCCCCCACCATGCATGGCAATTAAGAAGTGGAAAGAGGTCTCCTTGGCTCCTTTAGTGGTTTGTATCTCTTCAAAGAGGGTGTCTATACATCTTTCTTCTTTGCTTTTATTTTTTATTTTTCGTCTTTTTACAAAAGATCCCTCATCTTCATTTTATTCAAGGGGCGTCATTTATCAACATATTAAAGCTCTTACCTATCTCCTAAAAAAGGGTGACAACAACCACAAACAAAAAATAGTTACAGAAAACCCACATAGGGTTAGCTCTTCCGCTACAAGCATGAGTTTGCCCTTCATAGGCCTCGAGTTTGAAACCCCCGAAGCTTAACTAATGCACAAGATTTGTAGGTGATTAAGTGCATTCAAGGCCTTCCCAACTAATGTTAAGGTTCTCTGTGAAAGAGGTCAAGGGATTAAATCTTGGGAGCACCATTCTTCAAAAAGAAAAACTAATGCTAAGGTTCCTCGTCACCAAAAAAGAAATAGTAACAAAAGAAACTCTATTAAATAGAATTGAGACCTCTTAATGAACAAGAAGCTGGGAGCATAGGCTTTCAAGAGGAATTTTTCAACCTTTCTCGCCCAACCCAAAAACACAATATATCTGCGCCTTCTCAAAATGTTAAAGATGTTCCAAAAATTCAATTGAATCATAGTTACTTGGATCAACAAAAGAAGTAAATTTTAAGAGAAACAAAATAAAGGGAGAAGAAATTAAACAAAATAAAAGTTCACTCACTGGATAACTTGCAAAACACATTATTCAATCCCAAATTGATAAATACAACAAAAAAGGGTCGACATTAATGTCGATTTTAAAAAACAATTAACTCACAATACATATTGTTCAGTAAAACAAAAATAAATCTTACAAACAAGCAAAAATTTCTTCAGGAGCTGTGAATACACAAATTTCATAACATAGACATTCTTCAGTACCAAAGATCGAACCTTTACACAAAAAATCAATTGAAGGAGAGATATCTGACTTTTTTTAGGGTTTCCAACTTTTGAAAAGGGGGATTGGAAGACCCTAATAAATGAAAAATAGAGGAACAAAAAAAAGCTGAAGAACTCGGTTTTTAGAGGGGGGTGAGGGTCATATTATTCCTTTGTATTTGTGTTTGTTTGGGGTATAAATTGACCAAGGTCGTTTAAATTTTTGATTTTTGATGGAATTGAAGTTTTGAACCGTTGATTGTGATAAGTGGGGTTTTTTTTTTTGGTGGCTTAATTTTTGATGTACCGTTCTCATTAGAAAAAGTTGAGACTCATTTATGTTTCCCGTCCCAAATGCAACAAGCATCCTAATTCCAGTTCTAATATATTTTAAATTTTTTAAAATAGTATATCTTATCTAATACAGTATGTGATCTCTGATGAATGAAAATTTTTGAAGAAGTGTGTACCTTATTAATATGAGTGAATGACGACATTAAAATATATATGAAACTGGAATTAAGGCTTAAAAATAACTGTGTGTAATACTTTTGTCTGTATTGTAATGTCTTATATATTGCATCATTACAATGTAAAGACAAATATTAAACGATTTAACTCACTCTACATGTCATAGGGAGCTTTTTTTTTCCCACAATGTAAGGAACATTGGGGATGCTTTTAGATATGCTCTGAGAACAGTGCATCAAAAATTATGCCACAAAATAAAACCACCCAAAATACAATCAACGGTTCAAAACTTCAATTCCATCGAAAATCTAAAATTTGAACGGCCTTGATCAATTTATACCCCAAACAGACACATATACTAAAAAATCTGACAAGTGTTACAATGACCCTCACCCCCCTCTAAAAATTGAGTTATTTAACTTTTTTTTTTGTTCCTCTGTTTTTCATTTATTAGGGTCTTCCAATCCCCCTTTTCGAAACTTGGAAACCCTAAAATAGGATAGGTATTTCTTCTTCTTTGATTGATTTTTCGTGTAAAGTTTGATCTCTGGTACTAAAAGATGTCTTTGTGTTTTGAGATTTGTGTATTCACTGTTCCTGAAGAATTTTTTGCTTGTTTGTAGAGATTTATTTTTGTTTCACTGAACAATATGTATTATGAGTTGATTGTTTTTGAAAATTGACATTAATGTCGACCCCCTTTTTGTTGTATTTATCAATTTGGGATTGAATAATGCGTTTTGCAATTTGTCCACTGAGTGACCCTTTATTTTGTTTAATTTCTTCTCTATTTGTTTTTGTTTCTCTTAAAAATTACTTCTTTTGTTAATTCAAGTAACTATCATTCAATTGAATTTTTAGAAGGGGTAGATATAATGTGTTTTTGGATTGGGTGAGAAAGGTTGAAAAATTCCTCTTGAAAGCCTAGTCTCCCAGCTTTTTGTTCATTAAGAGGTCTCGGTTCTATTTAATTGAGTTTCTTTTGTGACTATTTCTTTTTTGGTGATGAGGAACCTTGACATTAGTTGGGAAGGCCCTGAATGCACTTAATCACCTACAAACTTTGTGCATCAGTTAAGCTTGGGGGGGGGGTGGTGTTCAAACTTGAGGCCTATGAAGACAAACTCATGTCTGTAGCCTATGTGGGTTTTCTATAACCATGTTTTGTTTGTGATTGTTGTCACCTTCTTTTTAGGAGAAATGGAGGAACTTTTTTATGTGGATAAATCACGCCCCTCGAATAAAATGAAAATGAGGGATCTTATGTAAAAAGATGAAAGGCAAGAAAAAAATAAAAGCGATGAAGAAAGATGTATAGACACCCTCCTTGAAGGGATACAAACCACTAAAGGACCCAAGGAGACCTCTTTCAACTTCCACTTCTTGGTTTCCCAAACCTCCAAAGGCTTACAAATTAACTTCTTCCAATAAGGGCTAACTCCCAAGCTTGAAGTGACGCCTTGATGGCCTCCCAGATGTTTTCAATCAAAACTCCCATGACCTTACTTGAACTTGATCTTTTTACTTTCTGTTAGTTCTTTTATTTTTTTAAATGCCAATACACATTCACCTAGAAAACTATTCATTTTATCTAGGGATCTCACTTTTCTGGATGTTTTTGTACTCTTGTGTGACACCGCAAAATAATGGAATACTTGGTACAATTTCCTTGGTACACTTGTATAGATGATCTGAAATAAGCACATATTTTATAAAGCAAAACATGTCTTTTGAGTTTTGTCTGTGCAACTTATAACTTAATTCCCGCCTGCAATTGCAGGCAATTTCAAATTTTTGTTTGTTGTAGTTGATTGATTTGATTATTGATGTTATGCTTGTTATTGATTAGCGTGACATTAACATTGTTAGACCTATTTAAATTCTGAGTATCATCTTCATCAAAATGTAACTGTCCTGTTTAATAGAAGAATTTGATCTTATACTACAAAAAGAATGTCAAAAAGTAAATTCTATGTTAACTAGTTCCCACCTAGGCTTTTATGCTTATTTTTATGCAATTAGGGGATGTAGCTTGGAAGATTTCAAGGTATTTCTGGTTGGTCTTACCTATATCTCTCTTTGCAGTTCACTATGGTTCTGTTTGAAATTCTCCCCCTCCATTATTTTCTTAAAACTATAATAATGATGAGCAGAGTGAATGTGATCAAATATATTGGTTGGATATGACCCCCGACCAGGGAATTGGCAATGCTTATCCAAATACCATGTCCCACTCCCATCCACCAGAATACTATAACTCTCGCCTTAACCTTCTTTGATATCCCGATCTTCAGTGATTTGCTAATTAATGCTATAATGGATTCAGTATGGCCATCTTCTGAAGTGAAATTTGCTAGCTAATGATCCAAATTAGGTGTTAGCCTCTTGTTCTTGAGGCTATACAATTGAGTTCTGATGTTTTTCAAAGGCCAGGTAACCTATATTTTATGAGGTTCAAACCCCAGTTTGTTAGGGACGTAGGAGAAACTGTTCTCGGCATTTTGGTAGTCGATACAATAGAAAGCCGGGATGCAGAAAGGGAATTAGGCATTCAGTGCACTATTAGTTGTTCATCTGTCTGTCTATCTGAACTTTATGTGGTGAACTGCCCACCGCATTAGATTCATTTTCTCACCCCATGTCAGTTTTTTGTTTATGAAATGACAAGGATTTTAAGCTTCCATTATCTGTCAGTGCTTGGGTTCCCTTTTGTTGGTTTTTGGCTCTATGGTTGTTAGTTGAGTGCTGATTTTTGTTCTTTTTTATGGTAGATGTATATGATCTACCTTGATCTTGGATTTTAACTGTATGGTGAACGTCTGACCTCCTTTCGATATAGAGATGCAAGTGCTTGCAAAAGTTTTTCCTCCTTTATTTAAAAGTTATCTTGAACCTTCTACGCATTCATTTTCTTCTTTTGCGCATTACATACACATTGTGCACCTTGTCTGTTATCCCTGAGTACTTTAAAGCATTCGTATTGGTGTTTCGAGTATCTTTAGCAGACGATATCTCACTTTCAGGTCTGCCTTTATTTATTTATTTCTTTATTTTTTTGAATTCCTGAGAGTAACCAAGCATATCTAACTTCACCTTGGTGTGGCTAACACTGGAGTTATTTATCTAGTTGTCATTAGAAGGTTCAAACATCGCGTCCCAATTGCATTTGTGTAATATTCTTGTGGTGGGGCTCTTATGAACCACAAAAAGAAGTGTAAGAATCATATAATGGGATGTCTATTTGCATAATGATGATGAGATACATCCTCTTTGAAATGGTCATCATAGATAAGGTGCACAACTGCATGAGGATGATGATATTTCATCGTTTGAACTGGCCAGATGCATTCTAGATATCCTTTGCATTTCACTACAATATCATCATACATTAATTTCATCTCTTTATTACCTGAAGATTGTTAAGATGTTGATTTTTTTTTATTGTATCTATCAAGTGAGTCTCATGCCATCACCTTTCATTTGGAACTTTGTGTGCATCACTATAGCAGCTACAGGCATAATAGTTCTATCAACGTTTTCTACAATTCTCTGAAAATATTTGCATGATCTGATGGAAAAGCCATGAGAATACCTAATGACGAATTCATCTGAACCTCCTGAAGAAAGGAAAGAAAACCTGTTTAAAAATCTTGCCGAAGAATCTCATAAATCTTTCCCCACAACCTGAAAATGAAAATTCATTACATAATCTCGTATTAAAGTTTTTCCCCCATTCTTCATCTTCTTGATAAACAACAGCAGACATGTTTCTGGAGGTTGAAATCTCTGGAAACGTCTTCCTCCCACCCTCCGAGCTCGACAAGCAGGGCCTCATTCTCCATCGCTCCATCATTCTTCACCTCCTCGAAGACATTGCAAGGAAGAAGGCCACACAGGACCACGGTTACTTCGTCGCGGTGACGACTCTGAACCAAGTAAACAATGGCAGGATCAGAGAAGACGAGGGCAACGTGCGGTTCCCCGTGACTTACAACTGCGTCACCTTTAAGCCCTTCAAGGGGGAGATCCTGGAAGGCAATGTGAAGCAGATAATGAAGCACGGTGTCTTCATGAGCTGCGGTCCTGTTGATACTGTGTTCATCGCTGCTCAGAAGATGGTGGACTACCAGTATGTGGCAGGGGATAGCCCGATGTTCATCAGCCAGAGGCGCCCGAAGATAGAGATTGGCTCGATCATTCGTTTCATGGTCCTCGGGACGAAGTGGGTCGAGACTGAGAGGGCATTCCAGGTTCTCGGGAGTCTGAGCGGGGATTTCCTCGGCCCCATTCGGTAGCTCTTGCATCGCGGCTTTGTTGTTCATGTGCTTTTGCAGGTGTTTGGTTGTGAAAAGTGTTTAAAGATTCAAAATTTTGAAGAATGGAGGGAAGGGTCTGTAACTTGAATGAAAAGATTTGCATGCAGTGTCTCTCTGAATTGGATGTTTGAAAAGATTTGCATGCATTGTGTCTCTCTGAATTGGATGTCTGTAACTTGAATGAAAAGATTTCCTAATGAGGGCATGCTATGTTATTTTCTCTTGATTTGGAGTGGATTAAGAATTTTTAATGGGTACTGAATGTTGTTTTTGATGACCAAGCTGATGTAAATGATAGTTGTTGGATGAATTAATGCATTTGGTGCTGTATGATTTATTCATTAGAGCTGATACGATAAACTCTATCCGTTTTGCAGCCCTGTCTACATCCTAGAATTAGTGGTGTGTAGATTGTTGCAATGCAATATATTTTCCATTAGTACAGTTTAAGGAAAATTAAACTTTTTTCCTTATTAAATAAAAAATATGTATTGTTTTATTTAGATATATATTTTATATTTTATGACAGTATATATTTCATTAAGTATATTTTATGAAAAAATTAAAATGGTTGAGGCTGTAGACGGGGACGGGGCTACACACGGGGCTCGATGTATTATTTTCCATTTTCATTTGTAATGTTAAGTTGTATTGTGTTGATCATTCGTATGGTCTATTTTAGTCCAAGCATTCAGGTAAAATGGAGGATAAACCATTTTTCATTATTTGGTTCCATGAATGTTGACCCTTAATTGACTTTCTATGCCTTCTAATCCAAGGAGGTCATGTTGGCTGAATCACAGAGATGACATAATAACATTTGAACTGTGTATGCATTGTTTTTTTTTAGGGGAAATTAATTAGGGGTCTCTGACCCTATCTCTATAATAATAATAATAAGTTCTTGGACTATTTTAAGTTTTCTTTAAGTCCCTCAGTTAGTGGTGATATTTTGTTTAGGTCCTTCCATCTTTTTTCCATACAATCTATTGTTTTTATTCCTCTTTTACCATCAACTCAACCTAATATGAATTTGTTTTTTCATTCTTCTCCAACATCTCTTTTTCTCTCCCAAAGCTCAACATAAGTTGAGAATATGACACCACCTCCGCCAGCCCCCTCCACTGTGCCTTCCGTGCCCTCCATTGCGTCCCCCGGCCACCTCCCACCCCCTCCCATGACCCCATCCGCGCCTCCCACCACCTCCCGCGATCCGCGACCCCCATCCCCTCCCACGACTCCATTCGCGACCCCCACCCCCTCCCGTGACCCCGACCTCCCCCAATCCCCGATCTTGACCACTAATCTTGCCCTGGACCAGGATCGATTGGTTCTCACTCCCGAAGTTATCAATGTATGTTTTTATTGAATGTTCAAAGCAATATTTTATTCCTTTTTATATTTGTCAATGTTATAGTGTTCATTTTATGCATTTTAGATGTTTGTATAAATGTTCTTAAGCTAGAGAGTTTTCAGAAATCTGAAAGTGTAAGGGTGACACAGTGCGTTTATCAGTGTACACATACAGTACATGACATAGTGTGCGATGATTTTCAATTTCAGTTTTCAGTGTACATGCAACATATAGAACTTGCAATATCTATAACAGTGTACACATGTTGCATAACAGTGTACATGTGTACACCATGTAACAAACAGATCATGTAGCATTTATAACAGTAACAAATAAAACTGTAATATCTATAACAGTGTACACATGCTGCATATCAGTGTGCACAGTGTAAAGCACATAACTTGTAACATTTATAACAGTGTACACATGTTGCATAACAATGTACACCGTGTAACAGACACATGCTATAACATTTATAACAGTAACAAACAGAACATGTAATATCTATAATAGTGCACATATGATGCATAACAGTGTACACAGTATAAAATACAAAACCTGTAACATCCACAACATGGTATACATACTGCATAATAGTGTACATATCATAACATAGAAAACCTGTAACATCCATAATAGTGTACACATATTGCAAAACAGTGTGCAAAACCTACATTATAAACATTATCTGATAAAAGTTGTTCAAAATATATAAAACATCACCACCATATTAAACTTCATCACCGTCGATGTAAAACAGTACAAAACAGTACGCCACATTACACAGCCACCAAATTATATTAGAAACACATTGCATTTGCTGTTTAAATGTTTCACAGTCTACTTGTATTTTCTTTATCCGATTCTCACTCTCTTTAGCTTTTCGAATGACTTCTTGATGAGGGCAACGTCTTCGGTAGTCAAAGATATCAGCTCCCCACCTATCTCGAAGAAATCTCAATCGGATTTGTAGTTGCTAACGATGACGTCAAGTAACTCTAATTGGAACTACATCCTCGGAATACTAATCAAGATATTGAATGGTTCTTTTTCATCAATCTTATGTGGCATTCTCTAACTGCCATCCCATCCATGACAATTGTGTAGAAGATTGAGAAGCACCTATGCTGCACCAGCATCGATTTTGGCAGAAAGGGCTTGACAGTCCCTATTATAAGAGAGTACCAAAATAGTTAATAGTGTATCGAAAGTATGTTAAGAGTGTAGAAAGCCACTTTAAGGGTGTACATAAGACATGTTAACAGTGTACGCAGGGGTTCTAATAGTGAACAATACATGTTATAAAATAAGAGTGTACAAATAATATAACCAATTCAATTCAAGTACACATGTTAGATGATTAGATTATCTCCATGCTATTGAAACATTGTGGTCAAAATTGAGTAATCATGTGATCAACATTTGACATCCAAGCTTTTGTAAAAGAAGCTAGAACATGGATGTTTATATTGGTATCTTGAATTTATTCACACCGGATATGAAAGCCAACAATGGATGGGGTTAGAGAAGATAAAAAGGTATATGCATATTCGTGAAGTGTACTAATAGGGGACATGACAAATGTATGAATGTCAATTCACACTTTTAATCATTTCCTTCTCAGTGTATTGAATTATCAAATGAGCTCAGGTAAACCAATTACACAAATTTAACTACAATTTTTTTTTTATTATAATCTTTTTGAGCATCACTTCATAAAAAACTTGAAGCACCAAATATATCTGATGTAAGTCAATGACTCTTTCATTGTTTTATTATCGATTGAATATTAACCATATATGCATGAAGTTGATATTCCAATAATTAATATTCATTTTTTCTAACTCTACCATCCTTCTACTAGCAATTAGTCAAAATCTAAGAAAATCTTCCCACCTAAATTAACTAATCTTAGCTTTCAGCAAAAAAAAAAAGGTCCCAATTTTTTCCAGTAAACTAACACCACATTCCTCCAATCCATCAAATTATTTTAGTGATGTTGTCCACACTCTCTCCACAACATTAAAATACTAGCAATCATCTTAATAAGATAAGAAGATAACTAACTGTGATTCAGTCATCTCTAACTGAGTAAAAGTACATACATTGGAAGAAACTCAAAGTTAACATCAATAAATCAACATTTTGTCCAATCTATGCTGATTAGAACTAAATTATCTACTCTACAAGTCATCTTGTGGAACCAAATCAAGGCAGCATGTGCAATTCATGTGCCTCCCAACAAGCACAATAAAAATTAATAGCAAGAAACTTCACTTTTAAGGTTACAATAGTGTACCAAAAGTATGTTAAGAGTGTAGAAAACCACTTTAAGGGTGTACAGGAAATTTTAACAGTGTACACAGAAAGGTTAAGGATGTGCTTAGTCAGTTTAACATTGCCGAAAGGGTTTACCTTGTTTCTTTTTATTCCTCGTGGTGGATGGCTTGGGTTTGGACTTGGTATTAGTGAATGACTTGGGTTTAGACTTTTCTCAGGTATTGGTGGATGACTTGAGAAGGGTTTTGGTTGGGAGCAAATCCTTGGTGAAAGATTTTGGATTTTGAGGATCTCTAGATGATGATGCCTGAGTCTTCCTAGTGGAGGTAAGAGGATCATCCTCATCGGAAACTATAATTTTTTGGTTTCGAGGACTTCGTCGTGGTGTCATTTTCTGCGGATGAGCCATTTTGTTTCAATCTGACAACGTAAAAAAAACTATGTTAGAATCAGTGATGAACAGTCCCTCATACTTCATAATTAGAAAAATGATTCATCAGTTATCCCAAGATTAACCAAGCAAGATATATTTTACATTAAACGTTTCATACTTCACATTCTAAAGAAGTGGCTACTCTGTTCATAGAGTGTATTCATCACAAGAAACTGAAATGCCAGTACTAATAAAAATAAGATGTCCATCATCCAAGACTACAAATGTATTGTGACAGACTTTTCCAACCCCATTGCGAGGAGAATTTTAATGAAGAATAAAAAAGTCATGGAAATGTCTGATAATGTTTTTATTGCAATCATATGTATCTAGAGGAACTATAGCTTTAGTGGTTCAGTGGAGGACATCGAATGACCACCCACACGTTCTCTATAAGTCTTTTATCTTTCATGAGAAACAAGTTTCAATGGAATAATAAACTTGATCCCAGGATAGGCAACACAATTTAGGCCTAAAAACACAAGCTCAAGTTTGATAAAGTGTAGTTCATTATCTGTTTCTATTAATTAATTCAGCACTACAACAATGCCTATATATCTTGAGGTGATGAGTTAAAAAATCTATACTTCAGGCCTGCTCAAGTGCCACTGGAGACAGTGAAATATACTTCAGGCCTGCTTGTATGCATATATACAACACTATCACTATATAAATAGTCTCATAGTAATGTCTGTTTTATGATGTCTATTTCACGATTCAAAAGTAGAATTTCCTTCATTGAAAATGTGTTGTAGTATATACTAGAATATAATGAAATATATCATTTGGAGGCACCTCTACCGCCGGCCGTAGGAAAACCGTCGCTAATATGAATGCAAAAGACGGATTGTGTATCTACGCGGAGCATTACCGACGGCCAAAGAGTGGCCGTCGGTAAATCCCTCTTAGAAAAACCACGACTGCAGAAATCCGGTATTAGCGACGTTTATGACCGTCGCTAATACAGTTTTAGCGACGGCCAGAACAAGGCCGTCGGTAATTCCCTCTTAGAATAACCACGACTGCATTCCGTCAGTATTAGCGACGGTCAGAAATGTCGCTAATACAGTTATAGCGACGGCCAGGTATGGCCGTCGCTGATAGTGTGGACTAATAACCACTTACCACGAATTTTTTTTTTTTTTTTACACAGTTGAAACCCCGAAAGCCGACTCTCACTTTTCGCCCCGACCCCTACCTCGCCGGATCTGCCGCCGCCTCGCCCCGATTGGCCGCCGCCTCGCCCCGATCCACCGCCTCATCCGATCCGCCACCGCCTCGCCCGCCTCTGCCTCCGCCTCGCCCGCCTCTGCCTCCGCCTCGTCCGATCCGCCTCTGCCGCCGCCTCGTCCGATCCGCCACTGCCTCTGCCCGATCTGCATCTGCCGCCTCGGCCGATCCGCCATTGCCTCGCTCGGATCCGCATCCGCCTCGGCCCGATCTGCCGCTGCCTCTCCGCGATCCACCTCTGCCTCAGCCCGATCCGCCGCTGCCTCTCCGCGATCCACCTCCGCCTTGGCCTGATCCGCCGCTGCCTCTCCGCCATCCACCTCTGCCTTGCCAGGTTAGGGATTACTATCTGATGAAATTTATTGGAGAAAGTCATGATTTGTCTAAGTCCGATTGCGGCGTATTTCATGTTCTATGTAATTTGGGAGGTTGTATTAATTGTTTATTCACATTGATTTGGATACTTATGTCCATCAAGAAATGAGGGAGCTTATGTCCATGATGACCTAGTTGTGTCGAATGATGAGGATGAAGATGTTGATGAGATGCAAGAAATTTTACAAGATATGTACATGGGAAAATTTGTTAATAACAACTTTGAAGCATCATTGAGCAGCCAAAATCCTCCAAAGAGTAATGATGATGACATTGATGAATCACGAAAAAAGTTGTCAATTTTCAATGGATCTGGTCGTGGTTTAGGAAAGAGTACTCCACGCTTGTTGACTAGAGAAGAGTTGGAACAAGTTCGTCTATATGTGTTAAACAATTGTGATGAAGTAATTCCATTCATTCAGTAAGTACTTACCCATTAGAATCCACTTTTCAAAGTTATATGTTACAATATAGTTCTGATTAAATTTTAATATATTTGTAGGGAGCACAAACAAATCATCAAGGAGACTTATAGACATTTGAGTGCTAGGGAAATAGACCGAAATCACATCAAAGAGTTTAGTGGGTGGTTTCAAACTCGTGTAAGAGTTTATTTGGAAATTTTCAAAAGTTAGTAAGCAGGTATAAATAGTTTTTTAATGTTTGTATACTGATATATGTATATCTATATGTATAGGTTTCCAAAATGCAACGCGATGATGATGGAATAAATGAGCAACTTGAATCATTAGCTTTTGGTCCTTCTCAAACTGTGAAGACTGTTATGGGATATATTGTCAATGGCTTTAGATTTCACACAAAAGCTAGAGAAAAAAAAAGAAAAACACAAAATAGTGGAGTTTTTGTTACAGCGGAAGTATCCAGTTTTGCTAGCTCAAGAGACAACAATCCGACAACAGGAAATGTTGTGTACTATGGCATATTAGAAGACATCGTCGAACTGCAATATCTTGGTGGGAATAAGATCGTTCTTTTCAGATGTGTTTGGTGGGATATATTAAGTCGTTCAGGAATAAAAGAGGATGAATATGGATTCACATGCATAAATTTTTCACGGACTTTAAATACCAATGAGCCATATATCCTTGCACATCAAGCTCAACAAGTTTTTTATGTCCAAAACATAAATGATGAAAATTGGTATGTTCCAATTAAGACTCAACCTCGGAACGCATATGCTATGGATGTAGAAGATGAAGCATTTCAGTCGAGTGAAACAGAGATGCTCCAAGAGTCTAATGTTGATGATATTGTATCTTGGAATAGGGAAGACATTGCAGGAGAATTTGTTGATGCATAATTTTTTTATTTTGAAATTTTTGTGCTAATAAATTCATGATCAAGTTGTTGATGCTATTATCATACATGTATGAATTTTTTGTGCTAATAAATTCATGATCAAGTTGCTGTTGATTCTTTTATTATACATGTATGAATTTTTTGTGCTAATAAATTTATGATCAAGTTGTTGATGCTTTTATTACACATGTATGCTAATTTTTATGTTTGTTTTTCTCACTATCCATGATTCATTATTATGCTTTATACATTACATCTTAAAGTATTTGTGTATTTTGATTATTTTTTTATTATTTATAAAGTACATGGCATCTCGATCGAGATCTTCAAGACAGTCAACTAGATTGACACCGGAGAGAGCACATGATGTGGGTGATCATGCTTCCCCAGGGCAATCTGCTGGAGCTTCTAGTAGTATAGGTATGATTTTAAAGTTAGAAAAAATTTTGTTATTAAATATTGACTTGTACATGACATTAAGTGATTTTTGTGTTTGTGTGTGTTTGATGTTTCTTATAGGTTCTACTAGCGTGAGAAGGAGGGGCCCAACAAGGGGCATAATTTTACCACAGGGAGATAAATTGCACATTGATTGGAATGAACATGGGCAACCGACTAGCGATCGTTTTTCTACTTTGTTGGGAACGACTGTTAGAAATAGTCATGTCCCTTTACAATATAAAAAATGGGCTGATATACCTGCGTCAACAAAAGAACGATTGTGGAAGATAATTCAGGTGAAATCCATTAATTCAAACCCATTTATTTAACAGTTTCAATTATATTAATGGATGTATTTAATCCGACAACAATGCATTTCTTCTTCTTTTTTAGGAATCAGTTGATATAGGGGAGGAGAGGAAAAAATGGGTTTTTCAATCAATGGCATCCAAATACCGAGAGTGGAAAAATGATTTGAAAGAAAAATATTATAAGCCATTTGATACTGATGCTCAAAGATTGGCTAAACCTCCCCCTGGTATTTCTGATAGTGACTGGACTTGGCTTGTTCAATATTGGAGTAGTCCTGAGGCACAAGTAAGAATTTTATCTAGTAATTATAATTTTTTAAATTCTGTTATGATATTACTCTACTATTGATATTCATATTAACTTCATGTAGGAAATAGCTGTAAAAAATAGTCACAATCGGAATAAACAAGTTATTAAACATTGTGGGGGGACAAAAAGTTTTGCTCGTTACAGAGAGGAGGAGGTGACTATCTTCATTTTGTCTTATTTTCTAGTTATCTCTTTAATGATGTTTATCTATTAATTTATGTCGTGACAATAGATAAGATCAAGAACGGATGGCAGTGTACCTACACGAGCAAAGCTTTTTGCTCGTACCCATACCAAGAAAGATGGGTCTCCATCAGATCCAAAATCTGCTGAAATAATGGTATGTAATTATTGTATAAACTTAATAATGATTAAATTATATTCAAAGTAATATATGTTATCTTTTAACAGAATCGCTTTAGAGAAGTGGCATCGACACAGGAGTCTGGCTCCACTGTTAGTGATGACATATACACTTCCATTATGGGGCCAGAGAGACATGGACGAGTCTGCGGTTTTGGGTTAGGTCCAACGCCTACTTCAGTATTTGGATCATCATCGAGTCAATCACAAGGCAGTTATGTTGCAGTCTGTTCTTAACTTGAAGATATGCGTTCGGAAATGGAGAGCTTACATGAAAGAGAGAGGTTGTGTGAACAAGAAATGCAAGAAATGAAAGAACCATGGAGCAGATGCAGAAGTGACCCACAGAATGAGGTACGATTTTCAAATTTTTCTTGCATTTATGACTATTCATTCTTGTACATATTAATTATACGAAGTACATAATCAGTTCACATTTCAAATTTAATATAATGAATTTGGTTTACGAATTTGGTTTATTGTTTTACTCTAATTTATTTATTCATAACCTAAAGATTGTATTTTTTTTTTTTGCAGGACTGATGATGCAAGTTTTCATTCAACAATTGATGTGTGTTTCTTCTCATATCTTCACTTAAGTCCATATGTATATATTCTTTTAATTAATGATGACATTATAAGTCAGGATTTGTTTTATTTAATTGCTTACTAGAATCAGGATTTGGTGAATGTTAATTGTGTAATTATATATTTGTGTCAAATATTATATATATAGGTATTGTTTTTTTTTTTTGTCAATAAATCGGATGGATGTGGGAAAGGAAGGAAATAGCGACGGCCAGTGGCCGTCGCTATTACTGACAACAGGCGGGATAAGGAATTAAAATCAATTTTGCAGTATTAGCGACGGCCGCTAATAGGAAAAAATAATATCGTTATTGACCTTGTAGACGGCGTTAATATCGTCTTTTAGCGACGGTCTTGGCCGTCGCTAATACGTTTAGCGACGGGATAATTAGCGACGAATAGCGACGGCTTATCAAACGTTGGTAATATTAATAGCGACGGTGTTTTCTATTTTTAGCGACGGCTTTGGCCGTCGCTAAAACCCCGATTTCTTGTAGTACTACAAAATAGGGATTGCATCTAAAATGATGCTTTCATTTTGGTAAAAAAGCAAAAGGCTAACAAGAAATAAAGGATTAACTCCTAGTTGGAACTAAGAAATTATTTGTAGCAGTGAGGGGCATCTCTCCTTGCTATCAAAACTGCAAGTGTTTTTTTCCCCATAATGAACATATGTATAAACATATTCCTAATTTGATTCAATTTTGATCTGATTATCTAAAATTTATTTTGAAAATCGGTTCTGAATGGGGGCCTAAAGGGATTGAAGACATCATGCTTTGAATACCAATCCACCAACATTCAACAAATGAAATTTTGCTTGTAAACTGATAGGATTGTATCCCAGGGGGCACCACCACACTACTTAAAACAAAGCATAAATACAACAAACCACATAATCACACAGGTTAACAATGCATACAATCAAACTTATTATATCAACAAATAATTAAATTAATGGTATTGGTGAAATGACACAGGTAAGACAAACTTAACATGCGAGGGAGAACCCTTTCCATCAAAAAGCTTCCCATGGTATTGGTGAAATGACAAATCCCAGAGATGATTAAACTTGTTATATCAACAAATAATTAAATTAGGGCCCTTCTTTTGATAATCAAACATAACTCTATGCAAGGAGAAATGACAAAACCCAGAGATGATCACTATCTTTCCTTAAACCAACATAACCAATTGTGTCTCACTGGTATTTTCTTGTTTGTATGATTAACAAAAAATAAAGGGGACCCCTGCATGATGTAATATATGGCTGAATCGAATGTATTGAGAAAGGGGTGCTATCAGGGAGAAATTGAATATCCCTCAACAAACCTCACCTTCTCGATGTCGATGGAGAGAACGTGAACAACGTCGGATAGAGCGCGGAGAGCGTGGACAGCGCCGGAGAGAGCGTGGACGGCGTCGGGGCTAGGGTGATTGACAATGGGGGAGAAAGGGGGACGCTAGGACATGGAAGGTCGACATTTTGGGGAGAGATGGGTTTTGTTTTTGGGGGAGAAGGTTTTAAGTGGGAAGGGTAGACATGGTATTTTCAGCTGATGTTAGTAACTGTTAGTTTGAGGGACCCAAAGATAATAGATTTTGAGTTTAGGGACTTATTGTTATTGTAAAACAGTCCAAGGACTTATTGGTATTATGGAGATAGGGTCAAAGACCCCTAATTAATTTCCCCTATTTTTTTTTATATAATAACAAATAAAACAAGATTATTTTCAAAAGAAGTAATTTTCTATTGTCGATGTATCACTTCCAGATTGGTCTAACACAAACATTATCTGTGTCATTTACACGGAGAATCCAGAACTCTCATATTTCTGAATCTGATTCATTAAGGAAACCAGTAAAAAAAAATTAAAAAAAGAAGTTTCATTGTTAAAAAAAACTAGGATATAAATCTCAATTAAGAGGTGACAAACACAAATAGCAGTACTACAAAAATATTATTTTTTATATATGCTCTTCAAAATGATACTCCTAAGTATTGAGTACTTCAAAAAAAAAATGAAATCATCTTCAGGTGCCATTTTAGAAAAAAAAAAAAAAAAAAAAATGAAAACAAGAATTACACTTTAGCCCCTTTTATAGTTTCAAATGTAACCTCATAGACTCATATATCTTGTTAAATCTCTCTACTCACTGTAATGAAATATATATATTGTTGAAGTTTTTTTATATTTTCTTCAAATAAGTCATTCAATTTATTAAAATATATATACTTCATTTTACAAAATATATATATGAGATAAATGATTTTTAAAAAAATATGAATGAACCACAGGTGGACCTAAAGGTTGGCTCGGCTGGGCTACAGCCCGGCCAAGATTTTTTGTTATTTGTTATATATATTGAGATAATGTTACGTACAGATTTTTTTTCAATCATAATTTTAGTTTACATGTGTTTTGAATTTTTTTAAAATAATATATGATTCATTTAATGAGATACATGCTTTTATATAAAAATGAAGCATATACTCTAATAAATTACATAAATACATTTATAGAAAATGTGTAAAATTTATATCAAAACATATATTTTGTTATTGTGAATATATGTTTCGGTGATTTTCTATCGACGCATATAGGACTAAAATTGGGACTGAAAAAAGAAAAACAAAAATGATATGTCCAGCCCCTTCTGCAGCCCCATTTACAATCCACACCGTTTTTCTTTTTTTAAAAAAAAATTATACTCTCTCCCATCGAAGTACATGTTGTTATATGAAGTGATATATAAACTGAGATACACTAGTTTACTTTTTTTCATTATGAATAAATATTTTTTTATATCATACACTATGATACGCAACATATACTACGTTATCATAATTTATGTTGCATAAAAGATTGAATATCTTTTAAATATCACATTATTTAATAGATAAAATAATTACATCAAACATAGAAATAAAAAATCATTCTATGTTATAGTCCATCCAAAAATATTATCGTCGATCTGTCCATGGAATGAACTGCATTTTGGATTGACGGTAACATTTAAAAAAAAAAAAAAATCTCTCCCAGGGAATCCATTGTCCAGAAGCCTCCAGTTAGGCACATGTTAAACACCCCCTGATAAATCTCATCAGTCATTAAAGCAAAAGATATGGACATTCCCTGGAAATAGTTTTTAATCAAATCCCCAATCCCCCATCCCAGTAACCCCCACTCTCCAATCACCCCTCCCCTCAAACACCTCCATTTTTTTTTGGAATTCCAATTGGATTTTTGGGAGCTTCAAAGCAAGGTATTATATCATATCAAAATTTCTTCCTTCATTTTCCCCCTTTGTTTGTCCACTAATCCTCCAAATTGAAAGAATTCAGTTCACCCTTTTGGGTCCACTAATCCTCCAAAATGAAAGAATCTTTGTTTCTTGAGTTCAAAATACCATAAATGTTTTTCTTTTGCTGCATGGAGTTTTAAGACTGTTATTATGGTCTACAATTCTAAATACCATCCAACCTTTTTTTTTCTCTTTTTTATTTTGGATAAAAAACCATCCTGTTGTTTGTTATATATACTTTCTTGGGTCATTTAGTAGAATGCTGGTGGATTTGAATTGAATTTCAATGGAAACTGATGCGGCGGCGGTGGCAGGGAAGAAAAAGTTGATCTTTTCATCTTAAAAGAAGACTCTTGAATCGATTAAGAGAGAAGATGAATTTACAAGGAAAATAAAATAAAATAAATTTATTAATTATGAATATATGTTTTAGTGGCATCTCGAATCTTAACTTAACATTTTTGAAAAAATTTAAAACATCTTAACAAATCTGAAACTAATCAAATAATATAAAATCTGAAATAAATTTTTAAAATTCAAAATCTAAACCTATTTGGCTAATCTATCCTACATCAGAAGTTCTTAGCTGTAGGATGAGTATGGTAAAAGGGTCTTAAGATTTTTTTTTTGTTGTTGTTAGTTTGGGGTTTTTAAATTGACAAATGTGTTAGTTTGGGTTTCTTTAATGGAAAAATGTGGAAGTCTCATGTTCTTAGTTCAATATATATTTTTACATTCTAATCTACTCTGATATTTTTTATGGGTTTCCGTAGGAGATGCTCACCATGGAGTTTAGGATTGAAGGTGCTGCAAGGTGCACTTTCTTAGCATGTGTATTTGATCCACATCATACATTCATTGCGTTTGTAGGTAGCAACCAATCTATGAATTAATGTCAATCTTTCATTTTTTTTGGTTTTTCAAAAGCCAAGTTCTCTCTTTGAATATCACACAGTCACTTCAACTTGCTTAACCTGGCATTGCTTCCAAGTTCTAAAATTCAAGTGTTTTTATATAAACTTTCTACTGAACCAAACTTGGGCTTATACAAGTTCTAAAGAATTTTGTATGTTGATGTATTGATTAAGGTCGACCTTCTGTATTTTTTTATCAAAAATTATATAAACCTTGGCTTCCACTATCTCTATCTCGCAGAATATATGAAGTTTAACAATTTTTTTTTTTTTTTTTTTTTTTTTTTTATCATAGCTAATTTTTTTTAGAGAAATTGCCATATATAACCACTGAAAATTGATACAGATCAATCACACAAAAATTAGGAGAAAACAGAACATAAAAAAAGAAAACAAATTAGTTAAGTCTTGTTGATGGAAAGGGAAATACACTTTGTCATTTATAACAAAAAATATTCAAATTCATATTTATGAAGAAAAAATGTCCATACTATGTCTACTTCTAATTGATAGGAAGGGAAGTGCATGGAATTGGCATGCCTCAGTAAGCCTGTGTCTATTTCATACTTGGTTCTTTTTGTCACTTGAACATGATACCACATATTCTACAAACCCACCAAGAATCATCATCTTAAACTTTTCCTTCCAAGTAATCCAATTGCTCATGTTACTATTATTATTTTGATAGGTGGATTTCTGCCAAACCGGCATTGTTTTGGTATTCAAGAACCCAAAAATGTAGACCATTTCATATTCCAAGAAACATATTCTCTGGCAACATAGGGATGCGGTCCAAAAGGTTAGCTTCCATACAACATGTACAACATACGTCTTTGCATTTGGAAGGTCTCTTGTTTTGCTAGTGTGGAGTTATTTATATAAATCTGAAATATTTCAGAAGCCAAGTGGCTTGGAAACACGCATCTTGCACAACCCTTGCCTTTTCTATTAATCTGGATGGAGAACTTTCTCCAGCACCAGAAGAAGAATATTTGATCGACGATGGTGAAAGTGATCCTGAGGAAACATCTTCTCAACTGTTAATGAAGCATGAGGTAAAACTTCAGTGTTCTTGAACATATTGGCATCTGATTTTATATATGCATACCTCGTTTACGCATCTATCTTCAGTCTGGAGAAAATTATCATCTACATTGTTGCATTGGATCTGTTTGTATGTACATTACTTTCAAATGAAATCTTACTTCTTTATTAAAAGAAGTCTTGAAACCATTTCAACTTTGATTGGGTTTTCCACATTTGTTTTTGAATAATGGCACTTTAGGAAGGCATTCATTGCATTTGATTTCATGTACTTGAACAGATATTTTTTCTTTCTTTATTGTTGTAATGAATCTGTTTGTATATACTCATCCCTTCTATTAAAATTTTGCTTCCTTATTAAAAGAAGTCTTAAAAACCCTTTCAACTTTTCTTGGGTTTACCACAAAAACTTTTTAAAATGAAGGCACTTTAGGAAGGCATTCATTGATTTAATATCTTCATGTAATTAAACAGAATTTTTGTTTAGAACAACCTGGAGAGAAAAGAAAATCCCTTGTCCTCCTCATTGTACTACTAACATGTTTGTTAGCAGGGAATTTCTGTTGTTTGGTATCTATATATTTTCAGTACCATAAACCTATTCATGTTGATTAATAACATCATCTAAAAATACCAAACACACAAAACTTATGAAACATGATAATTTGCTTCTAATCCGCTTTTCCATGGAATGAATTTAAGTGGTCTATGAGTCTACAACATGTCATTGCCTAGAAACTTCACATGAACATCTTCCACATTTTTTTTCCCAGTTGAAGACACTTCTACTTGATCCAGAGAGATCAAAGCTCACCAGAAAGCTTAGTGAAGCTAATCAGCACAATCGATTTCTCAAACGTCAGGTGTGCAAATTATATATTATATTGTTGGACGTCCTTCTTACGTCTTAGATTTTCCATTATGAAGATGAGATAGACACATTAATTTAAGGAAAATGTTGTAGAATATTGCGCGCGCACAAAAAAAAAAAAATAAAAAATTGTGCATCATATGCCTGAACTTCAGAAAATTGTCATCATACGACTTGTTTTTTTATTATGCTAAACTGTCGATTCATATGTGGATGTGATCGTGAAGAAACAAATAAAAAATTCTGATTAAGTCGACCATATTTAACTGGAATAAAGCCTTATTCATGGACTAACCAAATACTTTTTTTAATCATCATATGAACACATAGTTATCTGGATTATATCACTTCCATGTCTCAAACATTATTTGGAACACATCTCACCTTTTTTTTTTCTTCTTGTAAATCATTTATCTCATTATGTGAGATCATATACTGTCTTTTGATTTGTTTATCAAAGAATTCCACAGAAAAGGGAAAAACTATTGACAGAATTGCATAGAAGATGATATCTATGTGCTGATACTACATAAAATGTGCGAATTTTTAGTATGTCAAAAAATTGAAACATCTTTTTTCTGAGGGAAATGTCTTAACAGCAGTGTCATTTTCATATTATGGAACTTTAGCTGCAAGTGAAGGAGGATGCTTTGGTTGATCTCACGAATGAACTTGCTGTCCTGGAGCTTGAACTTCAGGTTGTTGCTCTTGTCCCTGCATTTATTAATATTCGTTCATTGAGTTATTCAAACTGCAGAGTTTTCACTGTTTAATATTAGTTTTTCTTGAGAATGAGATGAGCAGATCATTTCTTTATCATGCTTTGGTTTTGAAACTATCCTTTGCATTAACAATTTTCATCTGCTGCATGTCCAAAGTTTTATTTCATCAAATTTCGATGGGTACTATTTACTTCGATTAAATTCAATATCTTCAGTCTTATATATGGAAAAAACATTATACGAGCAGGCTTTGGTTGGACTGGCAGAAGAAGTAGCTAATTCTGGGATACAGCTTGGTTCAAGAAAGATCAATGGAAAATATATTCAGTCTCATCTTCTTATGAGATTAGAAGGTATATTCAGTTTTTTACATACACATACAGCTGGATTATTTATTTAGATTTTCTCATTGATGTCTATCCTTTTAGATCAGTTAAGCAGGCATTTACTTAGATTTAGTAAGTCATGTTCTGAGGTTCTTGTCTGATTTGTGTAGGTGTACATGAAAGGATTAAGAAACAGATAAAGGACGTCGCTGATGTAAAATCTGTAGAAGTTCCTGTTGTCTGGGTTGGAATGGCTGAGGTTTGATGTTAATTGTTTTTCTACCAGATATTGCTGATACGTTTCCTTTTCTGTTCAGATCTTAATCAGTCTAGTTCTACATGACAATATTAATCATAGAGTTAATACTCCACAATGTAGCCAAGAAAGAGTAACTGTGATCATCACATTCTGTTCTTTTGTGCCTATGTTTAAAATAAGCTTTATAGGAATGCCTCGATAGACCTGATTTATTTCCTTGTGGATCAGACTGTGCAAGTAATGGGCTCTTTTGATGGATGGACACGAGGTGAAGAAATGTCGGCAGAATATGACGGTGTCTATGCTAAATTCTCAACTACTTTGAGTCTTAGACCTGGACGGTATAAGATCCTTGCTTCCCCCTCTCTTCCTTCTAACAATCCCCATACATTTTATGTAGTTGAGTATGCTCCTCTGCAAATGCACCATGCATGACCTTTTGCATTGACTCTATTGTTACCTTAAATAGATGAGCCTGAAATGGTGTTTTATTCAGGATTTTAGACTAGACCAGTTATGATGAATCATTATGACTTAGGGTGGACTTTATACATAAAGTAAATTACATCCTTTTGGGCTGTTGATATAGAAACCACCTTTATGTTTGAATATGAATTTTCTATCAAAATGAACTTCATTGTTGACTGCAATGAAATGGATTCCTATAAAGGAGGTATGTAAATTTAACAGTTCAGGTATCGTCACCATTCTTTCTTTATGCAATTTGCAAGTGTTATAGTTGAGAATGAACCCTTTGAATTTTTTTATGGCATACCGTAAATGAGTTCTTCCTATTTAGGGACTCAACTTAGTTGCCCCTTCTTCTAGGCAAGTATCTGTCAAGCACTAGATTGACCTGAAGACCAATGATATCAAAATAGAAAACTAGCTGACATTTAACTAATCTGAATATCAAAATACATAACAACTAAAAATAATTTGATGTGTATAATTTTCTCATGAACGAGGTAAAACAACCCAAATGGATTTAATATCCATTTTTGTTCCCATGTTTCAGTGTACTCTCAATGAAAGAAGCCGCCTCATTGTATATGAGTGCATGCCATGCACTGCGTGTTTTTTTTAGTTTCTCTTTCGATGCAGGTATCAGATCAAGTTCATGGTAGACGGAGAGTGGCAGTTATCTCCAGAATATCCAACTGTGGGTGAGGGTCTTACGAAAAACAATCTCTTAGTTGCGGAATAGCTTCGGAGTTTTAAGTAATCCATGCTGCATTAACTTCACTGCTGTAATATAATTCACCTTTATTGTACTTGAGACTGAAAATCGTCCCAGATTGTATTTCGCATAACATGTCATGCAGCAAACCTTATCATAGATTTCTAATGAAAGGTTGCAGACTACAAGAAGAGAATTGTGTATTGTTGGCCTACTCAGCATGTATTTAATCATTAATAGATGGTAAAATCTGTACATGTTTCTTTTTTTATTGGTAGATCTGTGTGTGTTGGTAATGCATTCTTTTATACTTTAGTAGTGCAGAACCTAAGATGGAACAGATCAGTGTTTTTAACATCTGATGAATCAGGAGCATAAGCATGCATTTACATTTCTATTTGATTTGACTTCTATTGGACATATTGATATTTTATTCCTAATTTGTTGGGTGATAATGTATTGATATTTTCTGTATGATTCTCCAACAATTTTGTGACTCTTGCTTGGTAATTGGTATTAACCAATGGTTACTCTCTTTAGAAAAATATGAATTAAGTGAATACAATTGCAATCCCAAATAAAGAAACCTTCACTGCAGATGATGATGAGAAGGAGACATTTTTCTCATGTCCCTAATTGTATTTTTTTTTATTACAAATAATGATAGAAAATTATAATTAAACCCTCCCTCAACAAAGAAATGATGCAAATTCACCAACCCATGTGAACATTGGTGGATCCCATGTTCACAGCTTCAGAAAAAAATAAAAATATCAAAATCTTAACTAGAAGAATTCAATGATATGAACAAAGAGGCTTACTGAAAGACCAATGATCAACAATGGCATTTACATGGCTTTTATGACCAATATAACTGGTCTCAACAGTTGTTTCAAACCTTGGCTTTATTCAATATTCTGATATGCATATAAAAGTTGAACAATGTGGTAACAATAAACAGCTACCAAGTGATGGAAATGTTTCTACCACCCTCAAAAAACGGAAAAAAAAAAATTAAACTAGTGTGCATGAGAGTATATTCAATACAATCCTCATCTCAAAAGACTGCTCCACAACAGAATACAGAAAGCTACCACTTGACCCTTGGGCAGAACCTGTGATGATGTTCATGAAAAGTTCACAGATCCTCACTATGTACATTACACACAAGAATGGTTTTCATTACTGTATGGGGCTTTGATCAACCAAGACAACTTTACCATACCATGAAATTGGAAATCAAACCATCATCTCTGCTGCGAAAGCAAAAACTCACACGCGTCTCTTCGCCGCGATCCTGATCTTCCTGTCTATAGAAGATCCATGAGAACTCTGCGTCCATGTAGAGGGCTTAACCCTCCCCACCAACAAAGCAGAAGCTGAAGACGCCTTTATTTTCCTCCTCTTTGACTCAAGCTCCAGCCTCCTTGACAAAGAACCACCAGATGATGACGACAATGAAGAATCTGGAAAGATTGAGGCAGCCTTTATCGCCGCTCGTTTATCTTTCCTGTTCTTCTCAAACTTGGAAGAGAACTTAATACGAGCTGCAGTGGCAGTGTCTTCGGCAGAGGCAGGGAGCAGTCGTATCCCAAGTCCCATCTTCTTCGCAGATTCTGCTTCTTGGGCAACCCTTTTCTTTTGGCTCTGCAAAAGAGGTTAAGATGATAAAAAAAGAGTTATAACTCAAATCTATTACCTTATATATTATAAGGAATAAAATTTTGGATGGTTCAAATTTTCATTTCCATTTTCGTCACAATATTTTTAATGTAATGACTGTAGATCTTCATTAAGTTTTGACTTGAACAAAGAAATCAATATGTATTTTTTTAACTGGATAACATCATATCCATATCCATATCCAATTTCAAATGGCAATATCTTTTCTATTACCTTATATTTCTTATATATATAATACATTACCTTATATATTAGAGAGAGCTTTTGGATGATTCAAATTATTCCATTTTTTTCCTAAAGTTTCATGTAATGACTGCATATCTTTATTGAGTTTTGGTTTCAGATTGGGGTAAGGATGGAACAGAGAAGCCCCCTATACATGGGCATGTGATCTATTGATTTATTTAATGATGATTATTAAGTTTTATAGCATTATTATTACTTTATTTATATATATAACCTGGAATGTTGTACCATGTGCTTTGGCATGTGCATAAGACTAGCTTTAAGATATGTGGTAAGAGAGAAACTAAAAAGAGAGAGGCAACAGTCACATACTCTTAGCTGTGCTCGGAGGGCCTTGTTGAGGGCATAATCATCAGCATGCCTACTATCAGAGACCTTTTGGAGGCGAACTAACAATGGCTCTGCTTCCTTCTTCTTCTGCAAGTCTTCTCCCTGATGTTCCAGCCGATAGAATGGATCAGCAAGCTTGTCTCTCTCTGCAAAACATCACTGTCATCACTGATACAGTACATAAACAGAATTTCCCCAAACCGTTAAATGAGTTCCTGACCTTCGTCTGCAGGGAGTGCAAATGTCTCTGCATCCTCCACGTCAAAATCTTCATTCTTGCGTTGCGCACCGCTGATTATTAAATATTCACAATTCTTTGGGTCAGTCTGGATCACAATTTCGTGCTTGCAACATGCTGACTTCATGGTGAAGCTCCATATCTGATGAAACATATAAATTAAGCATCTAAAAATGGTTCTAACCAAAAACATAACAGGGAATGAAATTACCTAGATAAATCAAAGTAAAAGATTATGAGATGTTATGATCTATGGAATAACAAGCATGCATAATCGGATGGGAAATCCGAGTTCTTATATATGTAAATAATGCATTGCCAAGGAAAACAGTAGTGTTTAAACATGTGAAATAAATTTGCCAATGTTTGTGGGATCTCCTTTATTACATGACTTATGTCTATTCATCAGTCAAGAAATACCTACAATCGCTTACCATAAGCTTTATCATCTGCAAGCAACTATATAAAAGGAGATTTAAAATTTTCAACCAAACTTTCATCTTGCAATGGGTTTACTAATACATCAGCACTCTTGCTTCCTCATTATAATAAAAAAGAATAAATAAACATTATATGAAAAATTATAATCAGTCATATGCAGGTACAAGTCCTACAATAGAATATGTTCACAAAAAGCCAAATATAATGATGGTTAAATTGATTAAGAAACTCATGCAGGACACGTCAACTATGAAGCACAGACACGGGACATGGTGACACGGCGACGCGTCAATTTTTGAAAAAATAGGACACGGGTACGGCTAGGACACGGTAACAAATAAATTAATATAATAAATAAATATGTATCACTATTTTATATAAACAAACACACATTTCATTTAATTCACTATTTATAACCAATTGTATAAACTAATAAATCACTGTTTTAAATAATAAACCATTGTTTTTATAAATCATTGCTTTAAACCAATAAACTACTGTTTTTATTAATCATTGCTTTAAACTATAAATCACTATTTTAAACTAATAAATCATTATTTTTTTAACTTTAAGAAAGAGATTTTTTTTAATTGAATTGTTCTAGGTTGTTTTAAATGGGTTGAATACTTGTGGGCTATGTTTGGGCCTTCCTTTTCTTTTTCTTTTTTACTTTTGGGCTGAAACTAGCTGGGCCATGTCCCAGACGTGTCCAAGACAAAATAAAAGCAGACACGGCTGGAGCCATGTCCGTGCCGTGTCCATGTCCGACACGGGTACGGGGCATCCGGGGAAGTGTCCGTGCTTTGTAGCACATCAACAAGCATTTGCAAGCAGACGTGAGAGAAACACTGTACATGAACATCTATGACTATAACAATGCTAAAATGATGGTTAAATTGATTAAGAAACTCATGCAAGACACGTCAACAAGCACTTGCAAGCAGACATTAGAGAAACACTGTACATGAACATCTATGACTATAACAATACTAAAATGACAGACACGTCAACAAGCACTTGCAAGCAGACATTAGAGAAACACTGTACATGAACATCTATGACTATAACAATACTAAAATGACAGCCCAAGAATTCAATTCCACTCGGCAAGCGTGAGCAGGCATAAAACAGAGACAAGGCAACAGCTATCAAAACAAGGATTTGATTGATTATGCATTCTTTCAACATGCCACATCCATAAAAACAACAAAAATAGATACAACCTTAATAAAGCAATGCATTATTTACTAAACACTGATTCAACAGAGCAACCAGACAAGTTGACCTAGATTGATATACAACAAGAGAGTTGGCAAAGTTTGTGGATACCTTTGTAGAATAGTAGTTTCCAACTTGTTTTTTCTCAGCATTGAACCTTACACCCTTTGCTATCATAGCATTGCATCCTCCACACCATATGTTGAATGGCATCTCGAACCTTGCATGCACACAAAGTAAAAAGAACAGCACATAAGATGAAAGAATAAACAACTATTTCATCTACCTGCAAATTGGACATCCTTCTAAAAACAATTTTATGGATGGAATGCTAATATTAAATGTAAACAGAGCAAACAATTTTATTGAGCCCAAAGGACACCCAGTTTAAACAAAGGAGTTAAACTATGATTTTATTTATTAATAATGATTAACAAGTGAACACCTATGCACCAAACCATTTCACAAAGTTCACATTTGAAATAAATGTTAAAAATCTTGGAGAAATGGGAATGTTGGCGAGCACAGAAACTATTGTAAAAGTTTCATCTCCAATAAGGACTGATACAATACTGATAAATGACTGGGTAAATTCCTAATGTATATTCTTGCACACCTTATAACTTAAATACTTGACATGTACCTTTGTGTCAAGAGTTATTGACTTTGTTTAGATTTGCTGATCTGTGATGATTCCATGTGGGCGAATTTTGTGTCAGTTCACAATACTTACCGTGCTTAGCTGCTAAATTCAATTAATTAGATCCCGATGCATCAGAATAAGGTGTTACCCAATGCACACCTTCAGAGATGTTCCCAATGCAATGCAATGGATTACAATACTGGTCCTTGTGAAACACAAGATTCTGTTTATTGGTCAATACTCGTATGTAATATGGCAATAGGGACCAGAAATCTAAAGGAGAGGGATTTAGGTTTAATAAAGTTTAGAAGTAAAACAGAAGAGGCAAATACACACACTTTAAATAGTGTGAATTTGAACAAAAGGTCACCGGTTGTTGAGGATGTCTAAGGTCTTTTCTAAATTTTTTAAAAAAAGTCATGAGCCATAACAAAGAGGCTTATAAATTATGAAATAACACTCCTTAAAGTTCTAATCTTTCTCCTTCAAAATGTGAACTCCTTGATTCCACATGACGCAACATAATCTCCAAAAAAAAATTGAACCACTCCACACATTCACAAATGGGCAAACATGAGCAGAGATTAACACACACACAATTTGATTCCAAATAGTTTCTCTCCGCAGTTATTCATGAATGAGAGAACCATTTTGAATTCAAAATCATTCACCAGACACATAACAAAAATCAGAAGAAAAAAAATTAACACAGATCAATGCAACAACATCATATCAGATTTTCGTCATACCTTATAATCAAGATGCCCTGGTCTAACTTCCTCGCCCTCTCCCTCAAAGCATGTTGGCCATGGAACTTGTTCAACCCACCCTGCAAACACAAGCATGCAATGTAAAACCCCATAAAAAATTCATGAAAAACGAAATAAAACATATGAACTTGTTCTGAAGCATACCTGTTTCGGGGTCCATTCGGGGGGATAGTAAAAGTTGTCCGCTCTCGCTGCAGCAAGCGAAGACTGAAAAAAACAACAGCAACAACAACACAAAATCAGATTTTTTTTAACAATAAAAGAACATAAAAAACTAAAGAAAGCTAACAACGAATCACCCAAAAAAATAAAAATAAATCACACATGTAGTCATAATCTCCAATTCTCCATATAAAATCATCTAATCCGCTCAAATTTTGCGAATTTCAAGGAGCTCAGTAAAGGGATTACAGGAGAGACAATCGAAACCCTAGATTACGATTTCTCGGGTGGAAACCCTAGAAGCAGATTAGGGACGCGTGGAATAAAAAAAAAAAAACCCTAAATTTTATTCAAAGCGCAGACTCACCATGATTCCCTTTCGTGAAGATTAGCAAATCGAAGAACAGAAATCTGCGATCGCAGGATTCCTTCGAAAGGTCTTGAATACGATTTTTTTTTTTTAAAAAAAAAAGTCTCTTTTTCTGATGATGCTTCGTTGGGGATCGGTTCGATATATGATACCCGCGTTTCGCAAAATGGGATGCTGGACTCTGTTTATGGACGGGTCCACGGATCGGACGGTCTAAAACGCCTTATGAATAGTTATGAATTTCATCATGTATGTTTTATATATTATTACATGATTTATAAATGATTCAGCACACATGTTACATCTAACGGGGCGGTTACGTGCACCCGTTAAGGTTTAACCCACCCCTTTTTAAAAAATCATATTTTTTAGGGTGGGGAGGAAAATAAAAGAAAAGAAGAAAGAGAAAGAAAGTGGGAAATTGTTAGACTTAGTCATTTTTATCAATCAAAACTCAGACCACACATTGTTTTATTTTTTTTTAAATGACAAATAACATCTTAAGAGATATATACTTTGGTAAAAAGTGTATATCGTTCTATTTCGAGTTGAATGAACCCATTTTTAGTAAGTGTAATAAAATATTTAATGAGATATATATATTAGGTATATGCTTCACTAGCTTTCTAACGAATAATATAAAACTGTATTTTGAACTATAAAAAAATTAAGTATAACAACGCCGAAGAAAGAGAGTGGGGACTTGGAGGGTAAAAAGAGTTTTTCTTTCCCCGTCTCTCCACCACGCATTAATTGCAGGATGGGGTGACAGCTGAATTAGTGGGCTGAACCACCTTCCATCTCAACACACCGGTCATGATTCTTTGGGTGTATTTGTGCTACAAGAAAAGTGAGGAAAAGTGGTGGAAAATAAAATTTTTTCCTTTGATCATTCAAAAATCCAGTGTTTGTGCCAAACAATGGAAAGAAAAAATTTCTATCATTTTCCTTCTCCTATTTTGTCTTATTAGAAAAAATGAAATTTTTTTTTCCATTCCCCATAAACGAGAATTTTAGATAAAGAAGTGAAAATTTTTTCACTACATGCATAAACACCATGAAAATTGGTTAAAGGAAAAATATTTTACTTTTTACCACTTTTTCTTTGACCCAAATTCCTTCATTTTTCTTTCAAATTTATACATAAACACACCTTTTGATAGATAAACATATCTTCTATTAACAACGTATTATTAGCTACCAAAAGACTTAAAAAAATAAAATGTTTAATGACTCATAATATGACAAAACTAATAAAAAATTGACAACTCATTCATTAAAAAGTGATATTACATAATACGTAATATTCTCATTGGTTTAAAATAAAATTGTTAAAAATTAGGTACAAATTGGGTCACTGCATTAGCACTAGGCATATCAATTGATCGTGGGTCGACCCGTATCCGCCCCGATAAAAGATATAAATACCCGACTTGAAGAGCTCGATAATGAAAACAGGTCGGGGTGTGGATCCCAACCTAATCCTATGGATCCGATTGACCCACTCCAAATACTTTATGATTTTTTTTATTTATGATCCAACCAAACACTTATAGTTCAACCAAACATTTATAATTAAATATTAAATAATCATTTAAAATTTTAAACATTTGAAATATTTTTACAACCTTTCGACTTTTCTTTGTCTGCTCTAGGCTTGTTAATGGGTCGACCCAACCCGAGACCCGATATGGACCCGATCTGAAGGACCCGACAATCAAACGGGTCAGGTCCGAATCCACCCCGACTCGACCCGACCCGTGTAACAATTTTGAATCTTGGGATGCAATCAATCAAAGGAAATAAACAAACAAATCGAAGCAAAGACACAAAAATTTACGTGGTTCGACAAATCTTGCCTACGTCTACAGAGCACACCAAAGATCAATCCATTATCAATGAAAAGTTTTTACAATGGTTACATCGAAGATAAAAACCTATGAGCTTAATGAAAAATATGAGATACACTTTTATACTGACATCTCATTCAGGACAAAAAAGTCAATACACGAGCTGACCGGACGCTTTGCGGGGAGCTCGACCCCTGTCCGACCCTACGTAGTGATAACAATCCTCTGTGTACATCATCAGGCTCCACAATATATAACAACCCGCACCCGACCTGTTGACGGGCGTAATTAACACACTTAAAAAAAAAACACTAAAATGAAATTAATGAAATTCAAACTCGATCCTATTTCTATGTGTCTAACAAATAACCAACAACCTAGTGTGGATTTTTACATCTTATATGTTACCATATTAATCATATATATGTCATCTCATCTAAATGGATTTTCGCAATGCAACTGTTCTGTCAGCCTTCGTCACCTTCTCATTTTTGTCCAAACTCTAAGGGTTCTACCTTTCAGAGTTTGGGAGGGGGTGTTAAAGAGTCATTATTAGGATAATATTATATCTTTATTGTCATTATTGTGATATTATTAGTTTCCTAGTTTTCCTAGATTCTTTATCTGGTATTTTAGGATTTCCTCTATGTATCTATAAATAGAGCTCTTTGGCTCCTCTAATATAATAACAAAAATTTCCTTTTCTTTATTCTAAAAAGCCTAAAACCTTTCATAATCATTCCATGATAACTACTTTGACAATCATTACCCAAAGAAAAAGTTAGATCACTATTTGAAAACCAATTCTTTATGTTCTTTAATAATTATATACAAAAGACAAGTCATCCAAATTAAGCATTCAAACAAAAACATTTGATACGTACATTGCCAAGCCACATATTGCTTTCCAAAATTTGAGTTTGAAAGCAAATCTGGGCGACACAAAAAGAACTAACATGAAATCTACCTTACAAAAGCAGATAGTTTCTGCATCACCTACAAATGCAGATGAAATTCTTAATCATCCATACGATCGGACGTTCTCATCGTCCGAAGATGAATACGAGGTGCTACATACATGGTGCGTAGAAGTCGTATACGTAGTATTCTGATTCCACCCTATGAAATGCGTATGTACATCGTTCGGGAGCGATTCAACCTGAAAATACGCTTCGGCATGGTATACCGGCGGCATGTCTTCTAGACCAATCAGGGGCCTGGATAACTGAATTGGCTCACATATAGGAGGAGCTAAGCCAGTACTGGACAGTCCATCAATTTCTTCCACTGAATTCCAGTTCTTGTATGCCTCTAACACCTGCTGCTCCACATTGGCCTGCAGAGATTCTGGGCAAATTCAGTGTCTAATCTAATGTTTCAACAAATTTATCAGAAAATATTGTGCTTTGATTTTTTTAAATATATACTTTTCCAGTGAAGTATCTATTTTTATAAAAAAAAAAAAGAAGAAATACACATTTTACTATCTGGCCCTTACAAAAAGGATTATTTCTATTTTTATAAGCCTTTTGTAAGGGCCAGATAGCAAAATTTGAAAGCAAATCTAGATGTTGAAAACCTCTTACCTTTTGAGATTCACTGAGTTCATTGACATTGTATGACATGCCATTCAAATTGGCTCCTACAACCTGACATATAGGACTCATAAATACTGTGCAGGGAGATCCCCTGTATAAGTAAAGCTTGTTGCCCATCAAACAAGTCCTTGCATGTTTTAGTGTTCCTTCCCACATCTTGTCTGACATACCTCCACCTAGTATCTGTTCATGAGTTTATAAGATGATCAGAATATATACTAAGTGTAATGTTTCAGGCTTGATTATCTTATATTTGGATAAATTTCTTACCCTTCTAAGGCTCGCCGGATCGACAACCCATAACTTTAAGAAATCTTGGACAGTGTTGATCCCTTCCTCAGAGAGTTTTCTGTGGAAGGCTCCATCTTTCCCTATTTTCTCGAGTCGCCATACCTTGTCGCTTAGAGATGGAGGATAGTGTTTCTTGTATACTGGAAAAATAAAAAAAGAAATTTATAGTTAATATTTTAAATTATATGAAAAAATGAAAAAGAGAACACAAGCATGCATGATTGGCCCAACAATTATTAGGTGAGCCCCCCCAATATGAATTCACCAAAGTTAACCTTCAAAATTCCCTTATAAAGGTTTTGACATCAATATATACATGATATGAAGATTGAAGCAGGCTACTTATACATTGGCATGGAACTTTAACTATTACTAAGAAGTTTGTCTCAAAACATGCAATAAACATAAGTTTCTCGAGGAGATGTATCCAGTTTTCACTTTAGGGGATTAAATTATTAATTTGTGACATAGAACTAAATATAGAAGTATAGCTATGTAACGCAGCGAACAACGGATAAAAAGATTCAATCAGCGTTGAGATCTCATAAGCTCCTGGAATCCACGAATCCACAAGGAAGAAAACTCTAAAATAAAGGAAATTCAAAATATTATTGATAAAAAACTGTCAACCCTATATTACAAGTCTGCTATTTATACTAATAACATAAAATTTTAAAAATTATTAAAAATAGTAAAATTCGAAAACTAATTTTTGTTAGTTGTATAACAATTAATCCAGAAGATCCCCTCGATATATTTCATCATGTAAAATTTCGTGCGATTCCGATATCGTGACTATTGATTTGTAATTTATTTAATAGACCTCTTTTGATGATCTTATCTGCATAATTTGTCCTACATCACCATTATTGTTGATTATTTAACACACTGACCCCACAACCTTCCAAACAAATTGTACAAACATAAAATCTAACAGTTAACATCATCTTCCATCCATATCAATGGGAAGGTCATGACCCTCCAAGAAACAGCAGGAGTCAGAAAATCAAAAGTTACTAAATGCATACACACACACAACAAAACAAAAAAGAAAAGCTAATAAAAAAGAATTTTTAAGCATCTGCATTTGTTGACTCATCATGTCATATATGACCCATCACTATTAAATCCTTATTTTTTTTCTATTTCCAAACCTTCTTATCATCTTTTGAACTCCACCATTTAATTAGTGTAACAAACAAATTAAAGTTTGAAAAGCACCCATTTGTTCTTATTTAAACCCCAATAACTATCATATGCCTTGTCATCATTGAAATGTTTTTAATCACTTAGTATATGAACAATAATATCCCACAAACGCGTAAAATCACAATCCATTGAATCCATTCATGTTGGTCAATTGAATAGTCTATATCATTATCAACTTATGTAATCCTAAAAAATAAACATATAATGTAGGATAATATTCCAACCACCACCAATTTTAGTCTTATCATCTATACTAAAAAATGAGACTGGTTGTAGCAATGCGCAGTTTCATAATAGGTAATTCGAAACTTACATTCTCCGCGATGATCCTTCACGACGAAAGCTTCTGTCAATGCTTCTTTAATGCGCTCTCCTCCAAAGCTCCCTGGGGCAACTCTAGCGCCTATTCGGAAGTTTCGACTCCGAATCCAGCTCGAATTATCCGTAAATGAGAGATCTCCGATGGTCACAACTCCATCTCTAAGCGTCAAGAGCACTTCCCCGGCCAACAATGGCCTCTTCCCAGCGCGCTCCCTCACGAGGCTACTGTCGAACTCGCTTTTGGTCCAGTCATTACAATCATCGGAGGGGAAGTCACCATCGATGACGACAATCTCGATCTTGATGGGCGATGGAAGTGAAGCGATGGTTCGCCCCACATTGGTGTCTATGAGGAGGACTTGAAGAGGGTTGTTCTCCTCGTCTTCGATCTTGCTCCCGGTGAAGATCGGAAGGGATAGTTTCTTGCTGAAGATGAGTTGAAGTGTGGAACTTTGTGGGGCTTGGATTTGGAGTTGGGGAGATTTAGAGCTGAAGAAGTTGATAAAGAGAATAACAAAAAAAAAAAAAAAATGTATTAGCGTCATGAAACAGGTTTGAAAATGAGCTTTTCATTTAAAGCTGTTTTTAAAATTATGGTAAACTTTTGTAGAATATTTGTGTTTCACTATGTGCAACAAAAGTTTTTTTTATCACTTGGGTGTTTGGAAATATATATTTGGGTCAAGTATGATTTCTGTTAAAACGTCTAATCTAAATCTATTTTCAAATGCTACTTTAGTAATAAAATTAAATTATACCTCTGAATGGAACGTGCGCCCTCGATTAGGCCATGTTCCACCTCCTCGCGCACCTAAACACATACATGCATGTCGTTTAGAAATTTTAAGAATTGAAGATTAAGAAAAACAAATTATGTGATAGAAGACAAAAGGAGTGATAATGTTTCAGTGAGGTTTAAGATTGAATCATATGTACCACTCTTCGGATTAATGGCTCCAAGGATGAGCAGAAGTTTTGTAGTGTTTTTGTTCTCACAGCTTCTCTTATTACACTGCATAGAAAAGATTATGGAATACACCATTATCAGAAGACTGATTCATATATCTAAACATCTGGGTTGTATTTATATCACTTGAGCTAAACATGAAAAAAAAAAAAAAAAAAAAAAAACACAAGTAATATTACTTGTATATATCATTCATCAAGAAAAACTGTACATGTATAGAATAACAATATATTTTATGCATGGAAACAAAGTAGAAATATATACCAAGCAAGGCATATTGAAACAACATAAAAAAATGATTGAAAAAAATAATGTTTAAGCTTAATCTTCCCCATAAAGATAAATATAACTTCTAAAAGGGTACCACTGCCATTCAAAATAAAAGATGATTGGGTTCATGAAAAAAAAAAAAAAATCAGATTCAGTGTTTAAGATTTATGTAGGTCATATACAGAACACTGAATCTTCTCCATAAAAATAATTAGAGCTTTTGAAAGGCTACCACTGCCACTCAAGAGAAAGAAGAAAAAAAAGATGACTGGTGTTCATGAAAATAAGAAGAAAAATTCAGTGTGTAACATTTATTTATTAGTAATATATAGAACAATTAATCTTATCCATAAAAATAAATAGAATTTTGAAAGGGTACCACTGCCATTAAAAAAAAGATGATTGTGTTCATGAAAACAAGAAGAAAAATTCATTGTTTGTAAGATATATATACATATAGGTCATATATAAAACACTGAAAATCATCTCCATGAAAATAAAATTAAGCTTTTGAAGTGTATCACTACCACTCAAAAAAAAAAAAAAAAATTGATTGTGTTCATGAAAATAGGAACAAAAAATAAAACAAAGATTTAGAACACCAACGTCGCGAAAGAAGGCAATCGTCTGATCCGTTTCTCCGTCGGATGATTCTGGTCATCCTCTGATCCATATCCATTAAGAAGTCTCTTAGCAGCCATTGCTCTTTCTCTCTCTCTCTCTCTCTCTCTCTCTCTCTCTCTCCTGCCTGTTGTTATAAGAAGCAAATGAAGAAGAGAAGTGAAAGTGACTCAAAAAGTGTTAAATGTTAACAAGGTTGTGAGGGGGTTCGAGAGCCTAAATAGGCGTTGTGGGGAGTTCATTAAACAAAGGAATATGGAAAGTGCCTAGAAAGAGATGGGAAGGTAAGGGGAAATGGATGGGAAACATTTAAACTTGGGGAGAAGTAACCTATGGAGAAGGGCCAGATTGATTGATTAATATTTCTAATTGATTTTTTAATGTCAATTTGTCTTCCAGAATGGTCAACTCCTAACTCTTGAACAGTGAATAAACAGTACTCTTTATTGTTTTGTGTGGTTAAAATTGGCCCTTTTTTTTTTTTTTTTTTTGAATTGTACATATATCTTCGGACCAGCCCTTTTATTTTCTGTGTTCCTAGACTTTAAAGAGGTTTTTCTTGGATTTTTTATTTTTAAGTCCCTGTAAACTATATGATTTAGTGATCAATTCTTCACTTCTTCATATTTTGATTTAAGTCCCTACATTTAAAGGGTATGTTTCTTTATTAGTTCCTGGAAGATAGGCCTGTCAACGGGTCGGGTCCGGGTCGGCCCGGACCCGACCTGTTGCAAGACCCGGCGGGTCCAGAAAAATGTGAACCCGGACCCAGACCCGTTGGACCCGGGTCGGGTCCGGGTCTGACCGGACCCGGATGGTTGATAAAAAAAAAAAAAAAACAAGAAGAGCTCATGTATTTGTTTGCCTTATCATTCTATTTGAAATTTTTTGTAATAAAACATTATTATTAATGAGACTATGTTTGAATATAATTTTATACAATTCAAAAGAAGTAAATGAATTATTAAACAACATCCAAAACAATAATCACTAACATAAAAAAACATATTAACCTAAATAATAAACATAACTAATTATACAAACATTCAAAACAATATTAACCTAAACAACATTCAAAACAATAAACACTAACATATTAACCTAAATAATAAACATAAATCATGAAACAAACTAATTAATCATACAAATTCAAAAGCTAATAAGTTAATTGTCCAAAACAAATCGACGACAATACATTACTAAGTTTATTACATATTAAACAATCAAATTCTTGCAAGTTGCAACATCAACACAACAAAAAAAATGTTATGATTATGACTTATGATTTATGGGTTTGTTATGATTATGATTTATGAACTTGTAGATACAAAAATAAGTTAAGTAAGAAATAAAATTATGTATTAACTAATACTAATGGTCTTATAATATATTAGCATATTTTAATAAAACAATCGAGTCTCGGGTCCAATGGGTCGGCGCGGGGTGGACCCGGACCCGACCCGTTTGTTTGTTCGGGTCCGTCGGGTCGGGTCTAAATCGGGTCGGGTATATTATACGTGTAATCGGGTCCGGGTCGGGTAGGGTCTGGGTCTTGACCCGACCCGTTGACAGGCCTACTGGGAGAGATCAATCCCTAAATTATTTGATTTTCTTTTTAGTCCTTGGGAGGGACTAAAATGAATATATCCTTTAAATCTGGGGACTTAAACCAAAACATGAAGAAGTGAGGGATCGATCACTAAATCATATAGTTTATGGGGACTTAAAAATAAAACACCCATTTTTTTTTTACCCCTACAGAACTGTTCCCTTTTTTTTACACCCCTGCCACATCACTTTTTGTTACCTAAAGTACCCCCTCCGCCTTATTGTTTTTCTAAAATCTTTGTAACTTCCCCCAAAATCCTCTCTCCCCCAATCCCTCTCTACTCCATGAGCTCCCATAATTGGAGGCATTCGTGTACCTGAAGCTTGGTGCGGTGCCGACGATCATCTCAACCCTCTCCTCCGCCGCCGACTCCAACTCCGCCGTGCTCGTCTAGGGCCACCGCCGCCCTTGGGAGCTTTGCCTTTGGCGTCGACGCTAGGGCCTCGGCGGTGCTCGACGGTGGTGCCACGCCAATCCTTGTGAGGTTGCTCTCCAACCGTGACGAGAAGGTAAAAGTTGATCGATGTAAAAGTGAGTTTTTTTTCTTAGGTTTCTGTGGGGATTGTGAATTTTGTGATTAGTTTTTGTTTGATGGTAGAGAAAAAATATATTTTTTTTAAATGAAAAATGTAGTTCTTTGATGATATGTTGTGCTTAAGTATGAAATAACGAGGCTTTGCATTCTTTTGTTTTTCCTTTTTTAATTTGACATTTTTTTTGCATTGTGGATATTAATGTCTCGATTATGTGTTTTTCGTTTACTTTTGATGTAAAGAGAGGAGCTTTTATAGTTTTTTTGGGGTTGACTATTGCATGATTACTTTTATTTGAATATACAAAAAAAAATGTGATGTTCTGTAATTGGTAATTTACTTATCTGTAAATTGATATTACATATTACATTTTTGTAATTGATATTACCTTTCTATATTTAGATATTACATTGCACTTTCTGAACTTATTCATACATATTTTATAGCTCAAGTTGTTAATTAATGAAAATCAATTGATACATGATTATTGTGGGATTGTTGGAGCTCAAATCAACCATCATTAAATAGTCCTAGTTATGTTGTAGTTGTTATATTGGAAAAGTTTATCATGTTATGTTGTATTTGTTACATTGGATATGTAATGTTGGTTATTTTTTTATAATTAACAGTTTCTAGTTTCTGTTTTTTGTGGTCTTTGAAATTGGATTATTTCTTTTCTAGTAAATGGTAGTTTTTGTTATGTAAATAATGGTTTATATTCTGTATATGGTAACTAATGTTTTGTAAATGGTAATTTCTGTAATTTCATAGTAAATTTCTTTAAGTCATTGTTATATTTATGTGATTGGGCATAACATTTTTGTACTAATGCAATTTGCATATATCTTGCACAGAGAATCCGATGAAGAGATGGTGGGAAACAGGGGTTCCCCTAGGATTCGTTGGCGGATGCACAACTGTCTTAATGGTTAGTTTACCCTATTGGTTTTTAAACAATCTCCCCCTCCATTCCTTATTTTATGTAACACATGTGGTTGACCTTCTGCATAAGATATATACACATCAGATTAGTACAAAACTGTAATGTCCAATCACAGAAATATAATTACAACTTATAGAACTGTACTAAAAAATTACATAAACTGCCATTTATAGAATATAAACTACCATTTACATAACAGAAACTACAATTTACATAAATTAAACAATCCAATTACAAAGACTACCAAGAACAGAAACTATCGATTACAAAAACTACTAACATTACATATTTAATTTAACAACTACAACATAACAGTACTACCAATATAATGCACAATTACAACGAAAACTGTCATTCACAAAATGTAATGCCACAACTACAACACAATTACACAAGGACATCATGTAACGCCCAAACTATAAAACATAGATATATCAGTTTATATATGAAATTAAATTAATGCCCAAACTACAACACAATTACAGAATGTAATGCTCAATGAAACAACTACAACATAACAACTACTATATAATATTATCTATCATTCACATAACAACTATAACACAATTATATGATGTCATGCCCAATGTAACACTTACAATCAATACCTAGTTACAGAATTAAACTAGTCATTTACAGATTTGTAAATGATAGAGATTTACACAAATTTATTGAAATGTAATAATCACGTACACATATAAAATGCAAAACTACAAAAACTTGATAAACACCTACATAATATTATTGTTGATTTACATAAATCATTCACAAAGAAACACCTAACAGAATGGAATGAAAAACAAACCAAGGAATATAAACCATGAACAACAAAGTATATTAGTTGCTCTCTCTCAAAGATTTTCTAAATCATCCTCAGGTGACATACATTCAGAAAAAGAAAAACATCAACATAAACTGATTCAAGTGACATTGACAAATTATATAAAACAAACCAAGGAGCATAAACCCTGAACAAAAAAACATAATGTAGTTGCCCTCTCTCATAGATTTTCTAAACAATCCTCAAATATGAACTCCATTGCTATCTTGAGCTCTCATTCAAGTTGATTCTATTGAATGAGTGGTTTAAACTTAATGACTAATACTACATATCCTCTACTTATTAAAAAAAAAAAGATCACAAATCAGTCAACACATATTAAAAATTCATTCTTTCTGAAACTAAGATTAACATAACTCAAAAGAAAATGAAATATTAAAACAACCCAAATAGAAAAGACATCACATTTTTGGCATCACCTCTTCAGCTCTTCTTCACTTCTCCGTTTCTGTCATCACCGCCATCGCCCCTACTCTTGGAATTCTCGGCCTCCCCGTGACCGGACTCAAGTGGGAAGTAAAGGAGTGATGTATACAATGGTGTCACGGCAGCAGTTCTCCTTAGCGACGAGGTGAGCGGTGGATCGGTGAGCGGCAAAGTGAACGGCGACGTGATAAAGGTGATCGATGAGCAGAACTCGTTTGGGGAAGAAAGAAAAAACACTCATTTGGGGAAGAAGAAGAAAAAGAAAGGGAAAGTGATTTTAGTTTGTCTTATATGAGAGGGTAATACTGGTATTAAGAAAAAACAAGGGTAAAAAAACAATGGGACAAAGCTACAAGGGTAAAAAAAAATAAAAAAAAGTCAGGGGTCATACAAAAAATAAAGGGGTTGGTCCAGGGGTATATGGGCAATTCCCCCCCCCCCCCCCCCCCTTTTTTTTTTGGAAACAGTACTTGTTGTATAATGGCCAGTCTTTACTCAGAGGAATATTTTAGGGCTTTTTTAGTCATAGAAAAATGTTAGATACAGTTTCATTTATAGTTCTGCTTGCAGTTTACATCTGTTTAGATTGAGATACATATATTTTTATTAAAGATAGAGTATATATACTTCAAATAATTACGTTGATCATTTTTAGAAAATGTGAATTTTTTCTTAACAAAATATATACACCTCACTTAACAAGATACATCTCAATAGACAGTTTTTGAGATATTTGAGACTTCAGGTTGGGATTGTATTAAAGATTAGGTGTAATAGAGATCTTGGTCAAATGGTTGGGATGTGAATTCAAGTACCGGTGACATTCTCATAAGCTAAACATGTGAGATATATTATGATGATTTTAAACAGTTTTGTTTATAGATCAGCTTCAATTATTGAAAACTTATCTAACCTAAACGGGTCAAGTGGATCATATCTCCAAATGTTTTTCCCACTCATTAATGACGTGAAAATATTATAATTGTTGGGTGAAAATGGAGCCTTTGAATCACAATCGTGGAAAGGTCAAACTATCACAAGTTTAGAAAGCAGTTTTTGTGTCTTAATGATCCCTCCAAAGCATGTAACATATATGAGTTTGATTTATATTCTACTTTTTAAATCAATTATTAAGAATAAATTTAAATAATACACAAAAATAATTTGTTCAGAAATTTTCTTCATATCCCCGCTTATCTAGAAATCTATTTTAATTCGTGCGGAAAGAAATTTTAACAAATAACAATGTAAAGCAGAGAAAATATAAAGTTTGTGGAGGATATAGAGTTAAAAAAACGATTTGTTATATCAAAAGTGGGTTGAAGCAATGATGCTGTTACAAGTTACAGCGGTTTAAGTCTTTAAAAGTGTTTGAAAAGTCTTAAAAAAAGTTGTATACCTTTATTCTATATAAAGAATTATTGACCCCACATTTTCAATTATTAAAATAAAACCACCAGTGGTCATATAGAAGTTAATGTTAAGATAATATAATAAGTTATTGTTATATAGCAGTTAATTAATGTTCTTCTGGGACACCCGTTGAAATTTCTCATATAGCAGTTAATGCTATGATCTTATGATAATATAATAACTTAAATAGCGCTCAAAAGTGTAAACTGCGATAGAAAAAAATTAATTTATTTTTATTTTTTAAGAAAAAAAATTACACTGGTATTTTTTTAGTATATATATCACTTCATAAAACAATTATATATATTTCAATGAACGAGTGTATGATTAAAAAAAACAGTGAAGACTGCGAACTGTGTTGTCCAAAATGGTGCTGAATATATTGTTTTTCTAAACTAAAACACTCAATCCAAAATATAATTCTATATATCCCATTAGCTCCTCTATATCATTCAATTCATTAGAACATATATAATTCACTTTTTTATAAAAATACATATCTCATTAAATAAGATATATAATTATATAAAATAAATTATATATCATATGCATTTTAAACTATAAATATAGACTGTGAAACATTTAATTGTTATATAAAATGAAACAAGGCTTTGGCAAGCTTAAAAGTCTTTTCTAGCTATTATTTATTTATTTATTATTGCACCATGAGGTGTCAATTTCTATTTTGACTTATTGTTTTTTCATAGAGTTGATCTGAGCGTTGAACTGGAATGGAAGAGATGGGGAATTGCATTAATAAAAGAGATATATACTCCAACAATCAAGTTAATAAATATTTAAACAAAAAAATTTACCTCTTTTTTTTACTGTATAGTTATTGTAGTTATTAAATCACTCTGATTCATAAATTTGTGGGGATTTGTTGTATAATTTTGAGATTTGTTTCCTTCACCACAATAATAAAGAAAAGAATATTTTTTTTCTTCCGGAGAACGTCATTGTCGATGTAATATTTTCTCCTCTTATTGTTAGTTTTTTAATTTTCTTCCTTTCTCCTTATTTGTTGTATAATTTTGAGATTTGTTTCCTTCACCACAATAATAAAGAAAAGAATATTTTTTTTCTTCCGGAGAACGTCATTGTCGATGTAATATTTTCTCCTTTTATTGTTAGTTTTTTAATTTTCTTCTCTTCTCCTTTTATTTACCTTAAGATTATATTTTAAATTCAATAATGAAATCACAGTAACAATATTTATCTTTTTTTCAATTAAAAAAAGTTCTTTCAAATCATGTAAGCATATTCCATCGTAGTCAATACATGAACAGATCTCCCCTGCATAAAAATCTCAATTCACTCCACGGTGTAGAGGAATTTGAACTCACGAGATTTTATTTTTCATTCCATTAAAAAAAAAAAATTTCAGTGAACAATAGAAATACAAATTCTCAAATAATATATAAAACACACTTGCTAAGATCTACCTAAACCGTTGTTTAACTCCTACCAAACGGGGTTCAAGCTAAACAATTGGAAGACGACCTAGACCATCAAAAACTAAAACTAATATTCCAACAACAACAAAAAAAGAAAAGCAAATATCACATATCTATATCACCATAATAGAATAAAGAGTACAAAAATGTACGTTAACACGGTTAGGTTGGTGAAAGAATGTGCCCCAAAAAAATTATATTCAAGTTTGGCAGTTACAACTTTCTATGTATATATATGTCAATTAATAATAATAACCATGTAAAGTATTTCTTTTAATTTTGTTGATTAAGATGGTTGGTTTGTCTTTTTATAATTTTTTGCTTTGCATGGATTGAATCACTGAACGCGTTTGGACTCGACAAGATTCAACAAATCAGTCCCAACGTACAGACCATGATTGACGCGTGATTATACGTAGGATTTGATATTGACTTCGATTTTGAAAGGTTTTATTTTAATTTTATTTGGAGACGTTACGCGTTTCAGTGGGTCTCTAATTGTGACAAAATTATTTTTGATTCTAAAGTTTTGACAAAATTGTTCGTTATGTCACGCGGCGTTGTCCAGACTTTGATCATGGAAGTTTGTACAGTCACGCGTGACAACACGTGTACATGTTCGTTGGCCGGATCTGAGTTTTTTTTCTTTCTTAAATATAGAATTGGTTGATAAAATATATTTTTTTCATGAAAATGTACATGTTGGTACAAAGTGGTTGCACAAAGTGAATGGTGTATATTTTTTATGTTTTTAAAGGAAAAAATCTATATAATCACTTGTAAACGGCTCCAAATCCATATAATCCTTTCACTTTCTTTGAAATCCAAATAACGTCTTGATTTACTTTTGAAATTCATATAACCCCGTGAAATCATTTATGTAAATCCAAATAATCCTTTGAGTTAAATTTTCATTGACAAAACAAAAAAAACACCTATAATATTTTAAAAAGGTGTAAAATCATCTGTAATTCATGATTTTAATCCTCTAGATAGTGTTTTATAATTTATTTGGAAGGATAAAATCATCATTTAAATATGGGTTTTTTACATTTTAACACATTGTAAGGATTTTTTTATATACTGTATTTTCAGTTAGGATTGATCAAGTAGAATTTTCACATAATATTCCTCATTTGTCAACGAAGGTTTAACAAATAGATTATTTGGATTTACATGTGTTTTTAGGGGTTATATGGCCTTCAAGAAAAATCATGGAGCTATATGAATTTCGGGCAGTTTACAGAGGGGTTATTTGAGTTTTTTCCTTTTTAAAATCGTGTATATATATACTGTGTTAGTCATATGACGTGTTTGTTAAAAGCGTTGGGTTTGGTGGGGGATCAATCTGCATCGGGACGTGAGGACATAGAGTAAAATGCTCTTCTACTCAGGTTTTTGTTGCATATTTTATCTCTTATCTCCCCTACCTTTTTTTTTTATTGGTAATCAAAGGAGTTGTATTAATATGAAGTTAGCTTTTGTACAGTAACATGGATCTTTACAGTGAAACAAAAGGATCAGTAGGCAAGAGAGTGCAGAGCACCCCTGCACAATTGCATCCCCTATTCAGCTGCTACTTTTCAATTAAACACACTACACAACAAAACTATCTGATTCGCATAACTCCACTTGAGTTCTTGTCTTGATCAAGTGCTTCAACAATTTCAAGCCACAACTGTAGAGGGAGAAAAATGGACTCTCCCCTAGCTGAACGATAGGCTGCAAGCATATCGGGAATTTCCTTCTCGATGAATGTGTGATGCCTTCCAATTTAAACGATGCGCTAGGCCTTGGTGGATCGATCTGAGAGATCTCAGTGCAGTCCAAGGGATCAATCCCCTACCATGCATCCAGGCCAGAGCAGTAGTGGAGTCTGATTCAATCCACAACTTGCTACCCCCACTTGGAATTTCTACCATAGATAAGTAATCCATGAGGAGTAGAACACCCTGTTCTATTGCCTTAAGTTCCAAGAGATTTATGGAGGGGAGATCCAATCTACTAGCTAAGCCGATTAGAAAGTGAGAGTTTTGGTTTCTAATTAGAGCTCCATATCCCAATTTGTTTAAATTGGAGTTGCTTGTCTCTGTAATCAGAAAACCTTTGTTGCAAAACCTAAAGAGCCGCCGTTGGGACTTCTGAACTTTCTGCCAGAGGGAACACCGATCAGATGGAGCAGCCAGCTCCGCCTGAAAAGGCATCTCCAGTCGTCTCTTCCTCTGTGACTTCACGTAAGGCTCCTCCTCCTAGGGGAGGGACCCTTGAAAGCATATTCAATGCTTTTAACATGAAATCCATGGAAGTTAAGGTGAGCACTTCCTCAGCATCTACTGCTCCTGCTCTCCCCCCCCCCCCCCCCCCCATCCTCTCAACCATCTGCTCCATCCCCCCCTCCCTCTCAACCTATAGACCCCAAAATACACCTAAACCTCCCCCCAACTCCACTTCAGCCCCACCCACAACCTTCCAGCCTAGCCCCCCCTTTTCCTACTCTGGCTCGCCGTGTTCCGCCACCCAAGGAGTCTTTCCCTGCTCTTCCCGTTCGAAAGCAGAGGAAACCAGTGGCTGTTCCACCACCATCGACTTCCCAACTAGTTAAAAGCTGAGGCTCTCTCCTCCAAAGAGAATCATCTCAGTCAAAATTTGGTTCGCTGAGGTATATTGAACCAACCATGGACGGAACACTCCCTGTGGCGTCACTCAACCTGAGGCTTATGCGAAGAACATCAAGTAATGGGACCACGCGATGGTAGGCTACGTCATTGGTAAGCTACCTGTTTATACCCCCTTTGTGCAATTCTTACAGAAATTATGGAGGTCCAAAGGGGAATTTTAGCTTCTTCTTCACGGGAATGGATTCTTCACAGTAAAATTCGATCTTGCTGAAGATCTAAACCTGGTATTGGAGGGCGGTTCGTGGACAATGGATCACCGTCCCTTCATCCTTCGTAAACGGTCCCCGGAAGTGCGAATGGAAGAGGAAAAACTGAGTAGCATCCCAATATGGGTTCGTTTACCTAACCTTCTCCTCCATCTGTGGGAGGAGGACTGCCTAAGCCGCATTGGCAACACTATTGGGGTGCCTCTATATGCAGACTCAGCCACACTACGGTGTAGTAGAGCATCATATGCTCGCATATGTGTGGAGGTTCAAGCTAATAAGGTCCTCCCAGATTCAGTATTAGTCGACCTCTCACTTGGCTTCAGAGAAACTTTCAAAGTTGATTATGATTGGAAGCCAACGGCATGCAAGTTTTGCCAAACCTTCGGTCATGATGATGCTTGTTGCATAATGAAGCCAGCCATGCCAACAACAAGTTTTGCTAAATTAAGTAAAGCAGCTAGTGGTTCTCCTCAACCAAAAGGTAAGGAGAAAATGTTAGGAGTTTGGCAAGAAGTTCGCAAGGCACACTCTAATAGCAATTCTAAACTAATGTCAGATGTCATGAAAGCTACCACTGCCTCCTCTAATCAGGGGAGAAAAAATGTCACTTTTCAACTAAATCAGTTTTGCCTCCTACAATACCAAGACTCGGCCGAAGAATTGGTCCAAACTAACTTGGAGCAGTGTACTACATCTGACCCAATTGTTGTAGAAGAGGAGCAGAGAGAGCAAGGGCAGCAGGTCCTATGTGATTTGCAGGGCAAGATTCTACAAGGGCAGCAAGTAGAACAGGCGCAAGAGTAGCTCAATGATCCAGCCAAAGACTATGTCTCTTCTGCAGGCACTAGGAATGGCACGTCTTCTACTGAGGATAGATCTGGAGGTCCCCCTTAGGAACAAATCTTAGCAGACCTCACTCCCACAGTTACACGTGTCACCTTGTCGACCATTTCTGGTGGTAAAACTGTAGGGGATGATAGAACTCAATCATCAATTGCAAGTATTGGAAAACCTTTGTTGGCTACCAAATCCGTCAACCAAAATAAGAAGGAAAAGAAGAAACTCTAGCAACTTCAAAACCTCTCTTCTATCAAAGAGTTCTTTTGAGAGCTTGAAGAAGTAAATCCCATAGATGAAAAGAGCACATCTATTCCTCCATCAACTAGTCCCTCCTATGGTGGGGTTGGGAGGAATTCAACATAACCCTCCCCCCTCCCTACTGTTTTATATGGAGAACATTTTTTTGAATGTTCAAGGTTTGATGGGAGGAGCAAAACAACTCGAACTAAGCAATTTTTTGAAGACTCACAAGCCCTCTTTTGTGAGCCTGCTGGAGACTGAGCTCAATGATACCGGGTTCATAAACCTGTCCAAGAAGTTAAAAGGTTTCAATAAGTCTTTCTTAGCACCAGATGACAGAATCTGTTTATTTTGGAACAGCGACTTGGTGGAAATTATCATTTTGGATCACTCTACACAACATGTACATTGTCGCGTCTCTTGTAAACGTTCTGGGGTATCCTTCTTTGTAACTTCAATTTACGCCTCCAATCTATATGCTGAAAGGCTTCATTTGTGGCATACAATAGTTAAAATCTCTGAAACTGTGAGCTCCTCCCCATGGATTGTTGAGGGAGACTTCAATGAAGTCCGATACAATAATGAAAAAACTGGTGGGCGGCCAGCTCATGCAAGGAGGTTGCGCAAATTCTCATGCAAGGAGGTTGTGTAAATTCAATTCCTGTATACAAAGTTGTAGCTTGCAAGATTTAAAGGCCATCGGATACACCCTTTCTTGGAATAATAGGCAAGATTCACGCATTATGTATAGACTAGACAGGATCTTGGTCAACAATCAATTTATCAATGCGTACCCGCACTCTATTGTCAACTATCCTACCCCGGGTATCTCTGATCATTCGCCATTACAAGTCACTTATGACCCCGTTGTTCCCACCGGACCAAAACCTTTCAAGTACTTTGAGATGTGGGAGTCCCATCCTACTTTCAAAGACATAGTTGAAACTACATGGTCCACAAAGGTAATTGGCTCTCCTCTTTTATGTTTGGTAAAGAAGATCTCTGCCACTAAGCAAGCTCTCAAATGGTGGAATAAGAAAATCTTTGGTCCGGTTCAGCACCTCCTTCAACAGAGTAGGGATGAATTATCTGATCTACAGTCTCGTCTTCAAGCCAATCCGCATGATCCCTCTCTTATCTCTTTGGAGAAATCTACCCGTGAGCAACATGGTCTCAATCTAGTGTAGGAAGAAAGTTTTCTTCGTCAGAAGTCTTATCAATTATGGCTTTCTGCGGGAGACACCAACTCTAGATTTTTCTATGACTCTATAAAGAGTAGATCAGAGGTCAACACCATTTGCAGAATTTGTAATTCTGATGGAATTGTCTTGGTAGATCCGGTTCAGATAAAGTCACATATTGTTCAATTGATGCAGCACGATCATGGACCGACGATGCAGCACGATCATGGACCGTTCGATTGACATTGAGGACCATCAAATGGACAATTATAGATGATTTACAATTTTTATTATTTTTACTATTTTTGGCAGTTTTAGAGTTTGTTAGGATTTATTTTATTTGTTTTAGTTACTATATTTAGATTTGAATTTCAAATAATTATTTGAATTCGAATTTGAATATTAGTTAGAATAGATATGAAGTTTGTTTGTGATTTATTAGTTAGGATTAGATAAGGATGTACTTGTTATTTTTAGTTTAGATTGGAATAATCAGTTGAGATTCAATTTTTCTAAGGATTCTCTTTTATAAATAGGCATGTAAACCATTTCATTATTTAAATTATTGATTATTTTGAGTTTATTTGTTCTCTATTGTATTTTGTTAGGAGGACTAACATTTACATAGAATTTTCAATTATCTGGTATTTCGTTAGAAATCAACAGGTCATTGAAGCCCAACGCCTCTGGCATTCTTCTCTTGAAGAATCAACAGCGCCGTTGGAGCCTGCGAATTCACATCCTTGATTGAATTAGCAGAAGAGCGTGATCCCACGCTGCATCAGTTGGTATCAGAGCTTCATCGATTCGTCGAGGTAAATCTGTGATCCATCTCATTTACCCCCCCCCCCCAAAAAAAAAAAGAAAGTGAACATGCCACCGAGAAGATGTCCTCTTAGCGACGCCTACGACCGTGAGGAGCTCCAACAAGCCATCGTAGCAACTACAACAGCAGTTAACAGGAGCATGGACGAAAAATTGGAAGCAATCACACAACAGATGGAGGTGATGATGGCGTTTATGCAACGTCATGAGCGATCTCCAACTCCACGACCTCGAGCACCAGCCCCACGATCTCCAACCGCGCGATCTGAAGCGGAGGAGCCTATTGATGATAATTTTGACAACCTATTCGGAGAGGCAAAGCTTCCACCTATCTTTGACAAAGAGATTGAAGAGGTGAATCTTCCACCCATCTTCGATGAAGAGATTGAATTACCGAACCTTCCACCTATATTCGATGAGAAGATTGAAGATACGAACCTTCCACCAATATTTGGTGAAGAAATTGAAGCAACATATATTCCACCGATCTTTGATGAAGAGATAGAGGAATCTGAGCCCAAGAACTCCCTTCAAATATTTGACCCCGTTCAATTCACCCATACCACTTCACCATTGAAAAAGCTATCACATGAGGCATTTCATTTACTCTACCATTATTTTGTGGATCCATTCTTTCCCTCCTTCATTTTGTCTCATCCACCATCCCTTCTCAGAAGATTATTACTTGAAAGCTGGATTCATGAACATTGGCCTGATTGGATGGATGTGATGCGGCACCCTAAAAGATTCGTTGTTTGTAAGAAATCCATATCTGAAGTTCATGGTGACAATTTTACCAATAAGGATTTGAATTTGAGGATGAATTCTCTTAAACCTGGGGAGGATGATGCAGCACGATCATGGACCGTTCGATTGACATTGAGAACCATCAAATGGACAGTTATAGATGATTTACAATTTTTATTATTTATACTATTTTTGACAGTTTTAGAGTTTGTTAGGATTTATTTTATTTGTTTTAGTTACTATATTTAGATTTGAATTTCAAATAATTATTTGAATTCGAATTTGAATATTAGTTAGAATAGATATGAAGTTTCTTTGTGATTTTTATTAGTTAGGATTAGATAAGGATGTAGTTGTTATTTTTAGTTTAGATTGGAATAATCAGTTGAGATCCAATCTGTTAAGGATTCTCTTCTATAAATAGGCATGTAAACCATTTCATTATTCAGATTATTGATTATTTTGAGTTTATTTATTTTCTCTATTGTATTTTGTTAGGAGGACTAACATTTACATAGAATTTTCAATTATCTAGTATTTCGTCAAAAATCAACAGGTCATTGAAGCCCAACACCCCTAGCATTCTTCTCTTGAAGAATAAACATCGCCGCTGGAGCCTGCGAATTCGCATCCTCGATCGAATTAGCAGAAGAGCGTGATTCCACGCTGCTTCACCAATACTAGATAGACCTTTTGAATTGTGATTGTGGTATTGATGTCCCCTCTATTGTACCACATGGAACTATTACTGATGAAGAGAATTCTTCCCTGCTTCAACCTGTTTCCATCGAGGAAATTCGATCCACCCTTTTCAGTCTCAAGCACCTTCGCTTGCCTGGGCCTGATGGCTTTCCGGCGCGATTCTTTCAGGTGTTCTAGGATCTGGTCAAACCCGACTTGGTGGATGCTATTCGATATTTCTTTTTCACCGGAGATATGCTCCGACAGGTCAGTCACTCGTTTATCTCATTAATCCCAAAGTCTCTCAATGCTGATTCTATTGACTAGTATAGGCCCATTTCCTTATGCAACACATTGTATAAAATTGTTACCTAGGTGATGGCTATGCGGCTCCGATCAATCCTCCCGCATCTTGTTAGCGAGCATCAAGCAGCCTTTATCAAAGGAAGAAGCATTCATCATAACATTCTGTTGGCCCATGAGATGGTTAAGTATCTTAGCCAGCAAGGCAAAGCTCGAGCTTGCATCAAAGTCGACCTTTGGAAAGCTTTTGATAGTGTCAGATGGAGCTTCCTTGAAACAATTCTAACAAGTTGTAAGCTTAACGCCCACTGGGTGTCCCTATGCATGGCCTGCATTACCTCTGCACGCTACTCTGTTCTAATAAATGGCTCTTTGGAAGGCTTATTCTCCTCAAGTTGTGGAATCAGGCAGGGAGATCCTCTCTCCGCTTCTTTTCACCCTTGTTATCCAATGCTTATCTACACAGATTAATCACCTTGTGGATATAGGATCTGTTGGAGAATTTGTTAAGGGCCGGCTGAATGTCTCCCATCTGGGGTTCGCTGATGACTTGTTAGTGTTCACAAACACATCCCCTTCCACTGCCTTGGCCCTTCAAGTACTTTTTGGTCAATTTGCGAGACTGTCAGGCTTATCTCTCAACACTACAAAGAGTCAGATTTTTGCATGTGGGGGTCCCTCTTCATTGCAGTTTTCCCAATTAATGAATATTGGTCTTCATGCTCTCCCTGTGCGCTATCTTGGACTTCCCCTCTTTCATGGATCTCTCAACAGTAAACTTTGCCAACCCCTTATTGATAAAATAAGGAAAAAAAATCTCCTCATGGGTGGATCATTCTCTTTCCAAGGCTGGCAGAGCGGAATTAATCAGATTAGTGCTCTCCTCATATCATATTTTTTGGTCTTCAGCATTCAAGCTTCCCCGTAGAACTCAGAAAGATATTGAAAAATTACTCAGAGAATTTTTCTGGCAAGGAAACTCGCATGAACGAAAGGCGCACAAAGTCAACTGGAACACAATTTGCAAACCCTTTCAGGAGGGAGGATTAGGCATCAAACACATCATTGACTGGTCCAAGGGATCTACGGGGTTCTTTTTTGGGAAATTGCAAGTCAAAATCATTCCATATGGGTGCAATGGATGACAAACAGGTATCTCAGAAAAGACAGCATATGGAAAGTGAAACCACACTCTGGTTGCTCTTCTTCGTGGGTCTCCATAATCCAGGCAAGAAACTGGATACAACCCAAGGTCCAATATCTCATTTTTGAAGGAGCATCGATTAGTTTGTGGTTTGATCCTTGGATAAATGGCAGAGGGCTTGAAGAGATTCTAGGGAGTGTAACCTATGATTGGGGCCCTCCTAAAGTAGCCAAGGTGGCTGCATTCATTCATGATAGCAAATGGCGTCGGCCAACCAAATGTCCCGCGGATTTCGAGCTTGCTTGGGAGGAAATCAAGCAACTCGAAGTGGGCAAAACAGGAGAAGATATATTAATTTGGCCCTCAAGCAAGACTGACAGATTGAGTCTCACTGAGGCCTGGCAAGCTGTGTGGACAAGATCTGAGGTTCCCCTCTGGGCATGGTGGCTCTGGCACCCCCTCCAAACTCCTAAGCATTGTCTTTGTGCTTGGCAAGCCTATCTAAACAAACTTCCAACACTAGTCCGCTGCAAAAAAGAGGTCTCACTTCATCTGTCACATGTTGTTTATGCTCTTCTACACTTGAGGACGTGGATCATTTGTTTATGGGCTGCTCTTTCTCTCGGTTCATATGGAGAAAGCTGTTCCAGGATCTTTCAATTCGAAGCGTTGTACCCCGTCAGCTATCACTTCTTCCTCAGTGGCTAAATGCTCATTCCAGTGATCCTTTCAAGAAGGAATTAGCATACCTTATCTCCACCAACACTATCTAGTTCTTGTGGTTGGAGAGGAACAATAGAACTTTCTCGGCAAGGTGCAACACAAGCTTTTGATTCTGAAAAAGATAAAAGAAAGTATCGAACTACAAACCTCTTCCAAGATTTTTCATGTCCCTTCTACTTCAGACTATAGTGTAATTTCTGATGCTTTTGGAGTCCAAATCCTGGAGAAGGAAACTATTTGCACCATAGTATAGTGGATTAGTCCTCAGGCAGGATGGCTTAAAATGAATACGGATGGCTCGCTTGCGGATGACAGAGGGGGATCTCCCCCTACCTTGGACTTGTGTAATTCTGTTTTTAGAATATAAAACTGGAATAGCAGTCTACGCCTCACGAAACTTGGGGTGGGGTTTTTATGCCAAGCCAAGGTGATAAATGGTGTGGATTTTTTAGGGCTAAAATGGTTGGTAAATTGTGGAAGAAGAAGAAATAAGGTAAATGGAGTATTAAAAAGAGGTAACGTATGAAAATGTGTTTTGACCTTTAGTCAAAGGATCTAATTAAAAAAATGAAAAGTTAATCCTAACATTTTTAATGGAGTGAAAAAACAATTAGGGACCTAAAAAGAATAACCGCCTAAAAAAGTACCTGGAATAAATTTACCCAAACAAATACAGTTAACCGCAATTACTCTAAACAGATATACAACCACATCCCTTTTTTTATAGTGCCGCCACACAATTTTTTTTTTTTTTTTTTTTACGGTCTCAATTTCAGTTTCATATATGTGGATAAAAAATTATTAGAGCATATATATATATTAACAAGTTATATGTAAAAAAGATTCATTTTTATGAATGTATGTATTATATGCTTTATTTTTCATTTATTCAAACATGTATCTCATGTAACAAAGTATAAGGGGCACATATTACCACCCCGTTAATTGTGAATCCCACCCATTAAAAAAAATAAAAGTATTTTTTAAAAAATTAGAAACCCACCCAACCGTCCATTCCACCCAACACGAGAGGAATGGATAGGTGAGTGGGCTTCTATTTTTATTTTATTTTTCTAAATAATTTTATTTTTTATTGGGTGGGATTCACAAATAGCATGGTAGAAATATATGTTTTTTTTTTTTCTTTTTCTTAGAACCTCAATTCCAGTATCATATACATGAATAAGAAATTATTAGAACATATACTCACAAAACAAGATATATGTAAAACAAAAGTTTACATTTTTTATAAATGTGTCAATTATAAACTTTATTTTATTTAAAAGCCTGTATCTCATCTAACAAAGTATATCATTTTAAAAAAATTTAAAACACACTGAAATTGGGGTTGGAAAAGAGGTTGTGAGTAACATTATCATTATCCCTTTTTTAATTAAAGGAGAGACTTAATACAAATTTTACTAAAAATGGTTATCTTAAGATAGATAACACGACTACCAAAATATAAAAATGGTTATTTCATTCATTTTTAGTCCCTCCATCAAATGTCGGTTTGAATATTCGAATAATATTCTATATGTTGGTCGTTTGTGAAATGATATTTTTATTTTTAAGTCTATATAAATTATATTATTTAGTGATCAGTTCCTCTCTTCTTCATATCTCATTTTAAATCTTCAATTTCAAACGCTTTCTTTCTTATTAATCCCTAGACAAAATATCAGTATGGCTTTATAAACATTTTGATATTTGAAACTTGAATACAAAATATTTGATAAAATATCTAAAACAAAATTGTATTTACATTGTTCGATGTTCAGTGACAATTTTAGTGTTATTCAACATAACATTGCATATGCCCACCCAATCCTAGATTGTATTACATTATAATCTTAGTTGTCTAATTGAGATTCATTACATAAGCGAAAAAAGAATAAGAATGATTACATAAACAAATTTTGATGATTTATTCTTTATTGAATTTTGATTTAAATTATTTTTTCTTAATTGAAAATTGTGAAATATCAGATAATATATTTTGAGTGTGTTTAGAATTTTAAATTTATAAATTTAAATACCATTAAAATATTTATATGCAGTCGATGAAAAATTTATTTTACATTGTTCTAAACTGTTATTTTTATAGAGATTTAATGATTTTACGAGAATCTAACATATATATATTACATTTAAGCTACTATTATAGTATTTATTTATTTATTTATATTTGAAATCTCATTTATGAAGAATCCGATATTATCCCCCACCATTATAAAACCTTGACTACGTCACTGCATACTATCATTGGTTTGAAGTATCATATGATGGAAGTTGAAGATAAGCTGACTCAGAAAATCTATATCTGCTATAAACATATTGAAAATTGTTTCATTTGGGGTTTCTTTCATTTAGAGATGAACAATATAAGAATTTTAACTATCCAGTAGCCCCTACACATGAACTATTAATAAAAAAAGTCGTTGAGAAAATTAATTAGAGATCTCTGAGGACACATCTATAATAACAATAGGTTCTTTGACTTTTTCTTATTTTCTTTAGGTCTTTAAGTTAGTGATAGTATTTTGTTTATGCCCTTCCATCCAACTTCCATCCATTCTATTTTTTTTTTCTCCCTCTTTGACACCTAAGTAAACATCATTTGTCTCTCTATCTCTCTCAATCTCTCTCTTTCTCCCTCAAACAACTCAACAAGTTGTGTGACCACCTCCACCAGCCCCCCATTGGGCCAATCTCGACCCTAACGCCGATCGCACCCCCCGACCTCTCCCAACTGTCTCCCGCGTCTCATTCGTGAGCCCAACCCCCTTCTCGCGACCCCGTCCATGAGCCCAACCCCCTCTCGAGACCCCTGTCTGCGAGCCTAACTCCCTTTCGCGACCCGTTCGTGAGCCTTACCCCCTATCGCAACCTCATTCGCAAGCCCAATCCCCTCTCGCGACCTCGTCCGTGAGTCTAACCTGTTACAGGTGTAACAGTGTACAAAATGAGTGTAACAGTGTACGCAGTATAACACGCAAAACCTGCAACGGGTATAAAAGTGCACACATTGAGAATAACAATGTACATGATGTATCACAAAACCTGATATCTGTAAGAGGTATAACAGTCTATACAATGTGCGTAACAGTGTACACAATGTAACAGACACAACTTGTAACAGGTATAACAATGTACATATTAGAAATAACAGTATACACAGTATAACACAACCGGGAGACGGCTCGCAGACGGGATGCGGAACACGGTCGGGAGAGGTGGGGAGGCGCGATCGGTGTTAGGGTCGAGATTGGCGCAATGGAAGGCTGGTGGAAGTTGTCTCACATCTTGTTGAGTTGTTTGGGGGAGAAAGAGAGATGTTAGGAAAAATAAAGAGACAAATCATGTTCACTTGAAAATAAAAGAGGGAGAAAAAAAAAGAATGAATAGAAGTTGGATGGAATGACTTAAACAAAATACCATAACTAATTTAGAAACCTAAAGAAAACAAGAAAAAGTGAAAGGACCTATTGTTATTACAGGAGTGTCCCCAGAGACATCTAATTAATTTTTCCAAAGTCATTTGAAGTTAGAAGATTTAAAATGTAATACAACAAAAGGAGGGATTAATTACTGAATAACATAGTTTAAAATTTCAAATGGTAATTTAGAAATTTCAATTATCTATCAGCTCAAATAGATGAACATTTGACGGAGAGATTAACAACGAAATAGACGTGCAAAGTTGAGAACTTAAAAAGAAATATAAAAAAAAGGAGAGATCGATCACTAAAGCATAGTTTACAAAGACTTAAAAATAAAATCCAAAAAAAAAAACAATACAAATAAGAAAGGAAAACAAGAAGACTTGTTCGAAGCCAACTTCGGTTACATCATTATCCCTAATTTTTCAGACCTCAGAACAAGATGGTTTAATTATAAAAACTTGACTATATTCAATAATATAAAAATATGAAACCACCATTTATTATATTGGCAAAGGTTATATAGTATTCATTTAAAAAAAAAAACCAAAACAGGTGCAAACTGCAGATGAGAGGCTGTAAACAAGATTGTATCAAACATTTTACTTTCAAAATGCGTCTTGCTGTCTAAATACTATATAATATTCACATAGCAAGCTATCCTACCTCCCTAGACCATGATATAAGACTAAAACATGACCCTAAAATCACTCCACCTCACCCCACACTGATTTTTCAGATTATTGGACTCTTGGTCCAGCCCAACCCATTGATGAGGCTACGCCCATTGAGAGGTCGTTCCCACCCACCCCACCACAGACAAGATCTAATACCAAATGTAATGCTCTAAACTAGAACGTCCAATTTGCCCCTCAATGGGTTCACGGCTTTAAGTCTACATGACATGTACAACTAATTGGCACAGCAAACTAACAAGACATGCCTAAATTAACTGAATGACACTGAAGAGAGAATACTGTTAAATACCATTCATGGTGCATGGGAGAGACAAAATGGTTTCATTAGTTAAAAATAGCCACCTGTGGAAAAGGAACAATTTCATTAGCCCGGACAGAAAAATAGATGATTCATAATATGTGCAGAGGGATCCCATTCTTCCTGCATAACTACTATCATATCGAAGGACCAAAAACCAAAACATGCCTTTATTAATGACTAAATGGTATTAAAACATGCATGCCTTTGTTGAGGTTTATAAAAAAATGATACATTATGCAAACATGTGGATTTTGGTTTATCCAAAAATTCACCTTCATGTCTAACCACTTAGCCACCTCAACCTTTGTTTATTCCTTCACTTTCAATTTTTGAGGTTCCCACATGATATTCTCTTTGGTGAAGATGAAAGAAAGCTACATGACAAGTGGAAACATGATATGACACACCACCCAGGGGAAAAAAAACTCAGGCGAAACCATAAATCCTTCAAAGATTAAAAAACTGAACTACACAACAACCACTTTGACTACCTTGATTAACCTGAAATTAAGCCTTCTTCAAGTCTTCTTCTGGATCGCGAAGGGTCCCAAACATCCAATCCATCCAAATCGTATAATGGCCATAGTTGTGCTTGTAGGTGGTGTGGTGAATTGTGTGATACCCGGCGCCCATCACAGGCCAAATCTTGCCGTGGATGCAGTCGTGAATGTTTGCTGTCCATACGCCCTCACAGAACAGGAGGAGCATGTGTGTCATGAAATGGGTGGGGACGATGAAGAGGCTTATCACGTGAGGGATGGCTTGTAGTATTCCGTCTACTGGATGGAACGCCAGTCCTTCGAGATGAAATTGATGGAGTTTGATAAGCATAAGAAAAGTGTTGCGATTCTTAATGTAACAGTAATCAACTTGATGTTTATGATCATAAAAGATGATCTTAAACATCAAGTTTGTTCAACATTGAAAAGGATTATAAAGTGAAACAAGATTCATAAAGCCACTGGAAATTCTATGAAGGAAAAACAACATGTTGATGATCAACTTTTTGGTTGCATGATTCTTTTGGCTAGAGCCTTGTAATATATAGTTTGTGAAGTCATATTTCCATTCCCTGCAGTCACTTCCTCTTCATCTAAAATTTTTCAACAGAAAGCACATCCAACATTCAATATCTCAAAAACTTCATTTGCTCAATTTTCAAACCATATTATTCAATAATATTTGTTATTACATATGGCCACAACAAAAATTCGAAACAAATCAGAAAGTACCAGCATGAAAAAACTACATCTATATGTTCTCCTGATTAAAAGGCTTGGGGCACTAGCAATATTAAACCTATGCACATTCTTCTGTTATGTCCTTGTGCCTCTTCTAGTCATCTGGATGCAAATTCTTTAGAAATATACCACATTTTTAATTCAAAATCGAAAGCCCCTAGGCCATGTTACAACGTTTTCACATACCAAAATTTATGAGGGGGATTATCAAAAGAGGGTCAGAGGTCCTGAACATTGACTGCCTTTGTCAGTATTTACCTAAAATTATGTTGAAAAACAAAGATTTTTTACCTTTTCAGAAAAATATATCAAAAAGCCTTCTGCATAATGCTACTGTCTTTGTATACCATGAAGCCCTGACTCTGTGAAGACTTAAAATTCCAACAATCATTCAGAATGTTTTAATTTATAGCAAGACAAGTTTAGCAACTGTGGAACCTGGACCATTAGATTAACTTCACCACTATAAAATTCCTGATTCAGAATAAATTTCTGTTACAGTCACGCACGCATGCATTGAAGAATGAGAAAAAACAAAAAAATGGAAATGTAAATTGTATGTCAGGCTCATTGATGCAGACAAATGGATTTGTTTCTGAACATGCATTACCATTTTAAGTAAAACCTATCAGTTGAGACTACCTTAAAATTAAACATAAACTTTAACATAATTGCACTGCTTACCGGCGAATGGAGAAAGTGTGTTCTGCTTGTTATAAATATGATGCGTAGTATGCAGATACTTATATAATGGCTTTATGTCATGCAGCTCCCTGTGCATCCAGTAAATTCCAAACTCGACCAGTGCCATGTATATTGTCAAATATATGAGGTACATAGGCCAACCTACTTCGTGTATACTGGAAAAGCACTTTGTCCACCCCTTTTCTACCACGAACTCTGTAATTGTTGGTAGAGCACAGTACCATGGCATGGCCTTCATAGCAACCATTATTTGAAGTGACATGGCTTGTTTTGAAGGGATGCAATCTGTAGAAAAAAATCAAATATATTATTTCTCATACCAAGAATACATGCACAATTTAGAACAAGAGCTTGCTCATAATATTTATGTTGCAAGATTCAGATGCATTGGCATAGTAAAAAAAGAAAGGGCATTCTACATTAATAATTATTAAAAATATCCAAATGAAAAGTAATGAAAAGGTTTCCAAGTGGAGAGAGGCTCATGCAAGTCTCTCGCCTTAATACACAGATGAGACTACTATTTTACCAGATTTTTTTTTGTTAGATCCACATGTCCAGAGTTTGTCAATCTGAGATTTTAGTCTTGGCAAGAGCTTGCTGATTGGAGTGGGGATAGCAGAATGTGGATCCCTAAAATGGTTGAAGTTTTCAGGTGAAAAATAAAAAGAAAAGTTTTCGGGAAGATATCTCATCCTCTCTTTCCAGAACAATATTGGCAAGGGTGACCAGAATCCTGTCATATAAAGAGTTGGAAGGAAAATCACCGTGTGGAGATCAGTCCATCTTTCCCTTGGCACTAAGATTCTATTCAAGTTAGTGCTCACTGGCATCCTCTTTTAATTAAAAAAAAAATGATACAAGCATCCTCCCTCACATCAACTTTCCTTATATTAGCTTCACATTCTCATTACATTAAGTGTCATCAGTGTTAATGAAGAGTAGGCATTGTTTGGTACATAATGAGGTCAGACTGGCATCAGATTCATGTCATAAGAAACAGCATGTCTGAGAGAGATATACTGAAATTGGGAAATATATTATCATTTCGATGAGTCACATATGAAGAATATTGCATCTGGGGAGTAGCATAGGTGAATCTCCCACTCCCAATTCAGTCTTGTATCATCAAAGTGTATTTGATTTATACTGAATATTAGTAGTTTATAAACCCCAAGGATAAGTTGGGAGTTGGGCATTCCCTTTCTTTGAAATATAATTAAAGTTGTATACCTATCATTCTTTCAAAAAAAAAAAAGGATAAGTTGAGAGATATTAAAGATGGGAGCATTTTACAAACCCAATTCCATCTCATCAAATTTCCCCTTTTATCTCACCCCCATATCATGCATCATTCCTAGCAAATCTCCAAGCAAAACCAAATAAATTTTCTTGCTAACAGTCTTATATTGGTTATAAGAAACTAAAGTGGCGACTGGCGAACGATAAAATCGATTCCAATTTCATTCCAGAATTCAAAAACAGGATAAAAACAATGACATTTACATTAAAAGAATCCGACAGTAACCTACATCAAATGTTTGGAACAATCCATAAGAATAATAAATATTACCCACTGATCATAATGAAACCCACAAAACCTCCAACAAGAACACAAACTTCTAGCTCTTCCCAAAAGATCCTAATAAAAAAACAGTTCACAGAGTACACTTCATCACCTCGATCTCCATTTTATCATCAATAATCCATTCCAAAAACATACTAACCACAACTCCTACTTAGGTCTCATTTGGATCTGCATTTGCGCAGATTCCGCTTTTGAAAAGCAAAAGATTCCCAAAAGCAGGTCCAAACACATTTTCGATGTTTTTTTTCAAACTAACATCTTGCTTTTTCAGGCAAAAAAAAAAATCCACCGATTGAAAAACTAACAAAACAATGTTTTACAAAACCCGAGTTTGAAACAAAAGATTTTAAGAATCGCTGTTCAAGCCTTAATATCCAAAAAAATCATAAAAAATCAAACAATCCCAAACAAAACCCCACAACGCATAGATTCAATCACGAATGGAAGATAAAAAAAAACGAGTGGGTCGAAGAGAATCAGAGGAAAGGAGAGACCTTTGGGGACATAGGCATTGCGTCTGAGGTAGTAGATGAAGAAACACCAGAGGAAGCCGGAGACGAGGTATAAGAGGGTCCCGGCGAGGTAGTTCCTGAGCCAGCTCTGCAGGACCCTCGGTAATGGCTCCCACACGGACCCCGGGAGGAGGGTCCCCAACACGATCCGGTTGTAGAGGTCGGTCTCCGCCTCGAACAGCCCCAGGTACTCCACCGACGGTCCTCCCATCTCTGCTTCTTTGGAGAGAGAGAGAGAGAGAGAGAGAAACGGTGGTCTGGGTTGTTAAAAAAGGAGTGAAAGATTCGCTGACGAGATGGAAAAGTTTTGATTTTTGTTTTGTTTTTTTTTCAGAATATTTAGGAGGGGAGTGAATGATGAGGATACTGTGTGCTAACTGGGGTCCGGGGGTTTTAAACATTTTCCTTTAAACAATGTTTTAAAAACAGTCTTTCAAATGAAAGCTACAAAAAAATTCATGGGATCAAGTAACCAATTTGAATTATAACATAATTCTAATAAACTAAATATATTAATTATCAATATTAAATAAAAAATAAATATTTTAAAAAAACTTTACATAAAATTTTTATTTAACCTCCTAACTTAATTTTGATACATAAAATCTAAATTTTTTTAATTAAATTTCATATGCTATCAACTAATTAATGATAATTTCTATGACTAAAAAATCGATTGGTTTAATCAATCTATATCTGTTCACAAAAACAGTCCCTTCAATCGGTTGGTTGATTAAGTTTTATTAGATTTTTTATATCATTGAGTGTTAAGGGTAATCGAATCAAAATTCAAGGCGAGTGAAGATTTAACATGTTGAACTGGCTGGATGGGGTTTTAAAATAAGGTTTTAAGTTTACCACCTGGATCTGCCTCGGATTTTGTGATCGGATTATGGGGATTTAATATTTTGGGGATAAAAAATGTTACATCAGATTTTTTTAGTTTAATTTTTAATCTTATCCATTTGTTTGAGATAGGAAGCATTTTTTTGATGAATTTTTAGGAAAAAATCGATGTAACTTTCTCAAAAGTTAGTTAAATCAATTTAGTTCTTGTAAAATTGAAAAATCACCACAGGTTTCAAGAAAGTATGTAAGGTTCCTAGGAAGTATGTATGGTTAACGAATTTAGTCCCTGAGTTAAATTGTTCTAATAAATACATTTAAATAAATAAGTTCCTACAAAAAAAATCTGATTTAATCTATTTGATGACAAAAATACCCATGCCTTTTACTGAAAATTCTTTTATTATCCTATCTCACCAAACGGTAAAAAAAAAAGAGACAAAATCGATATAACTCTCTAAAACTTATAAAAATCGAAAAAGATTCATATGAAATCAGTATGTCACCTTAAAATCAAATACAAATCTGATTATTATATTACAGTAATTTATCAAGTAAATTAAAAAAATATATTATAGAAATTTATCATGTACAAATCTTGTTAGTTTCGGTTATGATATGGGGTTTATCAATTTTATATGGACCTTTTCTAATGTTTCATAAGTTTTTGGGGAACTATATCGATTTTTTAAAAATAAGCAGTGAGGTTATTCTGGTAACTTTTAATGTATCGTTAAGGATAACCATGTACCTGGTTAGTTGGGGTGAGAGTAGAAACTAAAATGATATTTTTCTAATAACATAGGAACCTGTGATAATTTTTCAATTTTGCAATGATTAAAACTTATTTAGTTAACTTTTTAGGGAGTTATATCAATTTTCTTTTTTTAATTGTACGATCTTCTCAACTTTGTTGCTTTGGAAACAGATTTCAATCCTTTGTGTTGCAAGCGAGCATGACTTCAATCCTATTTTTTTTTTTCCTTCTACAAAATCATGCTTGCATGAATAGGGGACCAGCATTGCACATACTTGGCTGCTATTTCAATAGTTTATCATGCATGTGAGGTTTTCCTCTTCAATAAATCAAATAAAGAAAGATAGGCAATTGTTTGAAAACTGAGTTTAAATCGCTTTTGAAGATTCTAGTTTTTTTAGAAATCATACTTTCTTTAACTTTGTTTATAAATGCCCCTACATGTCCCAGTTTTTATGAAATTGAAAAACAATTAGTTACAAAAAATAAATTTTTTAATTTTTTTTAATAAAAGTATGTTATATGAAAAACAATTTTCAAATTTGTATTTTAAACTCATTTCCAAATGTTACCACTTGTTGAAAAGTTGGAACCTTTGTGAAAAACAGAATAAATTGGAAGATCAATATTAACCTATTCATGTTGGCTTGAGATATCTCTTTCAAAGCTTTCACAGAAACAGAAACTATAATTCCCCCTTGTTCACCTGCGTACAGTTCTACTATTCATTCAATGCATGTCAGTGCATAAAGAAACATAAAGGATGTCTTTTTCTAGCAACCCTCACATGGAGGCCACACTGGATCATATGACATAGGGTTGCATATGTCCTCTTCAAAAACACACACATAAAAACATAAAAATAAATAAAATAAAACAAAATTAAATTAAATCTTTTTTCCCTGAGGCCTAACATAAAATTTAATGGTTTGAGACATTGGTGATATGCTTCATGTGATGACTGAATAAAAACAAGCTTGGTTGTTGACTGTTGTAGTTTATGACATGCTGAAGAAGAGATGGATTCCGTTTTCAGTTGATCTTTCATTTTTGGAAAATAATCAGGCCATTTTTCAGCCAAAATTCTAGTCCTCACATGGGGTGCTTGTAGCCTAGTATCAAATGACATTATTCCCTCACATCCAATAATATATAATAGGGAAAAATTCAAATAAACCCTGCCCCCCTCCCCCCCCTTAAACTACACGAAATCCATATAGCCCCCTGATTTTCTTGAAATCCATGTAACCCTTGAAAACATCTATGTAAATCTGAATAACCCCTTGAATTAAAACATATGATGAATATTTTGTAAATATTTTATTTAATTAACCATGGTTGAAAACATAACATACTAAAAATCTCCTACAATGAATTAAAAATACAGTAAATCTTTTGTAAATGATAATTTTATTCCTTTGAATAGATTATAAAACCCTATTTAAAGGGATAAAATTATCATTTACAAATGATTTTTTCACCTTTTTAACCCATTGTAGGATTCTTTAGTATACTATGTTTTTAATTAGGGTTAACCAAACAGAATATTCTTTATTTATCGACAGAAATTTAACTCATAGGGCTATTTGGATTTACATAAGTGTTTTAAGTGGGTTATATAAACTTTAAGAAAAGTCAGAAGGTTATATGGATTTCGAGCAATTTACAGGTGGTTATATGAATTTTTCCCAATATAATAATTTATTAAATCCATGGCAGTTCACACAACCAAAAAAGAAAAAAATTCCATTGAAGGCACCATATGGTATAAACGTGGATCTGGTTTTGCTATAAACATGGAGCTGGTTCTGTGGGCTGGGCTAACTCAAATGGATGATGGTCCCACTCTGTGGCTTTTTGTCTATTCTCCCAAAATTGTTGATACTCAGTTTGTTTTATAGTCATGTCTGTAACTTATTAGTAGGGCTGATAAATAAATCAAGCCGCTCAGGCTTGACTCGGTTTGAGCTCGTTCAGACTCATTCAATTAGACAAATGAACGAGTTTAAACAATTTTTAAAGCTCGGTTAGGCTCGGGACCTGGATCGAACTTCATTTTATGTTCAAACTCGACTCATTTGTGTTGTAAAAAACTTAGTTGAAGCTTGACTCAACTCTTTTATAAAATCATAACATTAAATCAATACAAAGTTATGCTCGTTTAGGCTCATGAACTTGACTTATTTAAATTAAAATTTTATTTTTAACCCTTAAAAACTCTAAAATGAAGAAGAATGCTAGGCTCATTGATGTTCGTGAGCCCAGCTTAGCTCGACTCAACTCGACTCGTTTATAAACGAGTCGAGCTTGAACATGTCAAAACTCTGCTCATTTAGCTCGTTTACCACCCCTACTTATTAAAGGAGGACTCTCAACTGCCTAAACACTCTATTAGTAGAGCGTGTATTGTTCTAGTGCAATATATACTCCACTTGACCACTAGTACAATGCATGAAAAATGAAATTTTTTATTCCACCCCCACCCCCCCCCCCCAAATATATATATATATATATATATATATACTAATTAATCTAATCTCATTTTACAAATGAAGTGACGCTTCGTTACATAAGCATAAAGTTTATTTATTTATTCTTTTTGTGTAAATGAGTATATTTAATTTATTAGAATATATTTTTTTAATCATATAATATTTACAATTTTAAAAATATTAAAACACAATGAAGGGCTGTATACAGAATTCGCCCTAACATTACTTAAAAAAAAAAGCATAAACACTCCTATTTTGAAGGTGGTCTACTGAAAGTTTATATGCTCATTGGACATGAGCACATTTGATTGGGCTGAAGGAACATAAAATTCGCGTGAATTTCTCATGAGATTTGGCTACCTTATCCCACTTCAAAAATGTTGGATGATGAAAGAATTCTTCAGAACCATAACATTGTCAACCCGTGTTGAAATTTGTTGCAACTTTGAACATAATGGAAGATTTTCATCAAACAAAGTAATAGTCGAACTGACATTCTCCTAAACCATAAAAAAAATACATCCACTATATGCAGAGTAGAAATTTACATCCCTAGATATTACACTGAGCACCCATGGTTATTTTGTCATTTTCCTATGTGAAACACTAGGGTACATTCTCTGTCATGCCCCCAAGTTTCCTTATTATAAATATAATAATAAAAATATCAATGAATTGTTAAAAAAAAAAAATTAAAAAAATAGAAATAAAATGTGTGACCATTGTGTTGCTGATAAAACATGTGACATGACAATTAAATGGATATGACATATCACATTCTACATCAGCAACACATCAGTCATTTCAATGTGAACCATACCCCATGACAACTGGCGCAAGCTTCCTCAACCTATCCAAGGCATTGGGCAAGAACTTCCTCGCAAACAATTTGCACATGTTAGTCCTCCTCCCATTGTACACGCACTCCTTCCCATTCCTCATGCTCTTCAAGAGCTCTGGAGTCACCTCCTCCCTTCCAAACCCCCTCGGGTGTGGCCCACCCCTGGACCAGTCGACCCAGGTCAACGTCCGGTTCGAGTTGCCCCACCAGAACCTAACATTAACGAGCGTTGGAATGTAATGCTCGTCCACGTAACACACACGCCTACAGTGTTTTGCAAACACGGGGAAAAACTTGTTGTCCGCGATGACCTCTAAAGCTAGGTTTCGGTTCATCTCAAACCACTGAGAACCCTTCCGCCACTGGTCTAGCTTTATGTGTGGGTTCATTCGGGGGTTGTACCGCCCTCGGCCCACCGAGCTCGGGTCGTCGTAGAGCTCGACGTTGTTCTTGGATGAGTTGATCAGATAATTGTAGACTGTGGAGAAGTTGAAGAGAGGGATGCATGCCTCCGAGAGGAGGACGAAGCGCTGGTTCGAGAAGTCGAGTAGCGCGTTCGCGAGGAGGCGGCGCTCCGCCTTGACCATGTTGAGCTTTCCCCATTCGACTACCTGTGTTGGGAAAGATGTTGGACCATGTGAGATTTTGAAGGTCAATTATTGTTTGATTGAAAGAAAAAAAAAAAAAACTCAAGACTACCACCTTGGTGATTAAATCGCACATTAATGGGTGAATTATTTGAGATTTAACTTATGTGGGCTAGGTAATACAAGATTTATAAAAATAACCATACTAGGGCAGGATGTTGTAACACCTAGGAATTTTTGTGCTTTAATGATGTTCTGACTTCTCTGATGTATCATACCAATTAATATACTATTACCAAAGGGAACTTTAATGTCCACTGGGTTAAAATCCTTATGAATTTGAGGGAACTTATGTTTCCAAACTCTCATTTTGATTCAAATTATTCAGAACAGGGGTGTTTAATGAGAAATTCCAAGTTTTTCCAAACTCTCATTTTGATTCAAATTATTCAGAACAGGGGTGTTTAATGAGAAATTCCAAGTTGAGTTGCTCAGGATAGTAATAGATTCCAGCACACTAGTGAAATATCCATAAATGCCTATCTTTATTTCTTTCTTATTCTCTTCCAATAAAAAAAAAGAAGAAATAAAGACTATTCTTTATGAAACATCAACATCTGTGAAAGTTACTCTTATCCATACTTATTCAAATAGCAGAGACAGAGCAAATGAATTCATTGTTCAAGTAAGGAATTTTAAAAGGTTTGTAGTAGTAGACAGTCTGGGCTGAAGAGTAGAATCAAAGAAACGTTGAGGAGAAACAAAGTTTAAATTCCCTTGTGTGACTGGAATAACATTGCATCATTGTTGGCATCCAGTGATGGTTATTAAGAAAAACTCCACAAGGCATCTATAGCTTGTGACATGTATTCTTAGAATAAGAAAAACTCCAATACCCTGTTTGGGTCCAGATTAGGATGAAATAGAGGGAATAAGCCCAAAAACATGTTTGTTTGCAAGGAACAGGTGTGTATAACTATGTGTGAGAATAAATTGATTTTGATATTTTGGGTCCCGTGGAATTGTATGATACCACCTAATTTATTCAAGAAGGGTTCACGTGTCAAATCATATGTCATCATCTTTTATAACTTTATGAGACCCATATGTCAAATCATTTTTTCATATTTATACAATCTTATCCACATTTTATTCATATTTTATCAGCAATTTATTCATTGTCAATCAAACAACAAAAACTTTATTATTATATTTTTCAACTAAAATAACTAAAATCACAATCAAACAAAAAACAATAATAATTCCCAAGGCCCCAACTTCACATGTCCCAAACCAGGCCCCATGATGTGGCAATAGGACATTGTCTATTATGCACTTTATTTGATAACTACCTCAACATGTATCCCTATGATCGTTGAGTATTATTTAATTTTGAATATCGTGTATTTCTTCACCATTAAGTGATTTGAAAATCATGCAGCAATATTAATCGATGTTTGAATTTCGGAACTGATTTTGTTTATGAAGAACACGTGGGAGTAGATCGAGAATTTTATTTTTGAAGTTTTGAAAGGCAAGAAATCGTTTTTTTTTTTTATATATATTTGGATCTCATCTATTGAGGTTTTGAAAATCATGTCTCTCGGATTATGTTTGACATTATTGGATTCGTAATCGAATTGTGTTTTGCCTTTTGTTTTAAATGTTTGAACATAAATTTTTTTTTCATGTATTGAATGTCATTTTCCACAGTTTGATTTATTTTTGTCTCAATATCTAAATGTAACATTCGATACTGTTACATTTTATATATGAGTAGTTTGTTTGATGCTACTGCTACATTGTTGACAATGTAAATAGTCATTTTTTAAATCTGTACATTCGTAAATACAACAATCAACCGCATATATGTATTGATTTATATTTGTTACATTCATAAATGTAACAGTCAACTACATGTAAATTGCATGGGATGCAAAATATTTAGATAAATATAATTGTTATGTTACATTTATGTAAATGTAACAGTTTTTATGAAAATGAATCAAACAGTTCATGTAATATTTGTTAAATGTAACTCACAATAAAAAAGGTGTTTGATATTTTTCATAAAATGTAACTGACTATTGAAGAGGGGATCTATTTTAAAATTGTTTAAACATTGTATAGAATGTAAAACAGTAGTTACATTTATGTAAATGTAACAGTGTTTATGTAAATATAACAAATAATTGTAAAGGATGTAAACATTTATAAAATGTATTTGCATTTTCAAAGATGGTTTATTTATTTAAATTGAAAAGATGTTTGTCAAATGCTATAATGTTTAGTTAATAACATAATTAAAAAAATGTATACAGTACAAATGTAATTTTTTTTAAAAAAGAGTAGCCGTTTGAAGGATTTTGATAAAAAAAAAACAATTTATGTAAATTTTGGTGTAATTTAGGTGAGATTTAAGTGTAACTGAAATAGAAAATTCAATTATTAGGTAAGGATTTAAATTTTGAAATCCATAAATTTTAGTGTAACCGTGAAAAATTAGTAATTAATTAGAGAAAAAGGGGGGATTTGGGTTAATAGGACAGATTTATATTTTGCTATTTTACCCTTTTTGAAAAGTCAACAAGCCAACCAATGAGATGATAACATCTCATGGGGCTTAATCTGCTTCGCACCTGGTGGATGGAGCAGAAATCTAACCGATTTGAGTTAATGAGACATATTTTTAATGAAGGACGGATTTGTATTTTGTTATTTTACCCTTTTTGATTAGTCAACTAGCCAACTAATGAGATGATGACACCTCATGGGGTTTGTGAGTGGAGTTTATATTTTGAGACCTAGATATCATGACTCAACAAAAAATGATTTATTATTTATGTATACTGAAATAGTTATCTAATCCTAAATAACTTATATTGATATCCAAACATGAATCAATAGCATAAAACCGTGCTTAGCATCGCATTAATGGTGTTTCTTTAAAGTTTAAATGATAACCATTTATATATGGATTTCAAAGGAGATCTACCCGTTGGCCTGACTTTCATATAATTGTGAAATTAAATAATGTTTTGCTTGGGTGATGAGCTAACTCTATCCATGTTTTAAGGTCATAACACATGCTTCAAACGTTACTTTTGTCAATCACATGCTCAGAGAACACAATTCAACCAATACCAAACTCCCTAGAAAAATCAATTAGCATTGCTTAAAATTTCCTTTTTAAGCAAAGTTTGCCATGTAAACAAGAGATCAAACAAAAGTTTAAGTTAAAACAATTACCTGGCTCGGGATCCTCCGCCCGTAGAAGATCGAGTCCCTCGGCATCGACTCGTTGAACGAAGGGTGCGCGTGAACGTATATCGAGTACTTCCCCTCGTTCCCCTTGAAGAACATCTCCCACAACGGGGCGAGCACCAATGGCCCCCTAGTTAGAAACATGAAGGCCACCTTGGGCACTCTTTGATACGGATAACTCCGTATCCGTGGGAACAGTGATGCATGCCACATCAACTCCGCATCAGTCATGTCATGCCAAGCACTCTGTCGCTCACCAAACGCCCTTAGATCTCTGTGTTCATCGATTACCAAGGCTGGTGGAGGCAGTGGTGTTGTCTTTGGTGGTGGTGGTGGTGGTGGTGGTGAAGAAGGGGGAGGAGGAGATGATGGGAGGAGTAATTGGGTGGTTTGGAAATTGAAGGAGATGCCTTGTTGGAGGCAAACACTTACTATGATGCCAAGGGCCAAGCCACAACCAAAGAGGAGTGAATGGGAGAGTAGGTTGAATAGTTGCATGGAGGAATTCATGAAGAAGAGCTTGTTAACTTGTGTTTGTTCTTGTTGGTTCTTCATTTTTTTTTTTGGTTTGGGAGGGAGAGAGAGAGACAGATTTTTGAAGGAGAGGAGTTATGGGTTTGCGTGGTTGAACGGTTCAATTATAGAAGGGAAGATTCTTATCGAGTTCCTTTAGTCCAAGATGGACAGCTTTGTCACAAATAGGCTAGGCCAATAGAAAGTAAAGGAGGGCCAATTAATGTCAACAATGACATCTTTCAATACCCATGACTCAAAAAAAAAATTATTGGTCTTACATTTTGAATGTTATTATAATGTCTAGAAGCTATGCAGTGAGTGCCTTTTTTCTGTGGTTTAGACACACAGTTCACCTAAATGGCCTTTTATAGATTATTTTTCTTTTCCTTCTTTATGTGAGTGGCCGGTAACAAAACCCTTATATTTGTGTCATTAGACTCTCTTCAAAAAAAAATTTATATGACGATGCAGCGAGAAAAATGCTAGGAGCGTTTGGGTTTCAATGACCTGTTGATTTCTAACGAAATACCAGATGATTGAAAACTCTATGTAGATATTAATCCTCCTAGGATAACAAAATACAGTAGATAAAATAAAAAACTTTAATAATCAATAATCTGAATTCATAATATGATTTACAAGTCTATTTATAGGGAAGAGAATCCTTAACAGATTAGGATCTTAACTACTTATCTAAATCTGTTAAAGAGGATTTTAACAGATTTTCTAAATCTGAAAATCACAAACAAATTCATATTTAATTCTAACTAATAAATCACAAACAAACTTCATATCTATCCTAACTAATATTCAAATTCGAATTCAAATAATTATTTGAAATTCAAATATAAATATAGTAACTAAAAACAAATCAAATAAATCTTAACAAACTCTAAAACTGCCAAAAATAGTAAAAATAATAAAAATTGTAAATCGTCTATAATTGTCTATTTGATGATCCTCAATGCCAATCGAACGATCCATGACGTGCTGCATCATTCTCCCCAAGTTTAAGAGAATTCGTCATCGAATTCAAATCCTCATGGTAAAACTGTCACCATGAACTTCATATATGGAATTCTTACGAACAACGAATCTTTTAGGATGCCGCATCACATCCATCCAATCGGACCAATGCTCACGAATCCAGCTTTCAAGTAATAACCTCCTGAGAAGGGGTGGTGGATGAGGAAAAATGATGGATGGAAAGAATGAATCAACAAAATGATGGTAGAGTGGGTTATATATTTCATGTGATAGCTTTTTCGATGGTGAAGAGGTATGAGTGACTTGAAAGGGGTCTAGCGGGAAAGATTTGGATGAAGCTCCAGTCACGTAAAATATGTGGGTGTTAATGATTTTGGTGGTGGAAAAGCTATGATGAGAGACAGTACAGAAAGACAGGAAGTGATCATTGTTATCAAATATTTGAGAGGAACTCTTGGACTCCATCTCCTCTGTCTCTTCATTGAAGACAGATGGAAGGTCTGTTTCCTCGATCACTGCATAAAAAATATGTGGAAGTCTCGCATCTTCAATCTCTTCATCAAAGATAGGTGGAAAGTTCTTCTCTTGAATCTCTTCATCTTCATCGAATATAGGTTTTGCCTCTTCAATGTTTTCATCTTCAATGAATTCATCTTCATTGAAGATAGATGGACGAATCGTCTCTTCGAACCAATTATCGAAATCACTATCAATAGAATCATCCGCTTCGATCAGATCGCGCGGTTGGAGATCGTGGGGCTGGCGATCGAGGTCGTGGAGTTGGAGATCGCTCATGACGTTGCATAAACGCCATCATCACCTCCATCTGTCGCGTGAGTGCTTTAATTTTTTTCATCCATGCGCTTGTTAGCTGCTGCGATGGCTTGTTGGTGCTCCTCACAGTCGTAGGAGTCGCTAAGAGGACGTCTTCTCGCGGCATGTTCTCTCTTTCTTTTTTTTTTCCTGATAAATGAGATGGATCACGGATTACCTCGACGAATCGACGAGGCTCTGATACCAACTGATGCAGCGTACGAATACGCTCTTCTGCTAATTCGATCAACGATGCGAATTCGTAGGCTCCAGCGGCGCTGTTGATTCTTCACGAGAAGAATGCCAGGGGCGTTGGGCTTCAATGACCTGTTGATTTCTAACGAAATACCAGATGATTGAAAACTCTATGTAGATGTTAATCTTCCTAGAATAACAAAATATAGTAAATAAAATAAAGAAACTTTAATAATCAATAATCTGAATTCATAATATGATTTACAAGTCTATTTATAGGGCAGAGAATCCTTAACAGATTAGGATCTTAACTACTTATCTAAATCTGTTAAATAGGATTTTAACAGATTTTCTAAATCTGAAAATCACAAACAAATTCATCTCTAATCCTAACTAATAAATCACAAACAAACTTCACATCTATCCTAACTAATATTCAAATTCGAATTCAAATAATGATTTGAAATTCAAATATAAATATAGTAACTAAAACAAATAAAATAAATCCTAACAAATTGTAAAACTGCCAAAAATAGTAAAAATAATAAATAATCTATAATTATCTATTTGATGGTCCTCAATGCCAATCGAACGGTTCATGATCGTGCTGCATCAGATGACCATGTTTTAGGCAACTACCTACCATAAGATTGTGCTAAACGGATTGTATGCGATTTTGTGTATCTATGTAAAGATGTTTTTATATTTTTTTTTTATATTGGAGGGACCTCTTGTGAATAACCTTACAGTTGAGCTGGGAAGGCTACCTCCACCTGTTTGCCCCAGTTCCACGGAAAATTCTTTCGAATAATCGCCAACAAACATGTGGGTAAGTCAGCGTCAAGACTCGAACCCAGGACCTATCGGTAACACCGCTAAGCCATAAATCGTTGTGCTATGATCACTGGAGACTTAGATGTTTTAATATTGTGCAGTGGTATGTTAGTTCTGTGCCATAAACATGAACTTAGCATTTTATTTATATATATTCGTTGATTTTAGCATATGTTAGATATTGGTGTGGATAAACATGTTTCATACATCTATTATTTCCTTATTAAAGATAAAATAATATATTTTTAAATTTGTTTTTTATACTTAAAATTTCATGTTAATCACAATAAATTTTATTGAGTTTTGTTTTAGATTACAGGAAAAATTGAACAAAAAAGTTATAGATTTTTTAAACCACATAAATCATATCTTTAGCAATCTTATATTTATTATTAATTCTTAATTTAATATTAAATAGAAGTATCACAGATAAAATAAATATCTTATCTATATTTTTTTATTTTAATGGTTAATTAGTTTTGTGTGATTGTCATTACTTATTTATTTATATTATATATATAACTTGAAATGTTATATTAGTCATGTGTTTTGACATGTGCACAATAACTAGTATATTTTTATAGAGATATAGATAATCTTTATTATTAAAAACTTTGTGGAAATAAAAATGATTGAGTTATCACAGTTAACTTATGATTGTCACATCATCACAGGTTGAATTGTATGTATGTTCGTGATTGGATGTAGACGTCACCATTCTGCCATTGAATTTCCATACTCTCCATCACTTAATTATTGTAATTATCTATATAACTCAAAATTTATTATGACAAGTAAATAAAATAATATTTTTATTTCTCATGGAAGGATTAAAAAGAAGATCAACCAAAAACAAAACTAGAATAATTGTAGATTGTTATTTGTTGAGTAATAATCCTATTGTAAGTTCAACTATCCAGGACATGTTAAGAAGGTCATGATGAAGCAGGAATTTGATGTAACATAATAGAAATTAGAATAACTAGGCCTAAGAAAAATGGAATAGCCATAACAATAGATGTAGAATTGTGATTTAAATTGTATTTTTATTTTTCATTTGGTGACCTTTTTGTTTTTCCATTGGTACTAGAGATGGGAGGAACAAATGAGTTGAACAGTGGTTTGGTTGCATAAAAGGAAATAAAAAGAACGAACACAAGTTTTTGGAATAAGCACTCTGAACCTCCAAGAAAAGAATGGCTACCTGAATATCATCCACCACTTATTCTGCTCTTTCTTAGGCATAATCAGAGGTCCAAATGTGTGAATAAGTTGTAATCCCATAAAAGTGTCAAGTCTTTTTAGTTTGAAAGGAAACACCTAAGCAGTCTTCATTTCTACCTAAAGAGAACATTATATTAAAGACATTCATATATACTTCATAGAGAATCCAACTGGGGCAGCTTAAAACTAGGGCAGCTTAAAACTAGATGACTTAAAACCTGGTCCTTTTGTGAGTCTTTTGATCATGTTTAATGAAATATTATATTAAAAAATAAATTAAAAGTTATGGTCCCCCACCAAGTCGACCAACAAACAAAATGAAGACGTGTTATTGGGTTATTGATTTGATAAATTTCAGATATCATCAAATGCTGAACTTTCACATCTTTTTAAAAACTGTTGCTATATGGAAAATGGAAGGCTGCCCTGACCAGAGGCGGTTTCTCTGCAACATGTTGAATGCTTGTTTTTTTTTTGGCTCTCTTCAAGAAGTATATATTTATTTATCCAAATTAGGGTTTTGATTGTGCAGGGGAATAATAATTGATTACTTTCCAACCCGGGGGTTCCCTCTTTTCCTTGTTTTTCTTTGTATCTCTTATATAACCTCTTTCGGGCATTGTCTGTTTTGATGATAACTGGAATAGATATAGATATGCCCACAAATTCCTAAAATAAAATAATAATTGATTACTTACTTGAATGATTAAGAACCGGTTATCAATTGAAAAAACTTTGGATATACATAGAATCACTCGTCAAGTCTGAGGCTTCGTTTGAGAGCGTGATAGTGTACAGGGTGCCCGCGGTTCAAGAAGGGGGGGGGGGGGGGGGGTGTTGTAGGAATCGTTCTTTCGTGGTTTTTCAAAACGCGATGGAAATAAGCGATTTTTTATATAAGACAAGGATTCTCAGGGTTTGCTCTAAAAAATGCCGTTTGGGTATGCGTTCGTGTTTCTATGTCTTTTTGTATGCCCGAATCCGCGCAACACTCTCCCAAACACAACCTAAATCATGTGCTTTAGATATGTTTGAAAGGATAAACTCAAGATTTTTTTAGAGCAAACTCATGACTCTACATAAAGTAAGATGGTGTGACTTGAACGGTTTAATTAAAATTACAAAAGAACATATTATATAACCATTTTTTTCATAGGAATATAAGTACATGTTCACCCTTGAGCAATCACATAAATCAGTCATTATTTTTATAAATAAATCCTTCTTTTTTTGGTGAAATTTTATAAACAAATCATTGAACTTAAAAAAAAAATTCTGTAAAAATTTCCAAGGGCAAGAAAATTTAATTAGATAAATTTTGATTAATTTTTTAAAGAATATCTAAATTGTATCACTGTGTGGTGGTGAAGGTAAAGATAAAGGTGGGGTGGGCTTAACATTTCAAAAATGTGATTTCTCACATGGGTTTTTGGAGGTGGGCTCATCAATTATCAGGTGGGAATATCAACCATCCCAAGTGCTTTAACTTATTTTATTACGATGAACTAGTTAATTTTTTCAGTGGTGATATCCAGGCCTCAAAATATAAGCCCCACTAACAAGCCCCATGAGGTGTTATCACCTTATTGATTGTTATTAGTTGATTTGTTGACTTTTTAAAAATGGTAAAATGGCAAAATACAAATATGTCCTTCATTAAAAATCTCTCTCATTAACCCAAATCCCCCCATTTTCTCTATTCGGTTATGAATCTTGAAATCCATTTAACCATTTCAAATTTTAAAATTTAAAATCCTTACCTAAATTATAATTGAACCTAAATTATACTAAAAAAGTTGGATATTTATTGTATTCAAATTTAAATAAAAAAACACATATGGTTCCTATATGAATTAGTTACATCAAATACCTTTATTAAATATTTACATCTCTCACAGCGATTTGTTACATTTACATCAGAACTGTTACATTTACATAAATATAACAAACAATTTCATTTTCCTACCTAAATATTTTACATTCCATGCAATGTTTAAACAATTTAGAAACAGATTATATTTTCAATAGTCAGTTACATTTTATAGAAAATGTCAAACACCACTTTTTTTATTGTGTAATACATTTAACAAACATATGTATTTGACTGTTACAGTAATAAATGTAACAAATATAAATTACTATTTACATTGAAACAAATGCAATACACGAATGAATGTTACATTCATAAATGTAACAAATATAAATCAATACATGCATGCGGTTGACTGTTACATTTACGAATGTAACAAAAATAATACAGATTTGAAAAATTACATTGTCAACAATGTAGCAGTAACATCAAACAAACTACTCATATATAAAATGTAACGATATCGAGTGTTACATTTAGATATTGAAACAAAAACAAATCAAAATGTGATAAATGACATTCAATACATGAAAAAAAATTGTGTTTAAATATTTAAAACAAAAGGCAAAACACAATTTTTTTACGAATCTAATAATGTCAAACCTGATCCGAGAGACATTGATGTGAGATTCAAATCGAAAAAAAAAAAGAATCGTGCCTTCTCCTCAAAAATAGAATTTCCGATTTGCTCCCATGTATTCTTCATAAACAAAATCAATTCCGTAATGCAAAACCTTCTCATTTCGCATACAAGACAGATTTTCAATTGTTTCAACATCAATGATTTCTCCGGTCCCTCTCAAATATTATTGCAAGATTTTAAGAATCCATTAATGGTGAATAAATACATAATTTTTAGAATTAAATGATACTCCACAATCATAGGGATACATGTTAAGGTAGTTATTAAGTAAAGGGTATAATAGACAATGTACACTTGCCACATCATGGGGCCTGTGATGGGGCCTGAAAAATTGGGGCCTAGGAATCATTATTGTTAATTTTTAGGTGACAATAATCGTCTCTTCATAGGAAATAAAAAGGGAGTTGTTATAGCCACCCCACGAGTTTATCTTATCCACCTAATTTATTTATATAAGTAAAAATATATCTAATCTACTCCACGAGTTCGACATAGACGATGTCTTCTATGTTTAAGGTGGTTCGACATAAATCATGTTGATCGGGAACCTAGTGGACCAGAGGCAAATAAAATCTTAGTTGATTATCGACATTATTATATCGCATATCGTGTATGGAGTGACAATGTACGTATAATGTAACAAAAAAAATTTGCTCTACTTTAATACGCCATATTTATGATAACATATATTTATTGGGTGCAGGATGATCATTCTTTGTAGTGTCGCCAACCGACAGAAATATTGGAGAGCTAAAATGTGTTGAACGAATCATTGACCTTCATGGACAAAATTAAACAAAATAGTTTGTAGCCATTGGTTGTAATATATCAACAATACGTCTCACTTTTATTTTCTAGATTCATGAAATAAACATGTTGGTGATTGGATCATAAACATTATAATTCAATCAGATTTGATTTCATAAAATATTTTAATACTTTATCATAAAAATAAGTCTAGGTCGTCAATGTAAAAGTAAACCTGGTATAAATTTGTCGATAGTATGTCGATCACATATCAAAAATTGAAGCATAATCTTTTGGTCCCAGTTCGACTTGATCCATATTGAATCAACTTGAACACAGAAGACATTGTTTATTCGAACAGGAATGGACTATGGTTTCTAGTTCACAATCGACATGATCCATTCGAAACACCTTAAACACAAAATACATCATCTATGTCGAGCTGGAATCAGAATGGGACTAAGGTTAGATTTCTGATTCTACATCGACATGATCCATGTTGAACAATCTTAAATATAGAAGACATCGTTTATGTTGAATTCGTAGGGTGTGTTAGATATAATTTTTTTATTTAAATAAACGGGGTGGATAGAATAACTCGTGGGGTGGCTATAACTGCCCTAAATAAAAAACCTAAATTTTGTTGGAATTCGAGAATGAGAATAATAAGACTTAATTATATTAGAGAGGGATTCAAACCCTTTATATAATAGCACATGATAGTATAACACATGTAAAATAAATCTAATAAAGTTTAATGTGATTCCATAAAAGCAAAGTCATCCATGTTAGCCCAAAGTCCCAAGAGGTGCCCACGAGATGACCCTTCAATGCTTTATTGATGTTTTAGCCCCCGCTTGGATGCTGAATAAACTCAGATAAGCAATGGAATAAGTCGGCATAAGCTTATTAAGTTGTTTGGAAACACAGTATACCCAGGGATAAAGTATGCCAGAATAAGCTGGTATAAAATGGTATATGAATTCCAACCAACCCCTGGAATTAAGGGCCTGTTTAGATAGAGGCATAAGCTATTATGGGGTTTATACCTATTCCAGGAATTGTTGACTTTATCATGGAATAAGAGATTTTGTGTTTGGTTGTGTTTTCAGTTATTCTTATTGAGAAACGTAATAATAAAGGTTGGAGTGTTTGGTTGATGAAGAATAAGACGTGAATAAGGTGTAAAAAGTTGATTTGACATGTGGGCCCCATTGATGTATAAGAGGTGATGACAGGTGTTTTGATGTGATGATATATGATTTGATAGGTGGATCCACTTATACCAGTGGAGAAATAGCACAATTCCATGGGTGGATTTGGAATACAAGTATCAGCTTATTCTCTCCTTATTTCGCATAGCTATACCCCCTTATTCCCTCTATCCAAACACCTTTTTGTCTTATTTCCTCTATTCCTCCCCTATTCCACCCTTATTCCTCTGGTCAAATAGCCCCTAAAGTTATCCTAGGTTATTCCACCCAAAGAATATGTGGGTCTACTGTCAAATGAACTGTCATCACCTCTTATAAATCACATGTCAAATCAACTATCATTACTTTTTTACCTTTTATAAATCTTTATCCATACTTTATTCACATTTTACCCAAACAACAAAATATTTATCCTTATGTTTACCAACGAGAATAATTCAAAACACAACCAAACACAAAATCAATTTATCCTTATTTATACGCACTTATGCTGGAATAATTGTATGCTCAAGAATAAATCATATTCTGTATCCAAACGGGGGCTTAGAGTAGGGATATTTTGAAATATCAATGTCTCATTCAAAGTGGAATAAAATATGTGCTCACATATATACAATAGACATCCTCTTTTGTTAGAGAATGTAAGACTAAATCATGAGTATGTTTACATATATGATATTGTTCATTTTACATATGAACGCAACTCTTTAAAACTTGTTACACATATAATATCTGTATTTACATATGAGCACTAGACATCCTCTTTTGTTAACTGATGCCAGACTAAAAATTATGCAACTAGACACATTTTGTTTCGAAAAACTTGGGATTTGGTTAGGAGGTTATTTTGGATTGGGGTCGAGGACAACTTCTATTCATTATGGGAGTGATTGACTTGTGATTGAAAAGAACATCTTCCTTTTTTTTATTATTTAATCATAAATACATCCGGTTACATACCACTTGAATTTTCAACTGGTAATGGTTCATCTTCTTTTTCATAAAAAATAAGTTAGAGACATTTCAATGCATTAATTGTTCAACGAGACTGAATTATTATTATAGTCAAAATAAAATGACTTAATTTCTGAACTATTTTTGAAACACGTTTTTTTGCTTCACCTCAGTCGTAGTCATTTGTATTTTATATATTTTTTATTACTTTAAAAAAATCACGTAAGATAACTTTTAAAAGATCGTTTGGATTGGCGTCCAATCCATATTTGCGTGATGGAAGCTATCAAACACAGAGACTCCAAACCAAACAGGCTTTGGCGTTGGCATCTAGCACAGATCGCGTTTGTGTTTGTAGTGAAAAAATATGACCCCTCCTGATGCTCTAAAACATAGATTATTGGAATGCAGCCTCTATTTTCAAGATACATTGATGGAATAGACTAGTATACCCATAATATTTCCACCTATTTCCACATTCTATCCCCAACCATTCTCACACATTCATAAGCCCTGAAAAATAGAAATCCCTTCTTCTTACCCTCTCCTCTCGCCCAATCTGCTCCAACCATCATCGACTCCTGCTCTTCTCTTTTGAAGATTCTGAAACATCCGCTAGTAACTATCATGTACGTATTTTTGAATCATCATCCCTCTTCAATTCCTACTACCTACATGATAAGGTCTTGCAATGGAGGTGGCTTTTCAGTATTCAAAAAGAGTTTTAGGTGGTAGTATTTCACTCGCCACTTGAGGATGATCTTAAATATAGCTTTTTCATGCTCTGCTGTCTCATATGGGCATTCAACCCCTCTTCAACCTTCGTAATGTTTTCGGGTTTCAATTGGGAGTTTTATGGTTTGTATGTTCTGTTGCTTACCCCTTCTCTTCTTCTCTTCCTGTCCAGATCAAAGTCCTGAAGAAATTCCAATAGCTGCTCGACCGATTGGGGGAAGAAAATGAAATTAGGGATTTCTCGAGAGGGTTGGACTTGGGACATAAGGAGGGGTATTTTGGTAAAAATTAGTGTTATGCGTCGGCAACGCAATATTCCCCCAAACAGGCAGTGAACCCAAGGGAGATCCGCACTTTAACGCAGGCTACTGTTAACTTCCAATCTGAACGCGGTTTTTCAGGAGCGCGGGTTTGTGGAACTTTAATCCAAACGGAGCCTAAGAGCATCTCCAACCACACTCCATATCTTCAAATTTGGAGGGTGATGTGCTCCAACCACACTACATATCTACCTCCAAAATTGGAGATTTGAATTTGACCCTCCAAATTTGGAGGCCACCTCCAAATTATCTTTTTCATTTTTTACTTTATATACTAATTAATTCAACCTAATGTATATTTAGATCCGCTAATATATTTTTAACAAAAGTACTATAGTTGGAAAGATCTCATCGAGACCTTCAAAATGAGACTAATATTAAATTATTTTAGAATTAATTTTAAATAAATCCTCATTCGTTTGATTATTCAAGAATTATTTTATTTATTTAATTAAAAAATTATTTATTTAAAAATAACTCCAAAACCATTTAATATTAAACTCATTTTAAAGGTCTAAATGAGATCTTTTCAATGGTATAATTTTTATATAAATAAATTGATAATAATAATATTTATTAATAAGTTTTCATATAACATTATATTTTTATAAAAAAAAATGGAGGTGATGGTTGGAGTGCAACACCCTCCAAACATGAATTTCCTCCAAATATGGAGGTTGAGGCTTGGGTTGGAGATGCTCTAACATGAATGCGTGATTTTTAAAATTCTTGGGTTCTAATATCATATCAAAAAACGGTCTTTAGGTCCTGTTTAAAAATGAGTTTAGGGAGCTTTTGTTTTGCAAGAAGTTGAATTCTCCTTTTCAAATAGAAAAAAAAAATTACAGACACATTTATTTTTATAAATAAATATCCAAAAGTTAGTTTTTTCATAATCAGTAGAGAGACAGCTTTCTGTAAACTCATGTAAGCCGTCTCCAGCCCTTACTCAAACCTATACCTAAATTTCACTGAAAATTTGAATAAAAGCTTAATTTGATATGATGTGTTTCTAACCATCACTTTGTGTTTTACCCAAATCTTTTAAAAAATTCAAATCTTCTTCTAATTAGGTCTTCGGCCCCAAAATTTAACCCCATTGATAAGCTCTAATAGGTGTCATTAACTGATTGGTTCCATGTTTGACTTTTTAAAAAGGTAAAAAGAGCAAAGACAATTCTACCATTCCTTTATATTTTTTCACTCCAAAAGAAATCCCTCATTAATTGGGATTATATAACCGCCCTTTTTTGAAAAATTTCCATCCGCCACTTCAAAAATTCATTCCAGCCGACCTCCTCATCTCCAGCAATCGGTATCACCACCCTCTGATTCCTCTCGTCGCAATCTATCATATCAGAGGTGCATCAACTACCTTTAAATCTATATTAGAATTTCATACACATGAGTATTTTAGTTTTTTTCGATACAAACATAGATTTGGATACAATCATATATTATTTTTTTCATATACACATGTATCTAAAAAAATTTATATACAGATTTTAGATACAGTCATGTATTGAGATACAATATTAAGATATGAAATTAAGATACAGTTATGTATCTTAAATTTATATGAAACAATTATGGTCTACATATTAATGAGCATGAGGAATTGCTTAGATGATTAATAAAAATATTTAAATATACATGATAAAAATAATTAAATATTATTCAGATACACATTAAGCAAATCCATCAAAACAAATATAACAAACAGCAAATTGGGCTAGATAAATTATTTAGATATACATGTATCTGGAATTGTCATTAACAACTTTACATTAGACATATATAAATGAGTTGAAAAATTATTATGCAAGGCTAAAATATGCTAAACGACTCAATATGCATAATTATACATATACACAACAACAAAAACAATTATACAAATCGTACCTAAACACAAAATGCATATAAAATCCAGATACAATGGCCATGTATTTGAATTTAAATTAAACAATCTGATCTCAAAAATGTATATGAGTATTCAAAAATAAATGTAAAAGATCAAACATTCTCAACTTAGATAAATATGTTTTATTCAAATCGAGTCGAGCATGTAACTGACTTAAAAAAAGCAAATACTATGCAAAAACACACTGAAAATCAGATAGTATAATGCAGATAAAATTTAGTTAATCTGAATTTCACAAAAAAAATAAAATGTTTAAACGAATGTAGATGTTTAAATGAATTTTTAGATCATCTAAAAAGAAAAAATATGTCAATAAAAAATAATTTAATATCAAATCTAAAATCGGAAACCCATGAAATCCCATCAACAAATCAAAACTAAGATTTTAATAGCCATTACCTATTGAAAAAAAAATCCCTCAAAACAGATTCCACATAAGCAAATGAAGTTTCTCAGTTTTAATAGAAAAAAAACCAAAAACAATATCAATTTTTATATACTGATAAAGAGAGTGACAACTCGATGAGACTCTTCGTCGCAACCTTATTGTTTACGGGAAGTAGTTACGCAAATCGGATTACGGGTGCAGTTACCGACAACATCAGACAAACCACACAAAGGGTAAAACAGTTATTAACTATATGTTCACTCATGGAGCTTCTAAGGAGGTTTATAAGATGGAGTCTAAAAATAATTATTGTTCCTTATAAACATTTTAAAAGTCTTTCTCTAAATATTTTTATTATTTAATTTTTCCTCCTTTTAAAATATTTAATTTAAAAATTATAATCATCCAATTTAAAAAAAAAAAAAACAATATCAATTTTTATATATTGATAAAGAAAGTGACAACTCGATGAGACTCTTCGTCGCAATCTTATTTAACGCAAATCGAGAAACAGTTACGCAAATCGGATTACGGGCGCAGTTATTGACAACATCAAACAAACCACACAAAGGGTAAAACAGTCATTAACTATATGCCCACTCATGGAGCTTCTAATGGGGTCTATAAGATGGAGTCTAAAAATAATTATTGTTCCTTATAAACATTTTAAAAGTATTTTTCTAAATATTTTTATTACTCAATTTTTCTTCCTTTCAAGATATTTAATTTAAAAATTATAATCATCTAATTTTTTAAAAAATGTAAAAATAATATATTTTTTATTAGAGTAAAAATAAGAAGTTAAAAAACAAACATGAAGACTAAAGAAAAAAACCACTTTTTTTTTTTTGGTTTCAAGATATGCTAAAAATTTTGGGGGTGTCACGTTGAAAGAAAATGTGTAGATAAAGGAAAAAAAAAAAGTGTTGAAAATTTGAGTAAATATTTGAATTTTTTTATTTGAATAAAGATTTTAATAAAAGCTTGATTTAGTATAAGTATGAGTACATGGTTGAAGAGGGTTTTGAATAACTTTTATTCAAATTTAAATTTAAGGAACGATTTAAGTATAGAATGAAAGATGCTTTTATAAACTCAACTTTTAAAAATAAAATTTAACTCTCAAATTCGTTTTCAAATGGCCTTATTCCTATTTAAATATGTTTTTCAACGGAATACTCATCTAAAAAAAAAAAAAAAATTGAAAATCATATTTTCCATTTTTAACTTTTCAATCTCTTATTTTTTTTTAGATAAAAAAATTAATGATTAAAAAAAAAAAAAACAAATTTTCGAAAGTTTTAAAACGCATGATTTTAAGAATTTCTTCGTTCGGTTCAGATCGAAAGAGAACCTAAGCCGCAACCCGCAGAGCGTCTTTAACACAGGAGCGGTTTCGTCGGTGAAAGCGGACGGCGAGATGGACGAGAACGTCGTCATCGACAACGACGAGCGTAGGGAAGCGGCGCTCGCAGCAAACCCTGCCCTGGGACCTGATTTTCAATCTTCCAGAGTTTCCAAATCCCAGCTCGACAAATTCAAGGCAATCTCTCTCTCTCTCTCTGTCTCTCTCTACGAAATTTTTGCTTCATCTGTGAATCCTCATGTGATGACACAATAGATCACCACTGATTTGGATCCGCTGCTGTCGAGGGGGGATTGGGGGATGTTTGGATCGTCGTGGGTTTTATTCATACTCGTATTAGCTATGATAGGTATTTGTAATACTATTAGGGAAGGCCTGCAAATCAAATTAGCACAGTTGAAAAGAAACGAAGGTGGATTCAATAAGATCTACAGCAGAAAAAAATTGATTGATAATGACATGGAAAGAGATAGGAAAGAGGAGTTAGGGTTATGGTTGAAAGGAGAAAGAAATTTTTTTGATGAGAATGTTGTGGAAAGAGAGAAGAAAGAGCACCGTGTTAGTATATATTGCACTTTGCAGTTCCCACGTGTTTTGATTTTTTTTTTTTTTGAAATATATACTTAACTAATGAAAAAGAAAAATTCTTTAAAAATATGAAGTATATATTCTCTTTTGAATTTAATATATATTTTTTTATGTTTTTCTTTCATAATGCATTATATATTGAGATTGTGGAGTATATATAATGTATGTGATTTTATACACCACGTTAATGACGTGGAGGGTTGAGCCTGAGTGTATCAAACTCCATTTTTTTTTTTTTTTTGTACAAAGGCTCTCATGGGCCTACAAAGTCACTTACATACTATTGACATGGCCATTACTATTGCTTGGATAGTTGAGACCAACAGGAGCCCAAATTGACTGTGAAGTACCTTGAGAACCAGCCCACAGGCTGTACACCTGTCTTTTTCAATCCTACTCTTGGCGGTAATTGAATGTCAGTCCCCCAAAGGAGGAGGTGTCCTTCTAACCACCAGGCTTAACGTGGCCATTCTTGGAGCAATGATAAAGTGCTCATGTTAATTCGACAAAATCCTGCGCTTGAGTCCTCAGAGCAGCCACTTGTGCAAAAAATTACCTCCCAACACCCTACTGGGGGATGATCTTTCTTTTTCATGTCTAGATTTTTAGAGTAATACCAGTTCTCAATTGCTGTAGGAACTGCACAATAGACGTTTGCAGATAAAGGCAAGATCGAAAAGGCAAAGAAACTCAAAAGGTACATTTCTGATCTTTTTAGCTTTGCTGTTGTCATTAAGATTTTTCTAACATGAACATTGTAATAGGGAATGCAAAAGTATGCAATACAACACTCAAGTTTGTAAATGAGAAAGATGAAACTCTAACAACTGCTCCAGGAGATGCGAATATTTCTGCTTCAGAGCCAAATAATTGTTTGATGGATTCGGTGAGTCTTATTCTTTCTTTTATAGATGTACATATCATCAGAGGGTAGTATATGGCGTGGAGTAATATTTCAAGAATTGAATTTCATGCCTTCATGACAAGCGGTCATTTTTCAAGAATTGAATTTCTCTTGCTACTAGTTCTAGTTTCTTTCAAGGCTTGGATTGTTTACATCTTAGTGATGATGATCTCTTATATCTCACATGGTAAGAGTTTAAACAAAAATGTAGAAACACTTGAGTGGACTTAGCAAAGATATGAAAATAATAAACTTGAGGCTAGTTTTGACACTGGATGTGAATATGTGGCATGGAAAGTCGAAAAAGAATATCAGCAGTTAGAATCAGAAAGATGACAACTAGGGATAGAATAGATTATCATCTAATCTATAGATACTATGATAATAAGCATTAAGCAATACAAGTTTGATGAGAGTAATTCCTCCTCAATTTTGTTCTTGTTTCATACCAGTTTCTCTATGGTACTAAAAGAAAGAACAAACGCTCTTGGCAAATTGTCTGTCATTACAATTTATACCCAATTCCATGTTCCTTTCTTATTCATCAAGAATACGGTCTCCTATATAATTTTTTTGTCCTATGCACTATTTCCTTATAACGAAAAATCTTATCTTGGAGTGGGAGAGATGCGTGGAGATTAAGTGGTATTGGGATGAAGTGAGCTGGTCTATCAAACCAGTATGAGAAACACTATGTTGATCTGTAATTGCTGTGAAGTTGCTGGCGTAAATTGATCCACCTTAAACATTAGATCTTTCACGCATATTACTCAAATAGATTTTCGTTAAAACGAAATTCTCAATGGATTGCATGTGTCTTGTCATCTTATTCTCTTCCACACCACCCCAACAAGTAAACTTTTACTCAGCTTATAATGGAGTTTTTTTCATTATGTTTTTCTAACTTATTTTTTGTTGGTTGTAAGGCCTAAAAATTCACATTCATACTTCTTGTGGAAAGTAGTAAAAATTACCTTAAATGTGGAAGAGCATGAATTTTGAATTTGTTCTTACATTATCATAATTTTTTTTATTTGCATCAGAACCAAGCTGGACCATCGACGACCAAGAAGCGACAAAAGTTACATTGGGGGTAATATTTTTTTTAGCACAATGAATTTCAGTAGGAGAAGTTTTGTATTATAACATCTGTGTATTAATTCATAGTGATAGATACCTTACTCATTCAGTAGCAGATTTGTATTAATCTCCTTGTGGATCTGGCATTCTTATTCTCTCATGGTTCTGCATTTATATGTGCCTCTCCCCTTTTGGGGTATGAATAAATAAAAGATTGTATTCATTGTTTAATTTAATCAATTCTTTATAATGTATTATACCCCTTTTTAGATATGTGATGGCATTCAAATTCATTACTAAACGCAATTCACTTTTCATGTAGACTTGACACTAGAGAAAGATGGGAAAGGAAGGCCAACATGTAGATGTCTGTTGGTGCAATGCTCATTTAACCCTTAACAGGGGAATGTGGAACTGTGCAGCTGTTTTGCGACAATAGGTAATGATAAATTGTATAGTTATAGCATATAAGATTGAATTTTATTTTTTTGAAAAATTTAATAGTGGAATATTTGAATTATCACCCTTCATATCAAATGTGATGTAAACCACCTTATCTTGAAATATATTTGTTGAAGTTTTTTTTTCCAAGGTCAGAGTCTATGATGTCTAGATGCTTCAAGATTTCACACATCCCTGTTAGATATAATCCATTGTCAGTAGAAATTCTTGGGTTAATTTTTTTTACATAGTTGTTTACTTCATTGTTCATTGTATTCTCCCCTTGTACAAACCATATATGGTCATCATGGAGTGGAGTATCATTCGGCTGTTTGATTGCATGGGTAATGATGCACTGAAATAATACAAGGCCTCTGGGTTGGGTAAAATAATTCTACCTGATTCCCTTGTTGGAGTCTACATTTAAGACGTGCACTGGATGCAAGAATGCCTTTGTGGATGACTCTATATTAGTTTTTGAAAATCAGGTTGCAATTCATGGTTTTAGTTCTGCAAGAGCCCATTGATGACATAAGTAATGGAATGCTTTTATTGTTTTCCTCCATTTTGGAGCTTTCTTTTGATTGAATATATTCGTGCAGTGAGATCCCATCCTTTATTTATAATAAGGAAGAAAATAGTGTACTTTCAAAAAATGTCAATCTGAAACTAAATTGTACGTAATTTTAACAACTCAGTAGATGTTCTTGTCAGCATGTTAGTCTCTTTTTTTCCCTAATCCTGTCTTTTCTGGACTGGGTTTCCTCATCCTTGCATATTGTCAGGTGCGGGATTTGGAAACCAGTCCTTTGGGCTGCAGTTCTAAAGCATGGACACGGCAGAACCATGGTGGTATCTGTGTCGGATACGTGTTGGACACGGACATGAGTCATGTCTTAGTTAACTACCCTGGACACAACCCGGACTCGGTTCAGAATACCAAGTTAGTTTTTCCCCTTTTTCTCTATTCATTTTTTCCTTCTCTTCTTCTTCATTTCTTCCCTACTTCAATCTTCTCTGTTTTGGGGACAGACAATTGTGTTTTCTCTATTCATTTGATTGATTAAAATGGGATCATTTTGAATATTCCTTTTGCTTTCATGTACAGATTTGGATTTGGATGGTGTCTTCTCTGTTAAGGGATTTATTGGATGATTGTTCTTGCCAGTGGCCATTTAACTTTCTGTGGGTGTTTGGTGTCCGTTTACCTTCTTTTTTTTTCAAATGGATTTTCTCAATCATGATCGTCCAAGACTTTGTGATTAATTAGGTTATCATTTTGTTCCTGCTTTGGGTCAGTCCCAAATTCTCAGTGTCATCTGTGATGTGGATTTGTTTGTGTTATTAACCAAATGTCAGTCTATTTGTAGTGGAAATGTCGTAGGATCATAATATGTTAATTTGTAGTATATATTGTTGATTTGTTTGTTGTCGTGTCTTTGCTTCTTCTTTTTTTTTTTTTTGAGAGAGAGAGAGAGAGGTGGTAGGCTTCTACCTTAGATTAATAGAAAGACAAATGCTTAAAGTATACAAAAAGCCACATCGGGAGCCCAATAGAACACCAAACCAAAATAAAATGGTGGAGGAGATATCTTTCAGGACAGAAAAAACCAAATCTCAGCTTACTCCTCAGTAACTAATTGCCCTGTTTGTATCCTATTTTTTTCAAAAATTGTCATGTCATTTTGTCCTGTGTCGTTGTGTCTGTGTTACATGGGTTTGGAGTTTTGACTTCTACTATTATTAATCCTTTAATTTGGGGTCTGAACTTCTATTGTATTTCCATTCACATAGAGCATGTCCATCGCCATTGATTAAAGTGTGGCTACATACGGGTATGTCAGTTGCATGTACCTATTTGCCCCCTTGTTGCATAGCATGTGCTATTGTGCCGCGCATGTATGTTGCACATGGCCCAAATGACTAGTTTCCACCAGTCATTTCTAACCATTGGAGTTTTAATAGGATTTGGGGATGGCTAGGAATAAGGGTCCCCCAGACAACATTAACTTTCTTATAATCCTGTACTCACTCAAATCTCTTTTATGAACTCTTTACCCAACTAACCTCTCTTTCAAAGCTCTCTCTTGTTTTTCTTTTCTCTCAAACTTTGAAATTGTTTGGAGGAGGTTCATGTAAAATTTCTTGAAGTAGTGTTTGAATATCTTTGAAGACTTTTGGTTTGGCAAGGGCGATAAGTGGTGGGAGAAGGGGACAATGTAGGGATAAGTGGGGAAGAACAATTTAACCTATTTCGTATAAAATAATTGGGATAAAGTGCGAGAATTGTCTCTATTTTGAAATGAAAATAAGAATTTTTACCTAAAGGCTGGAATAATATTATCTCTATTTTGTCCTGATTTTGATAAATATAAATAAGGACAAAATTGATAGACTTATTATTATATAAAATTTTGACAATTTATCTTCAAAACCTTAACCTTTTGCTAAACCAGCCCTTTGGATGTGTTGAAGACTCATTGAAGTTCTTCTATTCTTGAAATTGAAGAACTACGGAGATTCTTGTTATTCTTCTGAGGCTATTTGGAGGAAGTTCTTGAAGAACTTGTTAGTAGTATGCTTTTTGGCATTTAATATTTGGAGGTGGCTATGTGGACCCATACAACTGAACCCAGACTGGCGAGACAAGGCTTGTGGCTGTGGTGGTTGTGGTTGTAGAATAATACACATTATGGCATTGCAATTTCCCTACTAATTCAACTGAATGGATAATTGCCTGATTTACAATAATACAAAACTTTCTAATCTGTTCTGTTGCTGCAGTCTGGACTAGGTGACCACCAATCATATATTGTGTCGACCAATATATATTTTTGTTAAATTTTTTCTGCCACCCCAAAATGAGGTCAACACGATCAAGAACTGTTTCGATTCTCCCTCTGCCTTTAAAGATTTTATACTGTATACCAGATTGCTTTCAAACGAGTGCATGCTGCAAATCTTTCTCAGATTTCAATGTAGTCTCTAGGATCATTACAATGAGTCTTTCACTTGTCATTACTGTTCTTTGATGGTCCAAGCATCACCACAGGAGAACAAGCAACTGGATGGAGCTTTACACACCATTGAGGTGGCTTCTCCACATATCTTCTCCTATCAACAAGAGAAATGCACTAAACTCAGAACCACTCAGCAGAGGACAGGGTACCTCAACCAACCTGTCAAGAGGTAGTCCAGTATAAAAATGCATTTGCAAGTTTAAAAACTTGTTTGTTTATGTAGAAGATCGTTAAATATGTGTATAATATATCTTTGTGTGATTGTGTTTATTGTTGCCAAGTTCCCGTTTACATCAAATTGCAAGAGAACATGCCATATATAATTTGAATGGGGTCACTTCTAGAAATTGTTGGTCCACACACACCTAGAATTACAGCAACCATTTAGACCAGTTGTTCCTCAATTTGGAATTCTTAGTATCTTCTTTATGTATTTATAGTAGGATTTGATTGTCAGACAAAGAAATAACATAGAATGGAGTCTCTTCTAGAAAGCCTTGGTCCACACGGAATGAGAATTACAGCAACCACTTAGACCAGTTGTTAATTAGTTTAGACTTCTTAGTATCTTCTTATGGGATTTGATTATACAATAGGATTTGATTGTCAAGACACAGAAAAAAACTACCAACACACGACCAAAATGGCAAAAACTTAAGATGTTTTGGTTAGTTTATCTTTTTGTTGTCAAAGTGGGGGTCCTCTCTTACCCATTTTAGGGAAACCACCTCCATTTCTTACCAGAGTGGAAGTGGGTGTGTTTCACAGTTCATGCAAGCCACATCCCTCTCTCGATTGATGGGAGAGGCTTTTATAGATGAGAGCCCCAGTTGACAAGGATGTGCCTCCACTTGTGGTTGGTCTTTGTCAGGTTGTCATTTCTTCAATTAAAGATTAGTGTTGATATACTCACTCCGCTTTTGTGGCCATGTGTACACTACAAAGGCGGTTCCGGTCTCCGTGTATTTCATGTTGCTTTAGGGTCTCGTGTCCTGTTATGTATTGGTCTCTTGTGGATCTTGTTACCAAAAAAAAAAAAAAAGCTCCCTAGCCCTATACGTTATCGTATTGTATAATGTATTATCATAATTTATAAAAAATTAATTGTTTTTGTTATTTAAAAAAAATTACATTAGTATATTTTAATGTATATTTTATTTTTTTATAATAATATGTACTTGAATGAGGGAGCATAAATTTTTAGAACTATGAAAGGGACTATATGATATAAGATTGAACCTATCATTTTTCATTAAAGATAGTTTTTATGGACACGAGGGGATGACAAATATTATTTGGACTCTTTGTCATTTGTCAGTGTGTGCATTATTTATACATTTTCAGAATTTAACTGGTTCATCATGCTGAGTCAGCATTCTCATCCACTTGCATTCGAGTCCGGATCTCGTAAGGTGCAGCTTCGGTCAGTCTTGTCAGTATTGAACTACATAGCCTGTTTATTGAATTACATATCTTATTTGAACTGTATAATTAATTATTGGGTACATGTTCTACTCTTTCTATTGGATATTGATGGTACTTGAGAAATTCATGTTTTATCCAATATCTGATTGGATTTCATAACAAAGTGGAATATGTATCTAACAACTGATTGTGTGTAATTCGATTCATAGATTGTGTAATTTGATTAATAGGATGTGCAGTTCGATACTGACTGACTGGATCCGGACTCCCTTCATTCATTTGTTACATTTGGAATTGTTTCACTTAATCATGAAAAAACATGTATGTTCATCGTGAATAAATTAATAGATATACATTGATAGGTTAGAATATACTGTTATTGTTATATCTAATCATTATTGTTTATCTATGCAAAACATATACTATTTTCTAATAAGACAAATGCATTCAAGCAAAGTAAAAAAATTATTTATTTTACTGATATAAAAATAATCCATATGTTAAATCACTTAACATAATCTCTTATAAATGAGAGATTTACCGGTTAAATCATTTTTTTCACATTTTATGTACTTTTTATCCACATCTTATTCGTGGTCAATCAAACAATAATTTTATTACTATTTTGTCAATAAAAATAATAAAAAACATAATTAAATAGAAAATGATTTATTCATGTTGGGTAGTTATACAGAATATTTTACGTTGTTATCCAAGTGGGGTCAAATTTTTTTTGATCCATTTTTTCGTCCAAAGTGTGTATACAGTCCAAATAAAAAAGGACGAATATATATATTTATTGAAATATGTGCATATGGTTTGGGTTAAAAAAAAAAGGGCCAAAAACTTAAGATTGGGTGTAACGTTATTGTTTTTCAACCTTTCTCTTGATATACGTTATGAAAACTTTGAACGCCAACTTTTTAGGAAACATGAAATGAAGACAATTGTACCTTAGTGAGGTGAAAAGTCTTATCCATTGTTGGCATTATTGATAAAGTGTTATGAAGTTTGGTTAGTTGGAAGTGGGGAACAAAAGATGGAACTAAGTATTTCCACGTGCACCAAGAAAAGCATATAACATGACAATGCGTTTGCATTTGGACAATTTTTAGTGCAGTCTGTTTGATTGCATTTCTTATTGTTATCATTATTTTTGTTATTTTTTTATTTTTTTTTGGGTTATGCAAGGCAAAAATAAGATCTTTTCAGGATGCAAAAAAATTCTAATAGAAATGAATGAGTTTGAATTTGAAAAATGTTACACGCATTCTCGTTTGTATTTTAACTAGCATGCATACATTTAATTTTTTGAAATGTATATTTATATAATAAAGTATATTAATCTTTTATAGAAATGACGTACATACTCACTAGTTTTCATGAGAATATTAGTATTTGATTTTGAAGGATTGAAAAATCACTAATATGGATGTTTTAATGATTTTTTTTTTGTTTATTTTGATTTTTCATCATTACTATATAATATTAAGTCTTCTTAGATTTTTTGGAAGTTAGGTTTTAAATTTTATTTTCAAAATTTAGGTTTAAAAGATATCCTTATATTTTTTCTGATCAATTATTTACTTCATGAATATATTTTTTAAAATTTTTGAAGCTTTATTTTTTCTATTTTTTATGATGGGAATAATGAGACTTCAAGGTTTTTTCCTATATCTTATATAAATGATTCCAGATCACTAAATACAAGAAAATAAGTAAAAAAAAAATAAATTTTGATATGAATCGACCACCATTATTTTAATGACTCGATCATTATCCAACTATCTTAATTTTATCTTAACTTATCATATATTTGTAATTACTCTTTTTTTTTTTTTATCTTATTCATTCTCTTGACCCTCTCGCCCTCCCTTGTTTTAATTTCTGGTTTGCATAGGTTATTTTAGCTTTCCAATAATTATTATAAGTAAGAAGTTATACTAATTTATCTAAGTATAGCTATTGAAGTTTATTTGTCTTAACCAAACATGTTTTTTTGGTTATTTTTTGACTTATCCGACCCTTATTTCTCATCCAGAATGGAAGTTAACCATTCGTCTAACTCTTTTGTGGGACAAACATAGAAGATCCCTAGAGAGCTTAAATAATGTCACTTTGAACTTTCCCAAAAAAAATATGCTCACCTTTTGAACGATTTTGTGTCATTTATTTAGTGTATTTTTCATTTCTCCATATGACCATACAAAGATTTTTTTTTTTTTTTTTTTTGAAGAAGGTGAGAAGACAAAAAAATGAAAAAAAAAATTAAGAAAGAAAAATCCGCCATCCATATCCTGAGTAGAAAAGGTATTTAACCATGACAATAGATCCTCGATGCTTTCTCGCTACTCCGTGATTACCAACCACCCCACCTGTTTCAGAAATCACCACGCATATTTGTCTACCCGTTTAGGGCAGCTTTTATTTTCTGAAAAGTTGAAAAGCTAAAATCGTGTAGCCAAACGGGACAGCTTTATTCAGAATCGAAAACTAAATTCCTTTTAATTTTTTCCTTGAAATCGTTGTTTTGAAAAGCTCAAAAACATTGCTTTTTTGTTGGAATCGATTTTTTGAATTGACAATCAACTTTCTCTGCCAAACATCAAATGCTTTGAAATATTGATTCTTGAATTAAAAAAAAACATCATAAAAAAAGTCAAAGTTTAAAATCATCTTAAAAAACAGATTTATTCAAAAAACTACTTTTCAATATATGTTTTCAAACGAACCGTCCGGGTCATTGTCTATCAAGACATTATTAGGAATGGATTGAGGGAACTAGCTCAACAAAACATTTTGAGTGTGAAAACTTGCCTGTCCATGTTCAGGGACAGTCATACTACGACAAAAAATCATTTCTAGTAGGATCCATGACAATATATCACTGTGGATCCTAACAATGACTCCATAAACCATGCCAGCAAATGCTGACTAGGCTCACTTGTTATTCAACTTTCCAACATAATCTAATGACGTTACACCTTGTCGATCCCAGATGACGTGTCATTACTTTTTCTACTCCAAATCTATCCAACATTAGGGGAAAAATCCAAATAACCCCCGGTAGACTTATATAACTTATTGATTTTTCTTAAAGTCAAAATAACCTTTAGAAAACATTTATGTAATTCTAAATAGTCCTCTGAGTTAAGTTTTCATTGACAGATGAGGATTATTATGCGAATATTTTATCTGATTAACTCTGGTTGAAAACATAATACATCAAAAACCCTCTTATTATGTGTTAAAAATATAAAAAGTCATCTGTAAAATATAATTTTATTCCTTTATATAAGGTTTTATAATCTATTCGAAAAAGTAAAATTTTTATGTACGTAAAGGATTTTCATATTTTTAATAAATTGTATGGGTTCTTGGTATATTATGATTTTGGTCAAAGTCAACAAAAACAGAATATTCGTATAATATTCTTTATTTGTCAATAGAAGTTTAATTCTGAGGGTTATTTGGATTTACATAGTTTCTTCTTATATAAACTTTAAGAAAATCCGGGGAGTTCCATGGATACAAGGGGTTATTTGGATTTTTCCCAATTATTAATTATAAAAACCAGACCTGAGACATACCTTCTGAGGGGCATTTCCGTCAAATTATCCCTCTCTCGTCCAACCCAGTCACGGATATGTGGGCCCGGCCCGAGCCATGGCGAATGGCGGCTAGTGGACTCCACGTGTAGACCTTCCTTTGGCACGCTTTTCGTCACACGCTTCACGTGTTCTCCCGTGCTTCGTTTTTTAAAACCACCGAACCGTTCTCAGCTTCACACGTGTGAGGGACTTTGTTCCCCAAATGCCCCTTATGGGTCAATGTGTTTAATTAGTCAACACGTGTCAGAATCGAAATCTTAATTATGTGAAGGGCACTTATAATTCTAGTCAACCATGTTATTTATTTATTTTTGTAAAATTTTATAATTTTGTTTGATTTAATCATAATCTGTGGGTTATAACTAGTTTTCAATGAACAGTGTTGATTACGTGACATGGTGTTTGAGTTTTAAATAAATAATAAATAATACAGGCAAGGACAGGGTGACAACATCTCTACATTTTTTTTATATTCTTTCAATGTGTATATATAAGTAATAATTAACCATTTGATCAATTAAAATCTGATTAGACTGACATCTGTCTTTTGATTGAAGAAACTCTCATAATAATCTATTAATAACAACAAATAATTTAAAATTAAAAAATTGATTATATATTGGTTGTCCTTTAATGATGTTATAAAAACACTTAAAAAGTATTAATAACCGTAAACAATTTTTATAATTTATATATATTTATTTTATAGTTATTGATTAGTAATTAATAGTTATTACATCATGATCATATTTCATTTTGAATAAACGACTATCCAATCCGTGTTACTCAGTTTTTTTTGAAGACACTGTTTTTTTTTTTCAAAATAATTGCAGGTATTTTTCACCCATCCTAGGCCATTGGCCAATCTTCACGATCCACAAAATCCTTGAGTTAACTATTTGAATTTACACCACTTGTTTGACACGTACCACACTTTCTTGTAACGATCGATGATGGTGTGATGGTATTAAGTGACTGATCGAATAACAAGGTATATATAATGTATAACAAAGTATATACACCATACTAGTGCAATTAACAACTTAGTATCAAGACAATATACGTGCTACATAGAGTAACATATCATAACCGTATCATGTAAATAACAAGGTACATGTAACATACAAGAAGTTACATATTCATATAATGATATATATAAGTTGTAAAAATACATTTTATTAAAATGCATTTTTTGAAAGGGTAAGAGAAGACGTGTAATACCTACGTGGACGAGACGGGGTACCCGTGCGGGAAAACACGTGCGATCCACACGTGTCGACGCCCGAGCCCCGCTTCTCACGTGACACCCGGGAGTCGCTGACGTGGCACGGACCATATAAAAATGCCCGTCCTCTCTTTTGCCTTATCGGTCGGCTGGTTTCATTTGGCCCGCTCCAGAGAAAGAGAGAGCCATCGATGGCGACGCCATTGACGACGGGGCTTCAACACGGCGACGGAGGAGTCGTGGCTCTGATGGGGTCCGCGGCGGCGCCGGTGGACCCGGTCGAGCTGACGAGCTCGTCGACGACGCCGGTCAAGCCGCCGATACAGATCTTCCTCCTCTTCCACAAGGCGCTCCGGTCCGAGCTCGAACGGCTTCATCGGATGGCCATCGCTTTCGCGACGGAGAGGGCGAGTGAGGGGGACGTTAGGCGCTTGTTCGAGCAGTACAGGTTCCTGCTCGCGATGTACAGGCACCACTGCAACGCGGAGGATGAGGTACCTGGGAGAGGATCCCTTTTGTTTCTCGCGATTTGGTTGTCAGATGTTTTTTTTGATTGGTGGATCTGTTTGTGGTGGTATTTGATTTGGTTTGGATTATGGACTATTGATTGTTGAATTTTTGGCTGGTTTCCGTTGTTAGAATTGGTTGGAGATTTTGATTGTGTTATAACATTAATGAAAACGCCTAGAGTAGAAAACTTCAAAAAGAGGATGATTGCTATTGGCATGTGTTGAATCTCGGGTTTCCAAGTAAAACATATGGAGGATATGTAATAAATATAGAAAAAAAAATGAAATTTGAGCTGGAATCTTGCAATTCAACCTTTATGCGCCAAGGAGGGATTCACAGTATCATTGAAATTTGGTTTGACAAGACTTAAAGTGATACAGTGCTGGAAGAAGTATAGAAATCAAGATGAAAACTGATTGGATAGAATACTCTTCTATCATTCACATGCAAGAGGTCGTATTACTGTATTAGTAACTGGAAAATGCCCGAGATGACATCTTTTTCACCCATGTTCCTTTTTCACCCATGTTCCTTAGTTTGACGAATAGGTAATGCAATAAACTGTTACCAACACTACCTAATGTTTTGCCTTTCAACTCCTTTGGAGCATCTTTGGCTATTTTCTGGCTATATGGCTCAACAGATTGAAAAATGGCCATGAATCTTTTCTGAATTTCATTTTATACTTCTTTTTCTATGAAGAGGAGCTTATACCATCCCACGTTCTCTCCAATGACGGCATTCATCCCTATTCAAGTGCAATTGCTGATTTAATTTAAACAGCTTGGGCCTATTGCTGGTGAGAAATGTCTGGGCTATCTTACTCTTCATTAAGCCAAGAGCGTTGATCCAGACCAAACTAAAAATAGATGGATAATGGAGAGGGCATGTCATTGTATCACTTTTGGGTTGTGTAATGTGTATGTGGAGTCTTAGATAGAGAAAAAATAAATGGAATAATGTTATACCCATATATACATACAAGATGTTCAAACCCTAGAAACAAAAAAAAGATCAAAATACTCATGATAAAAAATTTGGCCCCGGGGGGCCTGCGGGCCATGGGGGGTGTTACCCCCCAACCCCCGGGCCTCCGGGGATAGGCGCAACAGGCCTATATAATGGCTCCAATACACAGAACCCTTTGGTTGTTCAATATGTTAATAAGTGGAACGCAGAGGAAATTTTCTAATTAAGTGGGGAAAGTTCTGACACTTGATTTGATTCAGCAGATTTGGTACTGATTTAGAAAGCTCAAGAAAAAGTTGACTGGAGTTCTAGAGGAAAATTCATTCAAATGAACTTTCATGCAGTCTAGGAATGAAAAAAAATATTTCAAAGAAAAGTATGCAATTTTGAGAATATTGTCAGAGAGCATATTGGTGAATCTGAGAATGGTGGCTTTATGTGATTAGGAGTTGGCTGTAAATATACCTTTTTATTGTAGTGTTATCATTTTTGGAAAGATTTATCTCTTCTATTTGGAGTTTAGTCTGTCTTCCTCCTGTAGGAGCTGTGGTTGATATTTATAAATTAATAGGTGGTTGGTCCCAACTTTTCTCAAAACAAAAAGAGTGATAATAACATCAAAATAAACTGATCAGATTTTAAAAATAATGAAATGATAATGTTGATACTACTTAATGAAGGAACAACGGACTTGATTGACAACCATTAGAGGTCAGCTGATGTATGAGCGATCCCAGTGTCCTGGATTCATATTGGAGTTTGTGGTGGGTTGGATGAATGTCAGGGTTTGTGGTCTGGGACCTCTGGGTCAATCGCTAGCTCGTGGGTCTACCTTGTTTCAAGAAAAAAAAAAAAAACATTGGTTCAAACCATAAGCTCATATATAATTTCATGTTCTTGCTTCAGTATGGGTTTGCTATGGGGTTGAGTTTGGTGTTGGGTCAATCACTAGATCGAGATCGATTTAAGGTGGCCAAGGTTCAGGAGTGGATCTTATCAGGAATGGATTCAATGGGGTCAGGGATCAGATAAAAATTGGGGTAACAGCATCTTGGATCTGGTGGAAGTAGAGTTGGATGGTTGAGATATAATATGAGGTTGAGGTGGAATCTTGTTGGGGGTGTGATCGAATAGAGTCAGGGTTCAATGTATGACCGCACTTAGTAGAACAGTGTCAGAAAAGATAAAATAGTGACAAGTTGGGTGGGGATTTTTTTTTGGTGTTTGATGCTCTGTTAATCTACCAAAATGAAGAGCTTTCAAAACTGTCCAATGTGAGAATTTTAATTGTCTAATAATTTTTTGTTTTGGAGTGTTTGTGTTTGTCTGTTATTATTCTGACCTCTGTCCTTCCCATGTTGTATGGAAATATTTATCTAACAAGCTTGAAAAATAAGTATATGTTATTCAAACAGCTCACAATTTCAATCCACAGGTTATTTTCCCAGCCCTTGATATACGGGTTAAGAACATTGCTCAAACATATTCCCTTGAGCACAAGGGGGAGAGCCAGCTTTTTGATCAGTTGTTTGAGTTGCTGAACAAGGACGTTCAACATGATGACAGTTTTCGAAGGGAACTGGCTTCTTGCACAGGAGCCATTCAGACATCACTTAACCAACATATGTTTAAAGAAGAGGAACAGGTATTTGTATCAGTTGGTTTTCTCTTGAGATGTCATTTTGGAATTCTGTGGCCTGGTAACATGTTTAGTAATATGTTGAGTTTCAGAATTGAGGCCAAATATTAGAATTCTTCCAATTGTTTCAACCTGTTTGAGTTATTTATTTTTCATGTGATACAATTTGTTTCTTTTCTTTTTTAAAAGGGTAAAATTTAAGTCTCTACTTGCTCGTTTCAAGATAAATGTATTACAAATGCAGTTTCCTAATTCCTGCTTCAGATTGACCAATTGATGGTATAAAATTGAAAGAAGAGTCGCACAAGTCTAACTTACTTTTTTCACCCCATGTGATCCTTATGACTTTTCAGTTATGGGTTACACACTTGTGACTAGAAGCTAAATATAAGAATCCTATTATGGTTTTCTTCAAAAAAGAATCCTACCATCGTATGTAATATTAACACTGCCATTTTCATCAATTACCATAACTCTTGAGGTGATCTTTTGCTCTCTGGACAGGTTTTTCCATTGCTCATTGAAAAATTTTCATTCAACGAGCAGGCTGCATTGGTTTGGCAGTTTTTATGTAGCATCCCCGTGAATATGATGGAAAAGTTTCTTCCTTGGCTTTCATCTATTATATCATCTGATGAGCATCAGGATATGCTGAATTGCTTAAGCGAGATAATTCCTGATGAGAAGCTTCTTCAACAGGTTTTTGTTTTTTTATTATCTCTCTCCCCCCCAAAAGATCCCTTACTACACTTTTTAACCACATTTAAAAAATGAAGGTGATATTTACCTGGATGGAAGGGAAGAAAGAAATTAGTTCAAGTGAAGCTTACAAAGATGATGCTCAAATCCAGCGGTGTAGGATGAAAGATAAAACTGAGATCAAACCATGCGCATGTGAATCCACTAGAGCAAGAAAGAGGAAAAATCTTCAGCCAGATTGTGATTCTTGTAGTTCTATTGGGGTTCATCCAATAAATGAGATATTGCATTGGCATAATGCAATAAGAAGAGAGTTGATTGACATAGCAGAAGGGGCAAGAAAGATACAACTCTCTGGGGATTTTTCTGATCTGTCAGTTTTTAATGCAAGGCTGCAATTTATTGCTGACGTATGCATCTTCCACAGGCAGGTTTTTTTTTGTCTGTCATATACCATATGAATTTTCATTTTTCTATTTTTATATATATAATTGGCTGATCTCCATGATGTATGCCATGATGCTTGCAACTATTGATTTTTATTCTAATTACTGGTTATCATTTTATCTAGCCTCCTTGTTTTTATCTGTTTTCAAGACCGAATAACAGATATTAAAAGAATGATCACTGATGAATAGCTAATATTCATTTAGCCTTGTTGGAAAGAGATGTTATTTTTTCTTGTATATTTTTCAGTGATCAATAATTATAATTTTTTTACTTGCTAATATTGCTCTAGTCTTGTTGCAAAGACAAATGCTATTAATACTTGCGTATTTATCAAATGAACTTTTGGTTCATACAGCATTGCTGAGGACCAGGTTATATTTCCAGCAGTTGATGGAGAAGTCTCTTTTGTGCAAGAGCATGCTGAAGAAGAAAACCAGTTTACTAGTTTGAGGCGTTTGATTGAAAATATGCAAAATGCCGGCACCAGTTCAACGTCAGCTGAATTTTATGCAAAATTATGTAGACATGCTGATCAGATAATGGAAACTATACAGGAGCACTTCCAAAATGAGGAAATTGAGGTAAATTTTCTTTGTTGATATGAAAAGATATTTTATTCTCATATTCAGTTATGTGAAGCTTGCACACGTCATTTGTAGCTTACCTTACTTTGTTAGGTTCTTCCTCTTGCCCGGGCACATTTCAGTCCTGAGAAGCAGCGACAACTTCTATATCAAAGCATGTGTGTGATGCCTCTAAAATTGATCGAGCGTGTGTTACCATGGTTCGTAAGTTCACTAAGTGAAGAAGAGGCAAGATCTTTTCTTCAGAATATCCGATTGGCAGGTTTTGTATCCATCTGACTCTGTCCTATTTTAGCTTATGATTGTCTGTTGTATGCTGTAAAGAAACTTGTCCAATAAATGTCATGCAGCTTCAGAAAAGGAGACTGCATTGGTTACACTGTTTTCCGGTTGGGCATGCAAGGGTCGTTTTGATGCTTCGGTACCTGGAAGGTTCATATGCTTATCTGCAAATGACAGCTCTTCAGAAGAAACTACAAATGGGTTTGGAGATTGCTCTAGTCGGCCATTCTGTGCATGTGCTTCTATGTTAGATGTCAAGGAAACAACTTCTCTTGTGCAATCAGATGGTGAAAGAAGGCCAGTTAAACGCACAAATGCCCTGATGCCATGTGAGAAATTGGATAGTGGTGACTGTTCTGTCAAGAGCCAAACACCTACTTGCTGTGGTCAGACTTGTTCCGTCCCTGGGTTAGGAGTTAACAATTCTCATCTGGGATTAAGTTCCCTTGCCCCTGTGAAGTCATTGCGTTCCTTGTCTTACAGTCAGTTTGCTCCTTCCCTCAACTCCAGCCTCTTCATGTGGGAAACAGAAATTAGCTCATCTGACATGGGGAACACATTTAGGCCCATTGACAACATTTTTCAGTTTCATAAAGCCATTGGCAAGGACTTAGAATATTTGGATGTTGAATCTGGAAAGCTTATAGGGTGTGATGATAAATTTATTAGGCAATTTATTGGTAGGTTTCGTTTACTCTGGGGCCTTTATAGAGCTCACAGTAATGCTGAGGATGAGATAGTGTTCCCTGCTTTGGAGGCAAAAGAAACTCTTCATAACGTGAGTCACTCATACACCCTTGATCACAAACAGGAGGAGAAGCTATTTGAAGATATATCTGTTGTTCTTTCTGAGCTCTCACAGCTTCGTGATGGATTAAGCAGCACTTCTTGTGCCAGTACAAGTTCAAATAACTTCGATTCTTCTGATTCTTCCATTGATGATTGCATTATAAAGCACAATGAGCTTGCTACAAAGCTTCAAGGCATGTGCAAGTCTATACGAGTAACACTAGATCAACACATTTTTAGAGAAGAACTTGAGCTGTGGCCATTGTTTGACAAACACTTTTCTGTGGAGGAACAGGATAAGATTGTTGGTCGTATAATTGGGTCAACAGGAGCTGAAGTTCTCCAGTCAATGTTGCCATGGGTAACTTCTGCACTTACTCAAGAGGAACAGAACACAATGATGGACACATGGAGGCAGGCAACGAAAAATACAATGTTCAGCGAGTGGCTTAACGAGTGGTGGAAGGATACACCTGGTGCTGCTTCACCAGCTCCTACATCAGAAAACAGTACTCCTTCCAAAGGTTTCTGTATTTAGTCCTTCCTATTTTGGCAAAAATTCAATACCATGCTCACCAAAGATTTGGGATCTAAAATGAATAAGCATCTTTTCTCATATTATGCTTGTTTGTCTACTTGTCTTTATTTCAGAATTAGATGTTCAAGAGAGTGTCGATCAGGTTGATCAAATGTTCAAGCCTGGTTGGAAAGATATCTTCCGGATGAACCAGAATGAACTTGAATCTGAGATAAGGAAGGTTTCTCGGGATTCGACACTTGATCCACGAAGAAAGGCATACCTTATCCAGAATCTTATGACAAGGTTAGAATCTTGTGTGGGTTTTGCTTTGATGTATCCCCATTTGGGCTTCCGTCCCGTTTTATATAAAATGAGGGCGACAAGCTTACCATTATTGAAAAAAAAGGTTAATACGCATTTTCTCTGTCTTTATATACCTTGTAAGTTCCTATCATGGTGGTATTCTAAGCATGCTTTGTAACTTATATTTTGTGCTTGAGCTTTACATGAGCTAATTACTAGGTTTCCCCCAACAGTCGCTGGATAGCAGCTCAGCAAAAGTTACCTCAAGCAAGAAAAGAGGAGGCGGCTAATGGTGAGGATGTGCATGGTTGCTCTCCATCATTTCGAGATCCTGAGAAGCAAGTTTTTGGTTGTGAGCATTACAAAAGAAATTGCAAGCTCCTTGCTGCTTGCTGTAAGAAGTTGTATACTTGCAGATTCTGCCATGATAAAGTCAGTGATCACTCAATGGATAGGTGGCTATCTTATTTGAAATCATTTGGAAAATATAAGCTTATGATTGTAGAAGTTTGATTTTACAAACTTTTATGTGTGTTCTTTTCAGGAAAGCAACTGCAGAAATGATGTGTATGCGTTGCCTAAAGATTCAGCCCGTAGGACCAGTTTGCCAGACCCCATCCTGCAATGATCTTTCAATGGCTAAATATTACTGCAGCATTTGCAAATTTTTTGATGATGAGAGGTATGAGATTCCCATGAACCGTGGGTCTATCTAAAATGTCATCTTACCTTTGAAGTGAGTTTGTTTTGATGAGGGTTGTCAGGTCGTGCTGAATTTTTTTTTCCCCCTGAAAACCAATTATAAGGACTTATCTTTCATGGACTTCATGATGAAGAAATGATAAAAATATGATCAACAACAAAAAAAAAAAAACCACTTAAGCAACAATCTATAGATTGTTCTTGTTTCGCCAAAAAGTGAGCATGCAAGTAGTTGAAATTTTGTCTTGAGTGCAATGTTTGAGCGTTGTGGATCAGTATCATATCATTTGGGTGCAAATCTGGTTGACATTGTATGGTATGCATGATACATGTGCGGAATTGCATGAATCATTATCATCTGCATCTTTTGAATCCTTTTCCTTGGCCGATTCATACACTTCTAACTTATGTGTGGTTGCCTCAAACACTTCATTGCATTTCCTGGAGTAAAAAATTCCAGCCATGTAAACACTATTTCCAAAGGGGAACTGGCCCACTGCCCTTTTTTAAGTCATAAGCAGGTTTGGGCCCAATGCCAAGTCCTGTGGCTTGTAGCTTTTAAAAGCTACATCTCACATGAGAAGAACCCTAAGTAACTGCGTTCTCCTTCCTTCCCACTCTGGTTCAGTTTTGGCCGAACTCCTTTTTTCGACCAACTGTTTATGATCCAAGAACAATTTAGTCCTATGCTCTATGCACCACTTCTTACTATATAATGTGGAAATGAGAAGCTGATCTTTTTCATTTTCCTTGTGTTTCTTTCCATGTGCTTTAAATTTTTTTTTATCATGGGTGCTTTTTTTTTTAATAAACTTCAAAATTTTCATTTTTTTATTATGGTTCTTATATATTGATGATGATCTGATGACAATGTGGTGGAGTTTTACACTTTGAAAATCTTATATCTTGTCAGTTACTTGTAGAACTCCGTTAATGCTGCTCAATAATTCTTATTCATCATGTATGGAGATTATTAGATTTAGAACCTTGTCACGGTCGACTATTTACAATGCAATTGCAACTGATGTGATATGTAAGTTTCATGGTTTATTTCTTGCTGAGATTGACTGCTAGTTTTTGATATTTTGTTTGCCACCAGGAATGTGTATCATTGCCCGTTTTGCAATTTGTGTCGTCTTGGGAAAGGGCTTGGTATTGATTTTTTTCATTGCATGACATGCAATTGTTGCCTTGGAATGAAACTAGTGGAGCATAAGTGCCGGGAAAAAGGTCTTGAGACGAATTGTCCAATATGTTGTGATTTTCTATTCACATCAAGTGCAGCGGTAAGAGCTCTTCCATGTGGCCATTTCATGCATTCTGCTTGCTTTCAGGTATACATTTCTCCTGTCCATTGTTTGAATGACTCGTTTATATTTAACAATAGAATTTCGCCGAATACGTCAATCACCCTTTTTTTAATTTTGGTCAGGCCTATACCTGTAGCCATTATACCTGTCCAATATGCAGCAAATCCTTGGGAGATATGGCGGTAAGTATTCTATTTTTACATCTCATGTTGGATTTCTTTGTTCTCTAATATATCCTCCATTAAATTATCCGGATGATTATAATAATGCCCACTTCATATATGTGCATCCAATCATAGGGACAAAAAATCTGAAAGTGTAATTGTTCTTCTGCTGTGAATGTATCCTTTCACCGAAGATAACACTTCATGCCAGAGCCATCCCAATGTTTCTAATATAAGTTAATAACAAATTAAATAATTTTGTTATATTGAACCAAACCCCATTTTTCTTTAAAAAATAATTGTTCCCTTTTATATATCTGAATCCATTACCAGGTTTACTTTGGAATGCTTGATGCTCTGCTAGCCACAGAGCTGCTTCCTGAAGAGTATCGCGATCGATGCCAGGTATGATCACTGCTCAACTTCTTTTATCATGAATTTTGATTTCCACGTCTTCTCAAAACATTGAACATATTCTGGAGTCGTGTTCATCACAGGACATACTCTGCAACGACTGTGAGAAGAAAGGGATCGCTCGTTTCCATTGGTTGTATCATAAATGCGGCTCGTGTGGCTCTTATAACACGCGAGTCATCAAGACTCCTACTTTCCAGCCCGACTGTTCTTCATCGGTATAGAAGAATCGCCTTTGATTTGGTGTTCTCTTTCCCCCCTTTTTTCCCATACTTTTCTGACTAGTTCGTGCTTGTAAATTTCCCTTTCGCAACGAACAATTACTATACAGAGAGTTAGATGAGCTTGTAAAATTCAGACTGGAGTTCAATTCAATTTTTTTTGTTCACAGTTGACAGTAAGCCTGCTACACTGGTGCTTAATCTTCTTTGCTTCAAAGCCTTTTTCTCATTATTATTCCCATTTCTCCTTTCCTTTTTTTTCCTTTCTTACTTTTTTATACGATTTTTGTAGTGGAGCATGTGCTAATGGAGCCTGTACTGAGATGATAAAGTGTATACTGTGTTAAGGCGATTTCATGCACTGTATCAGTGACCTAGTGATTACAAAAGGGATTGTAATATAGTTTGAGTTTATCCACATCCATAGCAGGGGGTGTAACTTGGGCGGGTTGAGGCTCAACTTGAACCCACTTTAAAGATGAAGGGAGTCTATCCAAATCTAACTCAATCTAACCTTCAAACTCGAGGAGCTCAACTTGAATCCAACCGGTCAAGTTTGGTTCGGGTTCAGGTTTTTTTGGATCGGGTTGGGTTTGGATTAAACTCGAGTTAAATTTGAGTTGGACTTCAACCATGTTATTTTAAGCAATTTGAACTTTTCAAGAGACAATGCGAAAACAATAAGGTAAAAATGAACACCATTTTATTTAGAGAATAAAGAGATTATAATGTAGATTTGATAGATTTTAGATAAAAATAATTGATCAATTTAAGTTTTATCTCACAAAGTAATCAATCAATATTTATCTAAACATTTAAATTTATCACTGATTACTTCGGGTTTGAGTTACTCGAGCCCTTAACCTAAACCCAACCTAACCAAAATTAGGTCTGATTTCTTCAGTTCAGATTGTGGTTGAACCTGAACGCCCCTAGGCCCTAGCAAAAGTATCAATGATACATGTATTTTTAATTTAATTATTTTATTCTTACACATTATTAGCAATGAAGTAAGAGCACTGATACACTCATTCCATTTTGCCTAGTCTGCATCCCCATACACTGATATAACAATGCAGTGCTATTGTAGTATATGAGGTTCAATCATAGTGTATGCCACAATTTTTTTTTCATTTTTACAAAGTAAAAAAAATATACTATTATATTTCAATATATGCTTCATTTAATATAACAATATGTACTTCAACGAGAGAATATGATTAAAAAAAAGAAGCGAGAGACTCCAATTGGGGTTGAATATACCATTTTCCTAAAAGTAATATAATAATGATGGCCTTCTTTAGCAGCGATGCAATATATGTCTTTCACAATTTAAATCACAAAACATCCCCCTAAAAGTAGGCCTGTCAACGGGTTAAGTCCGGGTCGGATCGTGGTGGACCCGACCCGTTTGATTGTCGGATCCTTCGAGTTTGGTCCATATCGGGTTGGGTTGGGTTGACCCATTAACAAGTTTAGGCCAGACAAAGAGAATTTCAAAAACTTTTCAAGGGCCTACAATGGTTTCATTTTTTTTTTCTTTTAATAAAATCTAATGTATTATAAATAGTTATTCACTATTTTGATTTTTAAATGTTTTATGAGAGAATATTTGGAATACGGTTTGGATTATTATACTTTTACGTGAAGTTAAAATGTTGTAAAAATATTTCAAATGTTTAAAATTTTAAATGATCATTCAATATTTAATTATAAATGTTTGGTTGAATCATGAGTGTTAGGTTGGATCATAAATAAAAAAAAATACATAATATTTGGGTTGGATCAATCAGGTCCAACGGATAGGATCGGGTCGGGGTGGATCCAAACCCGACCCGTTTTGATTGTTGGGTCCTTCAGGTCGGGTATTTACGCCTTTTATCGGGTTGGGTCCGGGTCGACTCGCGACCCGTTGACAGGCCTACTTAAAAGTTGTTCAATCGAGTTTTGATTCATAACCGCTAAAAATGGCTTATTAACAGAAGGGTGGATAATATTGCACCCCTCTAAAATAGTTGCAACCCCCTCCTCAATGCACCCCTCACTAATTTTAGCTGATTCATTTACATCCCCTCAATACATAAGACCTTACTTATTTTGTTTGCGCAACCCCCCCCCCCCCCCAAAAAAAAAAGAATCTAGGGGTTTTTTTTTTTCACCAAACATCTTTTCCTTCTCCAATGAGGCTTGGACAGTTGGACCCAAAGTACCTCCCCACCCAAAGAACTCTCCTTGGACGGCAATCTCACTGTCGTCATCCCCCTCATGGTCAACGCTTAGTTGGGTGGTCATCGACTCTGATCCGATTATCTTTTCCTCTCGTCAAAGGAGTTCTCTCTTTTCTTCTTATTTCATCTTCATGCCACCAATCAATCATGTATCATGCATGCATAGAGGTGTCGACTAAGTTTTTCACTTTTGTTGCTGCGTGCAACACCGCATGTGTCGACATAATCCACTTCCATTGACATCCCTTGTATCGAACAACATAAATTCAAGGGACAATATTTAGACCTGAGCATGTCCACGAACCAAGTGTTGAATGGATCATATTGTCCCCCCCAAGTTAATTTGGCTTCGACAATTATAGTGGCGGCTTATTCCAGCTCTGTCGACATCCACAATGTCAATACACACTATGCACAATGTACGGGTTGAGAACATTTGGGCGTCAACATTTAAGAGTGTCATAATTGACAATGGTCGACAATGGTTGTGTTGAACGATGATTCAGTATAGAAGGGGGGTGCAACTTAACTATCCATAAATGGATCTCTTTTTCAAATATCGGGGATTGTAACTATTTCTGAGAGAGGCAAATAGAGCCACCCCTTACCAGAAACAGCCATCATCAAACCTTGTTCTGTCATATAATCATCAACCATCCTACAAAACAATACAACATAAACACAGATGCAAATATTCACTGTGAAAAAAGCTCTTTTACTTGCAGGAACACCTACCGCATATGCCAATGGCAGCCTTGAAGATGACATTATTGAAGGTGGAAAAAAAAAGGAAAAAAAAAAAAAAACTTAAGTAAGCTCATCCAACATTTAGTCCCAACTCCACATTTTGGCATTACTAGAATACAGTTCACTGAGAAAATACCAGTGATTAGTTCCCCACTCCGACTGCCAACTATTTTGTTCATCAAGTTGCGGGGCTGAGAGCGCGTTCTATTTCTTCTAATGATCTTCCCTTGGTCTCGACAACATTGCCAGTTATATACATGACGGCGAGGAGACAGACTGTCGAGAATCCCAAATAGACGGTGCTGATCCCAAACTTGTTCACAACGCTCAAAAAGTACAGACCGATGACAAAGTTGGAGATCTGTTTAAACAAGAAAAACATTGTTACGGTCACAAAATGATTAGGCGTTAAATAAGAAAAATAAAAGATCCAACAGTGAAGATTCTGATAGTGCTGCTATTTGTCATTTAGAAACAAAGTCAACGAGAATGGGCATGGCACATAGCAATGTTGTTCAAATGCAATGGCCATTTGAACAATAATCAGTAGCAGAAAGGAAAAGGAAGAAAAAAAGGAGCGGCTGGGGGGATTTAAACTTTAAAAGCCTGTGCTATACCGAAAAAAAATGTGAACACCACTGGTTCTTCAAGGCTTTGAAGCATGAAGGTTTGAAATGGACTAGACATTATGTAGTCTCAAGGAAGCTTTCTATTTCAATTGCCTGCCCAATTATTTTTATCCGAAATCAACAAAGAATGTATTGGATCAGGCTTTTGTATCTTAATCATTGTTTCAGAATTAATTTTATTATGCAAATCAATTAGTTTTCCATTTTCCTTGCTTTAATTTTGGATATTTCAAAGTAATCCTTCATGTTATCTATTTATTTTAATGCAAATAACATGCTGAATAAAAATCTTGAACTATAAAAGCATTTTACACAATGAATTGGCATTTTCTTCACAATAAATTCCCACCAAATGCGAAAAACAACCAAGGCATCACCACATATACAATTTCATAATAAAAAATCATTTATAATTATTATGTACTAAACTAGGTGAAAAAATCAAATCATTAAATCAAAGAACAAAATAAAAATCTAATCACCATGGTTAAGTTAAACCTACCCAGTGCATGCCTAAAGATAAGGCAACTGCCTTGGCTCTGATCCTGGATGCAAATATCTCTGGCAGCAGAAGTGCTGGCACAGGGCCGGCACCCAGAGAAAAAGAAAGTACATACCTGTTCATGCACAATCAAAGTTGGTTTAAAGAGTGATTAGAGATGCAATAGTGCACATCATATTGGCGAGGATCGGTATATACTTACAGGACTGTGCCAAGAACAGCAAGGGTCCCAGAATAAGGTGTCAGGACTTTCCATGTGAAGGACAGAGAAAGGAGCAACATTGAAGCAGCCTTGATAGTAAACAAAATTATATCAATAGTAATATACAGAATAAATGAGTTTACCTCACAAAGAAGATGCAGAATATCTTTTGAATATATAGTAGTCATATAGCGCAAATGCCAATCATGTTTTCAAAAATTTTAAAAGTTCGCACAGATCCATTATGGTAGTTATCAAGAGGACAGATTATGAGATGTTATCGGGTGATTGGGAGAGTGCAGCAATATAGAAGAAGCATGGAGCGTGAATATAAAAGGGAGAGTATGTCCTGGCAAGAAGCATGAAAAATGAATGACTTGGTTCAAATGAATGAGGGTATGAAAGATGATGAACTAACAGAGGTATGTCCTTTGGACAGACTTGTGGTTAATGAAGATATAAAAAGCGCAAATCATTTTTTCAAACACACAATGACATACACAATTTCAACCTAAAATAAAAGTATGCTCTACATGATAAAGATGGTGAATGAAAGACCTGAATCAGATACTAAGGTTGAGAAACATCAAACAAGCCACACAATAAGCAGGGAAGATTTTCGCATGAGGTATTACCATTCCAGTAAAACTTGTGATGAGAAGGCTTTTCCTTCCTTGTCTATCCATCAAAGAAGATGCAACAGCGGTGCCTACAAAGATGATTACAGTTACCACATCAATATTTTTTTAAAAAATCCCTCTGTCCAAACCTCAGATTCCAGTTTCAATACATCAAAGGCAAGTCTAAAGGCAACAGGCAATTGAAGGGGAACAGGACTAACCAAAGACATTTGATGCTCCAACAAGAGCACTTGCTGCAACATCTGATGCAATTCCAGCACTACGAAATACGGCAGTGGAGTAGTATACCACAGCATTTATTCCGGCCAATTGTTGAAACAAGAACAGGGCTGCCCCAACACCCACAACTGCAATTAAACACAGTCGTTTTGCCAGATATTATAAAATAATAGTTATAGCACGTAAATAAGAAAGAATGAAAAAAACTTGCTAGGCCCAGATATCTAACTGTTACTCTAGACACAGAATTGAAGTCTTTTGGAAAATCTTTTGTCCAAAAACAGCTTACACCTTAACTAATACACACATAAGTATTTTTTTTTTTTAATAAAACTAATACACACATAAGTATTTACTCTATTGTATTGTTTTATTTTGCACAGTAAAATCCCATATGGCATAATACTCGTCAAAATGTTGACTACTAGATAAATACAACAGAAATTAAACTTGATTTTAATTTCTTATACATTCATTTATTTATTGAGTTTGAATTTTGCATTTTTCCATTTCAGCCTAAATATTGAGGGTCATTCATATCAACAACAATCAAGTTTTTACGAGGACAAACTTACAAAAAAAGGTCAATATATTAAAGGCTCGATGAGGTAAGACATTTAACCAAAACTTTCATATTAATCAAATAAAACCATTTGATTCGATTTTTTTTTCCCATGACAGTCATATGGCAGATCCGCTGAATTACAAGAAATTCATGTATTTATTTGCACAAAGGAAACATGAATAATACATCTGAGTATTATTAAGATTTGTTTTTAGGAAATATAGTCATTGAAGCCATTTCTAGTTCATCGAGGACGTTTATTAAATTTTGTTGAAAAATTTAACATTCATGGAATGCAATAAAACCAAGTATTGCTTGAGATAATTGGCAAAAAAACATGCTGAAGGATGCACAATACCTTTCCGATAGCGTTTACTGAAAAGATCAAACCAACCAGCATCCTGTTCGGTAGAACTCTGTCCGCTAGTGCTCAAATCATTCATGACTTCAGCAACTTTTCCTTTTCCATAGAGTGACCTTATAGATGTTTCGGCTTGAGAAATTTTACCTTGCTGTACAACAAAATTTCAACAGTTCTCCTTCATTAACTCTCAGATGAGTACTGCTGAGAATAATCCAGAATGATGGTCGTTCTGAAATACATAAAATGATTGCAAACATGCCAAGATGAGAGGTCCAATCACAAAATTACCTGGAAAAGCCATCGAGGACTTTCTGGAGAAATGGACATTCCCAAGGCCATAAGGACAGAGGGAACAACTGCAATAGCAAACATTGTTCTCCACCTGACAAATAAAATTAAATTTAGGAGATGGAAGAAATTAATCAAAATAAATAATGATGATTGTTACGCTTTTGTAATAAACTCCCCTCCCCCAAAATAAAAAGGTTGAGTCGGCCAGTGTCTTGTAACAGATAAGAAACCAAGTCAGATGAGATTTCACTTTAGGTGGAACACTCCCTAATGTCATCTGCTGCCTAGTTTTTAAAAACAGAATTGAATAGGGTACAAAGCACGGACATTTCCCCGGAGGCCCCGTACCCATGTCGGATACGTGTCGGACACGGACACGGCTAGGACACGGCACAGACACGTGTCGAACACGGCTCCAGCCGTGTCTGCCTTCATTTTGTCTTGGACACGGCTAGGACACGGCATGGACACGTGTCGGACACGGCTCCAGCCGTGTCTGCCTTCATTTTGTCTTGGACACGCCTGGGACACGGCCCAGGACACGCCTGGGACACGGCTCAGGACACGGCCCAACCAGTTTCAGTCCAAAAGTAAAAAATAAAAAGAAAAGGAAGACCCAACCATAACCCACAAGTATTCAACCCATTTAAAACAACTCATTTAAACAAAATATCTTTCTTAAGGTTAAAAAAAATAATGATTTATTAGTTTAAAATAGTGATTTATAAAAACAATGGTTTATTGGTTTAAAACAGTGATTTATAAAAACAGTGGTTTATTATTTAAAACAATGATTTATAAAAAGCAATGATTTATTAGTTTATACAATTGGTTATAAATAGTGAATTAAATGGAATGTGTTTGTTTATATAAAATAGTGATACATATTTATTGATTATATTTATTTATTTGTTGCCGTGTCCTAACCGTACCCGTGTCCTATTTTTTAAAAAATTGCCGTGTCGTCGTGTCCGTGTCGCCGTGTCCCGTGTCCGTGCTTCAAGGTGAATAGGTCATCCACACCATTTATAATTGCATAATCAACCATACAATGGATTTCGTCAGATCATCATTCAAAAATGTGTTAATGCTGATACTTTTTAATTGTCCACAATGGATTTCGTCAGATCATCATTCAAATCTCTACTCCGTTCAGAAAATAAAAATAATAACTCATGAATAATGTATACCATAGAGGATTTCCAGCTAGGGGCAACCCAGACACCAAAGCTGCAAGAATCCCAATGCAGATAAAGAGCTGGTTGACAGATCCAAGTGCCCCACGAATTTCAGTTGGAGATATCTGAACAAGAGCAACATTTTAGTACAAATTTCAAAACTTTCAGGCCTGAAGTACACGATGTCAAGAACGGCATTAATCTCCAAATTTATCCACCTCCGATATATAAAGTGGGACGATGGCAGATGAGATACCGATTCCAATACCACATAGTAAGCGCCCTATTATCATTGTCTGTACATTCTGTGCAGTAGCACTGCAGTGATATTTTGCAGCAGATTAAAAAAAACAACAATGTGCCAAAAGTAATTGAGCTATTTCAAACTCTCAGGAGAAATGGGTAGAGCCAAACCAGAGAAGGGCTCCAACTGCAAGTGGAATAGCATCCAGCTGAAAAGTCCTTGTTCTACCAAATTTGTCAGCTAACGAGCCTCCAGTGAAAGAACCAACTGTAGCACCTGCCAAAGCTGTGCTAACAACCCATCCTGGACAAAAGATTGTCAATTGTGAATATCTACAAAGCTGATCTAACACAGCCTGAACAAAACATTGTAAATAGTGAATTTATGTAATGCAATATATTCAAAATTGCAACGAGTACTTTGAGGATGTTAAGTGTTATGTGGTCCATTAAAGATTAGTCAGGTAATGGAAAATGGCAACCTGGCTGAAATATCACAACCGCTATGAATTGTTATATATTGAAGATTTTATTGTTCATAATTGCTCAGGTAATGGAAAATGGCAACCTGGCTGAAATATCACAACCGCTATGAATTGTTATATATTGAAGATTTTATTGTTCATAATTGCTCTGATCAAATATGATGGGTACAAGTCACGAAGCACTACATGACTAACAAGATACTCCATGTATGTGATACATTATCATGCTGCTTATTTTCTGTTTTCACTTGTATCACATACCACAGTGAAAAAAGCAGAAACATTTGTAATCTATTTGAGGCTTATGCCATGCAGAGTAGTTACCAAAAAAAAAAATGTGATGGAGTTTAAGTGCAAAGATAATGCAAGAAAAGTCTTTTCTCTTTCTAGAGTTTATCTATTAAATATAGATAACTCTAATGTTATGTATAACTTTTCCTACAAATGGAAATAAATTATTTTTACATATTTTTGCCCATATTTGTTAAGAGGCCATGTGCATGATGCCTATTCCCTGTCACTTTCTAAGATACAAAAATGAATATTGCCTTACCAATACAATCATTTCCTCGTTGTAATTCAGGAATGTTTCAATATTATTATCACTTAAAAGTTTTTTTTTTTCCATTTTCAAATGCATTACTTAAAAATTAAGCCTCAATTTTAAATGCCCGAACAAATTAATAAGGATTACATAATTATAGTTTTTTTCATATCATGCTAAGCATAAGAATCCTCTTTCAAATATAAAAAAGAAAAAGAAAGGAAGAAAAAAGATTATTACACTCACCTTGAAGCACAGTGTTCTCAGTTATCCCAAGATCCCTTGCAAGGTATTCAAGTGCTCCATTCACTACACTGCATCAGACCAAAAAAAAAAAAAATCCTAAGCATCAAATCAATTTATTTTTTAAAAGAAAATTGCAATATGGAATAATTGGGTGGAAGGAGGGAGGTGCTGTACAAATTTTCAGAACAGAATAGTTTTTCCGGTAAAAAATTGGGTTATATTGTCTATTTAAAGGGAAGAGTATAATTCAAAGGACAACTGGTCACAGAGATTAAAAGATTGGTGGAAACCTGGTAAAAGGAAATTTGATTTAGATTAAATTTAATCACATGCCTAGTTGGATGCATATTGTGGGGCGAATCAAGATAGTCAATGGTCATGTTTAATAGATCAGTGAACTCAGTAGCTCACTCTCATGCCAAATTGGATGCAGATAAAACCTGAAAGTAGGGGAGGTTGATTATCTTCTTATTTTTCATACATATCTTTGTTTATTCCTATTTTTGTTTTATTTGATGTCCAATAACGAAAAGCACCTCCTGTTGTACTAGGCATTTAAGTTATCCTACAAATTATATCAAAGAAAAAAAATGAAAATTGAAAAGGTCACATTTGAAAATATAAAAGACGCTAATTTGCAGCTTCAGAGAAAGATCTAAAAAATTGAGAAGAAGGCTTAAATACAGCTTAAATGACTTCATACCCAAGATGATACCCGAACAAAATGGCACCCAAACAAGCAATACCAACATATGGCAGAACTGTCCCTGAAGATTTTGTTTGTAGTTTTGTAGAACTGTCATCCTCGAGATCCCCATCTGCAACAAAGAAATTTCAGGAAATATGGTACAACAAATACTCACAAGAGCTATGCTGACAATTTTGGACTTCACAGAATTGGTGTAAATTCAAAGGCAAGAAACCTAAACATTTCATCCACTGTTAAAAAGGCACAGAATCAAGCAGTGAAGATTCGTTTAGTATATTGAGATGATTCGCTCTACATATATAACATGGTTAAAATTATGGTTCTAGTTTAAAGTGATCAAGAAAGTGGCACAATTCTTACATATGTCTTCAAGGCTCTCGATAGTTAGTGTGTTGCCATGTTGGTAAAATAAGAAAAACATGTTTTTAAAATGAATGTAATTGAGATGACAATGTTAAAATGGATGATTGGCAAGACTAGAATGAATAGAATAAAAAAGGAGCATATTGTGAAATGTTAGAGGTTCTTCCAACAGAGCATAAGATGAGAAAAAAAATGTTTATTGATTAGGAAGGGAGGGGCCCTTTGGACAAGGTGTAAGCCGAAATAAATTTGAATAGCGACAGAGAAATGATAGATTGACTACAAATTTATTGGAGGTCATGATATATATAGAGCTGAATAGCAAGAAAATAATTCCCATATTTCTAGGATAAAATCTTTGTTTTTGTTGATGTATGTTTACAAGGCTCTTTGAGAAGAAAGGACAGTGGAAAAATAAACAAAATTCTTGCACAAATTAGTAAATAAAAGACTTCTCAATAAAAATTTCAGTGATACTAAATGGTAATTTAAAATTACTATGACCTTTCTTTTCTCTGTTTCAGAACTGTACCTAGTAATAATTCAATATGAATTTGGTGGCAGAGTTTCTACCAAGCTTTTTTTTATAAAAAAAGAAGAAATAGAAGGTCAACTATATAATCCTACAGTGGAGGTATCCACTGAAACATCCTTTAATAACTTGCACGTCATATGCCTCGCCTAGACGAGATGGGATGCCATCAGTTTTCATAAGTCCCTGATAAAAGGATTGACAAACATTGATGAGATCTGACATTGACTAAAACCACATCCCTTTACCGTCACTATTATCGTGGGAACTGAAATCAAGAAGACACCACCACATTTTGAAGGGAAAACCAAGAAATTCCAAATTTCCAATAGCAAATCGAAACCAAGAAAAGAGGGTGATAGGAAACAAACATCATACATATCATCCCAAAGCTCATCAGACCAACCAACGAAATTCTTCTGTATAAATTTAAAACACAAACAATAATTTATTTATCCAAGTTCATTCAAGAAAAATCAAAGAACTGAAACAATGGGAAACCCAATTTTTTGATAGCCTCAATAAACAAAAACAAAACATGAAAAAGAAAAAAGATACTGAGCTCATACCAAAAGATTGAGCCCTAACCCATCTGGACTTCGCCCTCGACCCAAAAACCAATTCCACACCCGATCTCGCCCGAGCAAACTCCAGCCCAAGTCGCTGACTGCAGCAGATATTTCGGCCAGGCATGGAGGATCTACCAAAACCCAAGCTTCTCTTCCCCAATGTTTCAACCCCAGACGAGACCCTCCCTCCACGGAATCTACACCCCACGCTAGTTGCCTCAGCCGAAATCGTCAAAGCTTGCATCTTTCAACCTACCTAGGGTTCTATTGTCTGAACGAGACATCAAAACATATTTCATTTACCACAAATGCCACTACAATTCCACATCAATAGTGTTGAATTGTCAACTTTGGAACACCGAACACCATGAAAAAAAAAATATTACAGAGACGGAGACGGATCTTCAGAAAGATCGATCAACGACAATCAACACTATCTCAAACAGAGAGACTGAGAAGGGACGACTTACATAAACCGATTTCGAATTCGTCGAGGATCTTCTTCTCGGCTTGCACGACTGGTGCTCTTTTCTTCTTTTTCTTCGTTTTTAGATTCTAATGATGATGATCTACAACGAGAAACTTCGTTAATTCCGTCTGCATTTGTTCTTTCTTTATTTGAACAGTTGTGTTTTTTTTCAAAAGTTAATTTTTTGTTTGACATGAAAAAAATTAGATTTATATAATTAAAAAAAAAGATTCGTGATTATCCGCTTAGAATTCGCGGGGAATGGAATCAATCACTCACCTGTCTGTCATTGAATTGTACAAAGGAGAATGAGCAAAAATGTCTGGTTTTTTTAAGATATAATATACATTTGTTTAATAAATTACATGTATTGTCTCGTATTGAAAATATTTGTTCAGTGTATATAATGAAATATATTTATATTTAAATATTTAAATATAAATAATTGCATTTACTGAAATATATTTATTTTGATTTTTTAAATTAAATATTTGTTTGGATATCTGCGTCTATATATATATTTTAGGGAAAACTCCATGTAACCCCCCGTAAACATCAAAGTTCATCTAATCTCTTGACTATTTTTTCAGTCCATATAACCCCTTGAAACACTTATGTAAATCTAAATAACCTCTTGAGTTAAACATCGGATAAAGGGCATAAAATACCCGATGTAAAGGACCCGAGAACCGATATGGATCTCACCCGAAAGATCCAACCATCCAAATGAAATGGGTTCAGGTCTACTTGACCCGATCCTATGGACCCGAACTTGGCCTTCCTAATTTTATTTGCTTGCCATGCCGAAGTCCAAATAATATTTATGTTTCATATAAATTAACTTTAAAAATAACTCCACCAAAAAAATAAATTTCAGTTTTGACCCAAAGCCAATTTAATTGTAAAATTGGCCCTAGGTCAATTTTGACCTGTCAACACTGTCGGTATCGGATTTCGGGGGAGGGGATCCAGAAAAGGGGTGCCCCTCTCTTTCCTTCCGGTTTGGGGTGGCGCTGTGGCGCCGCGTGTGTGGGGGTTATTCGGAGGCTCGGATCCGGTGCGCGCCTTGACAGGCTCGGTCGGGTTGTCTCTCGGAAGGGTGATGGGTTGGTTTTCCGTTCCTTGCTGAGGCGGCCGACGGGTCCTTAGGAGGATTCAGGGGTGGTTGTGATCGCCACCTGCTTTTCTCAAAAAGTAGGAAAAGTTAGGGTGGATTTGATCGCCATCGTGGGGTAGTTTGTGGGTCTCCGCTTTGAGACACTAGCATGCCGTACACAAAGGTGAAGACAAGGATCCTCTTCTGCTTTGGGAACTTGACTAAAGGAGAGTTGGGACTCAGGGGGCGGGGCCAAGTGGAAGGGCCGGCTAGTTAGGTTTAGCCGCCTGGTGGGGGGCGGCTAGTTATAAGTAGCCGCTTGGGACCTGGTTCAACTTGGGCAGAACCTGGGTAGGGTTTGGTTTTGGATATTGGCAAAGGTTAAGCTCGGTTTAACTTGGGTTTTGGAGAGTGATTTGGTGTAGGAAATGGGTTTCTCTTTGACTTTCTCTCTCAAGGGTTTTGAAGTGATGAAGGGTTTGTGGGTTGATGTGTGAGTGTTGGTATGGATTGATTGTTGATTGAAATGGTGGATGATTGGGAATGTGAATTGTTATGGATATGAATTGGATGCCCCCTATTTATAGTAAAAAAAAGGGGTAGGGGAATGTCCACTAGACAATAGATCAAAATGGGTAATAAGGTGCTTGATTTGACCTTCTATTAGATCTTTGTGACCTGATAGTGTCTAGGCGAAGGGTGGCTAGTTTCAACTAGCCGCCCAGTGAGGTAAGTAGCCGCCCCCATCATAACCTGCCAAACGTCCCATCTCTTACAAGCGGTGGCTTGGGTCGATTACTAAGGTTGAACCGGCTGAGATGGGGCGGCTAAAAGGGACAATCCGCCACAATCATGCTTGCTTTATGTCCCATCCAGGAAGGTGGTTTGGGGTTGGTTGGAGGGCGGCTAGTACAGGGCGGCTACTGTCAAGTAGCTGCCCATTTCCAGGTCCTAGACTTTTCTAAGTGTTTGGACTAGGGTTTCCGAACTTGGTTTCTAAGGGAATTTTCTATTTAGATGTCCAAATGTGGTCATTCTTAAGTATTACTTGAAGTATTTTTATCTCTTTGGACGGTCAAAATTGGGGTATTTACAAACACGTCGATGTGGAGCGTTGATCGGTCTAAAAATTGCCACGCGGGTGGAGAAGTGATTGATAATCATGTTTCTCCCGCTTCACCTCTCTGCACATGCGGGGGAGACGTGTCCCCCTGCACGTAGCATGGGTCAGCGTGCGTGGGGGTGAAGAAGAGACGTAATTGATATTTTATTTTTCTTTTAATTTTTCTCTTAGCATGACATTGTATTATTTACACTTTTATTTCAATAGATTATTTGTGAAGATGAGATAGATGGATTCCACTAGGTGTTGGAAAATTGAATAAAATGATCTAATATTTATACAAGCATGAAAAAATAAGCAATGATCTATTTTCAAATACAAATAGTACTAATTATAATTTTTTTTTCTTTTTCAAAGTAATATTTGGGTAGAGATAATCTAGGAGAGATAAGACCTGGCTTTGATTTAAAATTAAGATCATGTTTAAATTTTAAAATGCAAAGAAGATTTAAAATTTAGATAATATTTAAAATTTAATTTTATAAAATAACCATTTATAAATAAAAAAATCAAAGTCATGCATTATCTTTTCATGAAATTTTTTATGATATGTATTATTTGTATTTGGGAATGGATCTTTGCTTATTTTTTCATGTTTGTTTACATATTAGATCCTATAATGAATTTTTTCAATATCTATTGGAATCCATCTCATCTCATCTACAGTGAAAATCTATTGAAGCTTTCTTCCCCAACCTTTCGAGCAGGGCCCTTGAGAATTGTTTTTTTTTTTTTATGGGCTCTAGGCAAACTTTTAAAGTGGGGCCCCATATACATTAAAAAAAATGTTCTGGACTAGTTTTTTTATTTTAAGTTACAAATACATCATTATACAATCATTAAAATTGAAATCTCTTAAATAAAAATTTCTTGTAACAATTACATCAAATAACACTTATAATAATCCTTACAAAATTATATTCATACTAAGATTAATAAAATAAAAAGATACAATAGCAAAAAAAAAAAACAAAAACAATAGTCAAATAAATATCATTTGAAAATTATTTTTCTTGCATTTTGAGCAGAATAAATACTAATTAAACTTGTACAATCAAGTTTTTCTACTTTGTTTTTTTTCGATGGATAATAGAGCTAATCCATTTAATCTTTCTTATGACATGGTAGATATATAAGAAAAGATAGTGGCTTGAATGCTTGAAGAATCTGTCTGTGGGAGAGACGTAAAATGGCACATAGGGAGCACTGCATGGAAGACATTGCTGAATGGGTGGGAGGTTTGTAGGGATCTGATGGGGGAGGAGTTTTAGAGATTTTAATGGGGATGGTTGGAAACTTGGGATAACAATTGATAGGTTGGGTTTTCAGTTTTGGATACTTGGGGTACTCTGTTGGGCTTGAGCAGTGGGCCTTGGGGTGTGTAATGGTATGCAAGGGTCCATCTATCCACCACCCATGTAACCAATTAAGGAAAAAGATACACGCAATCTCAATTGCAGTCCAGTCTGTTTTTCTTTTTTTATACAATTATACACTCATCCTTTGAGGTGCATACTATTATATAAAATGATGTATATACTGAGATATATTAGTGTATTATTTTTCATGGTGAAAAAATGAAAAGAAAATTTGGCTCATATACTATGATAAAATCATATACACTATGATAGTGTAGTATATATTACTTTATCATAGCGTACGGGCTGAAAAACGGGCTGCGTGTATCAGCGCTCACCAACTAAATGTTTTTTTTTCATGGGTTGATTGGGTTAAATTTTTTTTTTTTCATGGCTGATGGGCTTAAACCTCTATGGGCATGGATGGACTTGGGGCTCTCTCTGGGTGGGGGCCCTAGGCAGTTGCCTTGGTGGCCTCTGCTCAGGGCCGGGCCTGCTTTCGAGTCAAAATCCATGTCTTCCCCCACAATCAACCCTAAATCCAAGTCACATCAACTGCTAATTTTTTTCCCCCAAAAATTTCAAAATCAAAATGAAATATGTCCATTCCCTCTGATGGACCTCCCCTCTCCATGCCCTAATCACCGCCACCTCCTCCTTCACCCTTGTCACCCTCCTCTTCTTCCTCTTCCTCCTCCTCTAGTGCCTCCGCTGTCCCCCCCAAAACCCTAACCCCCACCCAATCCCCCCTCCCATCACCGATGAGCGGGTGATCTTCCAACATTCCCTCCCCAAATCTCTATAAACGTGAGTCAACCCGGGTCCGACTTGGGTTCGGACCCGGGACAGCAATCTCCTAGGTCTGTTGGGTCCTATCTAGGACCCGAGTCCGGTGACAAGCCTACCTACAATGTGTTTAAAATGCGAAAAACTCTCAATAAATGACGATTTTAACCCTCTAGATAGGAAATGCCTACCTATAATGTGTTAAAAATGCAGAAACCATGTGTTGTTTGAGTTTTGGATTGTAAAAATGATGAGTTTTGAATTTTAACCCTCTAGATAGGACATACACTTTCTATCAAAGCATATACTTCATTGATGATGTTCATTATTTTTAAAAAATTGAAAACATGATCAATTCTAACATTTTTCTTTTCTATTTCTAGAGAGGTCTGCTTTCCAAATGGTTACATAGCCCTTAAGGAGCAAGGAGCAATGTGACACGCAGTCAATTTTGTAGTTCCATAGCCCCCATTTGGATGGGAGAATAGTAGAGTAATAGAGCATAATAAGACAAAAAAGATGTTTGTTTGCATGGAATAAGGGGGTATAACTATGCCAGAATAAATGATAATAAGCTGATATTGGTATTGTATTATTCCACCCATCGTACTCCACTGATATAAAAAATGGCCACATGTTAAATCACTTGTCATCACCTCCATTAAATAAGGGGAACCACACGTTAATTCAATTTTTTTTTACTTTTTATAAATCCTTATTTACATTTTATTATTCTTTATGAAAAAAACAACAAAAACTTTATTATTACATTTTCCAGTGAGAACAACTAAAAACGCAACTAAACAAAAGATGATTTATTCTTTACTTATTCTTGAATAGTTATCTATCTTAGAATAACTTGTGCCACTATTTAAATGGACGCTTGGAGTCTCGTACTTTCTCCACGTACACTCATTGCATTGGTCCCAAAGGGGGCAGCTGAAATTTGGGTTGCAAGGACCAGTAGGTCAATGATCAATCGCATACATACATCATCACATGAGAATTTCATGTCAGCATCATCCCCTCCGTGGCCTTTTTTTTATTTTTTTAAAAAATGGTAGGCTTACACCTTTCTGTTAAGGAAGGAAGCAAACCCGAATACAAAGCAAAAGGCATAAAAGAAAATAAAGGAATGATCTTCGTAGATGAGTCATCTACATAAGACCAATTCAGAAGAGACGAAAACACCCAGAAAAACTACTCCCGGGTCACCAAACTCCCCTGATCAAGGAAAACAGAAGAAGCACCCATGCAAAATTTGCCCCAATCCAATGGCCCTTCTCTCCCTCCCCATCTCCTCCACCCTCATATTCTTCTTCTTCTTCTTCTCCACCACCTTCAACACCCATACCCTCTCCGCCCAGACCTGCCTGCCCACCTCCAACAATGTGCGGGAACATCAGCATCCACTACCCCTTCTGGCTAAACTCTTCAACTACCAACACCTCCTCCTCCTACTGCGGCTACCCGGGCTTTGGGCTCACCTGCAACGACAAATACCCACTACTCCACCACCACCACCTCCCCAACGTCGATTACTGTATCTTCGCCATAAACCACGACAAGTCCACGGCCACCCTCGTCGATATTGACGTCTACGACCAAACATGTCCCCCAACCACGCCACAACTTCACCTTCCACCGCTCCCTGAATTTCTTCCAATACACCCCCAATGATTTGAAACTGACTTTCTTCTTTAACTGCTCCACCCAATTCAAAAATGTCTTCCAAGCCACCCCTCTCTCTTGCCTTCCAAACTCCTATGTCATCCCAGCGGACCTCTTTTCAGAGGTCACAAATTGGTACTCGTATTGCGCGGAGGCCGTGATGTTGCCAGCGTTAAGCGACTATGTGAATTTGTCGGCGCTGGGGACGAATTTCAGGGAAGTGTTGAATGATGGGCTGGAGCTGAGTTGGGTGTCCGCGAGTGATTGCAAGGCATGCGAGGAAAGCAGAGGATCGTGCCTTTAGGACGACAAACAGGGGAGCTTCCTTGGTTGTTTATGCGGCGATGATTTACATTCACACGATTGCACACGTACAATTCTCTTAATCTTTCTGTCCGTCTCTGTTTCTATGTTACTTGTTCTTCATCTGTCCGCAGTTTGTGAAAATGCATGGGTTTATCCTGATTCTGATTGCTATTCCAAAACTCATGCTTTAATTTGACTTTTCTTGGTTATTTTTATTTTTTTTGGTCTTAGGCTCCGTTTGGGTCGGTGTTCCCGTAGCGTTTGCATTCGCGGACACCGGCCGACGCAAACTCCCAACCAAACAAAAATCATGGCGTTCGCGTTTGACATATACGTTTGCGGTGCATGCTGTTCTTATGAAAAGAAAGCAGAGAAACAGAGAGCAAGCAAGATAGATAAAATATTTCTATCAAATATGGAGGAACTTTTTTTTTTTTTTATATCAGCTTGTTTTAATCTCCACTACACAGATGGCTTCTTATAGCCATTACAAGGTAACCCTGAATAAGACTTTTAAACTGCCCATACAAAGTTTATTCTTTCAATACATTAAATGCTATAAATGCAAAGTACATTCCAAGGTGATGTCTGATTTTTCCATAGAGAGATTTGATGATTCTTTATTCTCCACAGCAATGAATACAAATTGGTTTAATTTCCCAACAATGCCTCCCGTAAACCAAATTTGCTTTTCACACCCAGCCTTGCTACATCTTTTTTGAAGACTTGTCCACCAAGTGGTTTTATGAAAATATCTGCCATTTGTTCTTCAGTTTTGCAATACTCCACATGAATAATTTCTTCTTTGACAAGCTCCCTTACAAAATGATATCGAATCCGAATATGCTTTGTTCGCCCATGAAGAACAGGATCCTTGGCCACTGAAATAGTAGAACTATTGTCACAAAATAAAATTGTTGGACAATTTTGCTTGTGTTTAAGACTTTCAAGAATTCCTCGCAGCCAAAGGATTTGGCATCCTTTTGGGGCTTCGGATCAATTTTCACAAAAGCTCCATGCTTGGCATCCATGTTGCTCTTGAGGAACTTGTCACGTTTGCAAGGATTTCCGGTTGTCAGGTTCAACACTTCCCAACTCGTCTCCTCGAACTCCTTCTTCATTTGGCAAGCTTCAGAAGATGGATTGGAACCCATTGGTGGTCAAATTTGAACAATGATTGGAGGGATGGAAAGGGAAGCTTTTAAGCTTCGGAGGACGCTTGACTCTCCTTCAAGTTGTCCTTTCTAACCTTCCAGTTTTCTTCTTATCAATCTTCAAGGCGCTTGAGAGAATTCTCCAAAAACTCAACGGGATCTGAAGACGATTTCTATGGAGTGGTGCAAATGGGGAAGGCTGTAAGGCCCATATGGTTCGTTGGGACCTGATATGTAGCAGAAAAGGTTTGGGGGGGGGGGGGACTGGAGTGTTGAATTTGGGTGATTTTAATAAGGCTCTACTCTCCAAATGGAGGTGGCGGTGGTTGTCTAACCGCAGGTTGCTGTGGTGTCGCCTTTTGGAGGCGAGATTTGGTTGTGGAGACTCATCCAACTGCTTCCCGGCGGTCTCTGCTCGAGTCTCCTTCATTTGGTGGAACATACTTTCATTCATAGAAGGGTTCATGGATGCTATTCGGTGGAAGGTGGGTGATGGAAGGTCCACTAGTTTTTGGCACGATGTGTGGCTTGGGGACTATACATTGAAAGAGTGTTTTCTCGGAATATACTGGCTTTCCCGAGATCGTGACGGCATGGTTGCAATTTTTGGTGTCATGGGGCTCCAAATGGGTTTGGGATGTGCATCTTGGAAGGAATCCAGCGGGAGATGAGGCCAGATTCCTCACCGACACATTTAGTGATCTCTATATTGTTTCTCTATCGGTTGGGGTTCCAGATTCAATCATTTGGAGACCACAGCCCCGGCATCCCTTATCTGTTCGAGGATGTTATGATTGGTGGCGAAGAGATCGTCCATGTTTTGAAATAATAGCCTCGAAGGTGGTGGAGATTTGGAGACCGAAGATTCCCTTAAAGGTTTTAATGTTCATGTGGCTTTTGTATCAGGAGACGCTCCTCACTAGAGTGTACCATTCCAAATGGGTGCCCGATGCCAATACTTGTTGTCGTCTCTGCACGATGGAGGAGGAAACGGTGATACACCTCTTTATCGGGTGTCCGATTGTTCGTCATTTTTGGAGCCGCTTGAAGGCGACGACAGGGATGGCCGACTAGTTTGCTTCCTTGCACGATTTATGGGAGACAAGGAGGCGTCTTCGTTCGAGTGGTGATCGAAGTGCGGCGGGCAAAATCACTCAATCTTTCATTCCGGCTGTGGTGTGGACGATTTGGCTTGCTCGTAACCATTTGATTTTTAGGGATACAAGAGTTTACATCGAGAATTTGTGGGATTTAGTTATTAATTTTATTAGAGATTGGGGGGTTGCTTGTGCGGGGGCAAGCAAAATTTTGTACATTAAGGGCAAAATTGTGATCGAGGAGTAGGTTTTGTAGCTCCTCTCGGTAGACCCGTCATCTACCTATTTTACTGCTTTGGGCATGTTTCGCTTTGGTTTGAATAAAATTAAGGCGCATGCCTACCATTTCATCAAAAAAAAATAAAAAATGATAAGTGTAACATTACACAAATTGTTTTGTTTAGAAATAAACTAGTCTTTATTCAAATAAAATTAATAAATAATTCTCTAAGAAAACCCACCAATAAAAAAATTAAAATAAAATAATATGATGTTCAAATTCTTTAATCCAAATGAATTCTTTTTAATAATAACATAAATTTAACCCACTTATATCCATATAATTCACTAAATAATAAGATGTGTTAATAATTTCTCTAAGAATAGTCTCAAGTGACCATAGCACCTAGGCAAACAGGCAGTGGTAGCTTTTCTAACTTCACCATAATGTGAGCCACGGAGGGTCCCTCCGATGTATAAAAAAAAAAAAAAAATCTCTAATAACAACCCACCAATAAAATAAAAAAAATCCACTTGCTAATACACGCGGTACAACATTCCATATTACACATAAAGAAAATAATCATAATGATATAAGTTACATTTAAATGTGGAATTTAAAAATTATCCCAACAAAATTATCGAGTTTGTTATTATTTTTAACTTAAAAATATTTTTAGAAATTTATTTTTTTAATTAATCCTTTGTGAAAATAAATAAGATAGATTTGGTAAATATTTAATAACACCCTTTAAATATATTCACATTAAAATTTTGCATAAAATAGAGATAGATTTTCTAGTTTAAGATGATTTTTTTGGGATTTTTGCATATATACCCATGTTAAATCTTAATTTTGTCATAATATCTCTGTTAAACTCCAGTTTGCATCAATATCCCTGATACAGTTTAAGTTAGTGCATCCGTGCCCCTCGAGTTATGTTCTGTGAGCTATGGTTTGTTTGCTCTATTTTCTCTTTGCCAGTGGCATGCGAAAACCCATTTATACCCATATCTTCCCCGATTAGAGTGTGATAAAACCCCAACATGTTCCCCGTTTTCTCTCTTTCACCTTTATATTCACCTTCAACCATTTCTTCTTTAAATCATGAAACCACCATTGCTAATGCCTACAATGAGTTTTTCATCCCAATCTTCATTAATGATAAATAGCCTACCTAACCCTGCTTGCTATTACCACAAGAGACAAAGATGAAAGGGAGGGGATTAGGGTTAGGCGACCACGCTTGGAGAGAGCGGGGTCAAATATGTTAGGGTTCACTACAAGAAATCGAACTTTTAGCAACGGCCAAAGCCGTCGCTACAAATAGAAAATGTCGTCGCTATTGCTGTCGCTTCAAATAGAAAACGCCGTCGCTATTGCTTTTACCAACGTTTGGTTAGCCGTCGCTATTCGTCGCTAATTATCCCGTCGCTAAAGGTATTAGCGACGGCCAAGCCCGTCGCTAAAAGGCGATATTAACGCCGTCTACAAGCCAACAAAATGCCTAACAATTGAATATGGTCACAGAAAGTAAGATTGATCTATCATTAAAATAAAATAGTATATATAGGTAGCAATTACACAAATATGACTGTCAAACATTTGTTTCAAGGAGTACAACATAATAACTGAATATACAAAAAGTTCACATGTTCATGATGGAGAAGATGACAAATTGACAATGTAGTTACATCACAAAAATAGATAAAGCGCTAAACTCTCTCTATATATACATGTTATATAAGTTATAACATGATAGCTCAATGATATTTATATAATTCCATTGATAGAGAAAATTATAAATTTTTCAAAAATTAAGAGAAGCACACAAATATATTTCTTTTCTGTTAGCAATAAATAAAAAGGACTTGTTTTCACATGAGTTGCTGATAATTTGGACTAGTTCTTAATTTGATTCAAGTATCCAAATCAATGTGAATAAACAATTAATACAACCTCCCAAATTGCATAGAACATGAAATACGCCACAATCGGACTTAGACAAATCATAACTTTCTCCAATAAATTTCATCAGATAGTAATCCCTAACCTGGCAAGGCAGAGGTGGATGGCGGAGAAGTAGGGCGGATCAGGCCAAGGCGGAGGTGGATCGCGGAGAGGCAGCGATGGATTGGGCTGAGGCAGAGGTGGATCGCGGAGAGGCAGCGGCAGATCGGGCCGAGGCGGATGCGGATCCGAGCGAGGCAATGGCGGATCGGCCGAGGCGGCAGATGCAGATCGGGGAGAGGCAGTGGCGGATCGGACGAGGCAGCGACAGAGGCGGGCGAGGCGGTGGCGGATCGGATGAGGCGGCGGATCGGGGCGAGGCGGCGGCCAATCGGGGCGAGGCGGCAGCAGATCAGGCGAGGTAGGGGTCGGGGCGAAAAGTGAGAGTCGGCTTAGGTTTGTGTAAAAAAAAAAAATCGTGGTAAGTTGTTTGTTAAACCACACTATCAGTGACGGCCATGCTCTGGCCGTCGCTAAAACTGTATTAGCGACATTGTTGACCGTCGCTAATACTCAATTCTGCAGTGTGTGGTTATTCTAAGAGGGCTTTAGGGACGGCCATTCTTTGGCCGTTGGTAATGCTCCGTGTAGATACAAAATCCATCTTCTGCATTCATATTAGCGACGGTATTCTTCCGGCCGTCGGTAATAAGCGTCGCTAAAACCCCGATTTCTTGTAGGGTTAGGGTTTATTTGGGATTTTTTTTATTCTGTTTCCATATGAGGGGAATTGTGTATTTTTACATGTGGTTAGATATATTAACTATGGTTCACCTCAAGTTCTTAATGGCATCTATCTTAGGGATACAGAAGCAATAACTTAAACTTTATCACGGGTATTGATGCAAACTGAAGTTTAATTAGGGTATTATGATATAATTAGAATTTATCAAGGGTATATATGCAAAAATCCATTTTTTCCACTTGACCCTAATCTAGAACAAAAATTCAAAATATTTATTACATAAAAAATTAAAGATAAAATCGAAAATGAAAATGTCACAAAGAAACAAAGTTAAAAACTCAAATCTTTTCGATTAGTATGTAGATAGATAGATAGATGCTATGTTTTTTAGGAGTGTGTGAGAGAGTTATGTAAGATAAATTTTTTAAAATGACACATAGAAACATATTTTTTTTAGTTGGCATAAATAAAACGTGATAAGTAGTTTCAATACCTCTAGAAGAGTTATTAGATCTATTCCTAGCATACCCGAACATGACTACTGAGTTGTGTTCTTTCAAAACAAACATTTTTTTTATTATTATCTTCTTTCTCCGTTATTGTTCTGTTTCTAGGTTTCTTGCTCTTGATAAAAAAATTAAAAAAAATGATAATCGGTTTCTCTTGATTTTGATTGGTGATCGAAAAGCCATGCTGCAGTGATTTTCAAAATTAATTTTGTTTTGGTCGTTGGAGGCAGTGAAGTCAATGGAGTATGTGATCCATCTAACAGTGAAAGATACTGGTGCACCACATATTTTCCTTAAGGGATTTTTATTTTTCAGTCCCTATAAATATGCATATTTATGGATCAGTCCCTTACTTTTTCATATTTCTTTTTTAGTCCCCATATTCAACCGCCTATTTGATTTTTAGTCCCTTCGTTAAGCGGCCTTCCATACACCGTTAATTTGTGAAATGTGATTTATTTTTAAGTCCCTGTAAACTATGTTATTTAGTGATTAGTCCCTCCCTTTTTTAAATTTTACAGGGACTAATCACTAAATAACATAATTTGTAGGGACTGATCACTAAATAACGTAGTTTATAGGGACTTAAAAATAAAATCACATTTCACAAATTAACGGTGTATGGACGGATGTTTGACGGAGAGACTAAAACTCAAATAGGCGATTGAATATGGGGACTAAAAAAGAAATATGAAGAAGTGAGGGACCGATCCCTAAATAAACATGTTTACAGGGACTTAAAATTAAAAATCCCTTTCGTTAATTAGGTGGATATTTTCGTTGGACTTCTTAAACCATTGTTTGTAGGTCAAAACAGCGCCCCGGTTGAAAAACAAGTTCGTAAATAGAGTCCTAGACGACATCTTAAAATGGGCCACATATTTACAAAAAAAATAATATTTTATTTATAATTTTAATTAAAAATTAAAAAATAGAATATTCATATAATATTCTTTATTTTTTAACTTAGGGGTTATTTAGACTTACATAAGTTTTTTCACAGGGTTATATATAGATTTGTGAAAAGTTAGTGGTTTATATAGATTTCATATAGTTTACAAGGGGTTATTCAGATTTTTCCCTTTGATAAATAAAAATATATCCTAATAAAATAAAAATATAAATAAAAATAATAAGTAGAATATTAAATAGATACATAAAAATACGATATGATTTTAAAAAATGCTTTATAAAAAACATAGAAAAGAATAAAAAAAGAAAACTAACACAAATCCAATAAAATAATATTCTTTTAATTCAAATAACAAATAAAAATATAATCCCATTAAAATGGAAGTCATAATCTGTAAGTTGAGAAAGAAATGTTTGTCAGACTATAGCTTATAACATGCTTTAAATAACTTTTTTTTTACACTCATGCCCTTAACCTTCTTCATTGATAACATGTGTATTTATTTTTACAATTACACCAAAAATGAGAAAACCTCTCTTCATCTCAATTTTTTTCTATTACAAATAATACAATAGAAATTTTTTATTTATAATTCTATTTTTCACTCAATTTATTAAAATTATATAATGTAATATTTGAAAAATATTGTAATGAATTTGAACTTTCATTTATGTACGTTAATTTTCTTTTAACTATATCTAAAATTGATTTTATAAGTAAATACAAACTTATTTCATAAAAAATAAATCAAATTTCACTTTTACAATTTTAAGGGTATTTTTGACAATTACACATCAAAAAATTGTTTTACCATTTATTCTAAAAAACATCCATTGTTGTTTAAATAGTTACAACAAACATATCTAGTTACCACTTATTCAAAATTTAAATCATATAATCTATAACTTATAATCTAAAATTTATAAATTTATGCTGCAGCAAACATTGCAATTGTCTACCTGATGCAAAGGAAAGAGATTTTTATTTAATCTTTCTAGATTATAGATTCTATGGGTGCCACACAGTTTGGTCGTACATCTTTTTTTAATTATTTATTGACAATTAATATAGCGTTGGTCTATTATCATAATACCATGTCATATAATATTTGTGATTTTCAAAACTATAATATTTAATTAATTAATAAATTATGAAACTAGTCATAGTTTTACAATATTTGTCCAAGTAGTCATATGACCTGTTCAAAAACTTCACATTTTTTATATTTTTCTTATTCCCAATTAAAAGCCGAGCGACCATGGCATCGTGACACATATTTTTTAATTTTCGCACACCAACTGTGATAACATTTTAAGTTCTTAAAACATAATAACCAATCTCTTTAGCATTTTAAGTTCCCAAAACATAATACGTTAACAATAGTGATGTATTAGTTTCTCCGTAGATAAAATGTTAATGGCATTGACGTTTTCTTTTATAGAAAAGAATTCTGGCATTATTGGCATAATAGATTGGAAAATTTTAAAATGCCTATAACATTGGTGTTTTTATATGCTATTAGACAAAAACATAGCATACATACATGAATTATTTCGTATGTTTAAAATTATTATAAAAAATTAAAAAAATAGTCATTACTCTGGTTTGGGTTCGGTATTTTCAGAAATGTAAGAGAGAGTGGGATGAAGGGGAGAGAGTGAGAGAATTGTTCAAGTGAAACTATGGCCTGGTGGGGTTGTTCGGGTGTGGTTGCCTAAGAATGCTATTGCCGTTCCGTTCTAGCTACAACACCAACGACGGTGGTGTATTTAATTTTGTCCACAACAAAAAAAAAAAAAAAAAAAAGTAAAGAAGAGTTTCATATTGAAGATTGTTCGTACGTAATATTATCATGCCATTGAAATTCGTGTTTCTAAGAGGGAGTAATATTATGACAATATGACTGGTGCTTCCCGACCTTTTTTGTCAAGTGTCATATGTAATAATATCAATACCAATGGCATTCTCTGGTTGAAAATGACATGTCGTTAGCATTTTCAATGTGCATAATAGAAAACAAAAAAAACGTTGAAGTTGAGGCTTTGAATGGGTTAGATGGCTATTTTGATGAGTTTGTAAAATCGTGATGACATGATTAGTTAATTTAGTAATCTGTTAATTAGTCATGATTAGAATGAAAAAAAGGCCTATAATACATTAATGAATTTACATTACAACAAGTGATATTACACGTACATATACATCATGATATTGACCTCCCAACTATGTAAGAGTTTAATAGACATCATTTGTATGTAGTTACACATGCATAATTCTTCCTTGGTGTCACCACCCTTGGTTGTTGTTTTCCATGGTTTTTCTTCTTCATCTTCTTTTTTATTTTTTCTTTATGAAATTGGTGCCCAGTGCACATTTGATATGGTTAGGATTTGAAGTTTCAGCTCCCAACCTCAGCAGCACTTGGTGTTGAATTGTCAAAAAAATTGAGGACTGTAAGTTTACATTTCAATATTAGTAACATTGGAAAACTCACAAAAGGGAGAGCAAAACATTTTCGTTATTCAATATTCAGTTAATTTGTTGAACATCTTTCAATTCTTTTTGTACATCTACAGAGTCTTTCATGCTTACTAGAATAGTGGTTGCAAAAACCAAATCAAAGCATGGCATTTAAAGGCATCTCTTCACATATTTTGAGCTACAACTTTCAGCATATATTATACAACTCATATAAATGGCTTTGCACCTTGGAGGAAGTAAGAACACAATCACATGGAAGATTGCTATAGGTATTTCACTTTGCTTTCCCGGACCACTGTTGTTATTGATTTTTCAATATATTGTTTACAATTTCATTTGGACAATTATCACTTGTTTATTATTTCATAAAGACAATAATCAAGGTAATGATCTTAGAAACCTAATCATATTCTACAATTGCATACTATTTGCTAGTCTTATTTTCTTCATACAGGAAATTCTATGACTACAACTATTATTATCTTGTGGTGCATTTGGATGTGAGGTTGAAACTCTCATATTCTTAAAATCTTATGTTTCAAACTCAGTTTTTGAAAAGTTATGTTTTATTAAATTTTCAACTGCAAGATTTTTTGGACTTAAAATGAAGATTGTGGTTTGAAAAGCTAAACGCTGAAAATGTGTTTGGATTTGAGTTTCAAAATTTTTACTTTTTCAAACGCAGAATCTACCTAAACTCATATCTAAACAGACCCTTAGTAGGCACCTTCGTGAATTTTATATGAACTGCAATTGTTTTTTCAAAAGTCAGTTACATTTTGAAATATATATTTGAACTTTATATGCCTTATACTTCTTGTTTTATTTGTGTTTATAAACAATGTTTTTTTTTTCTTGAATTTTAGTTACATTCTAAATGTATCGGATCTTTATATGCATTATATTTTATGTTTTTTTTTTTGTGAAATATATATTTTATTTTTTTAAAGTCAGATACATTTTGAAATATCTCTGAATTTCAAAAAAAAAAAAAAAAGTCGAGGTGAGATCAGAAGGTGAAGGTTAGAGGAGAGCTCAAAAAATAGCCGAACCACCTCTCAAATAATAGAAGGTAACGAGAGAAATCCAAAGATGACGACGCCATTCGTCAGAGATGAGTGGGCCAGCCGAAATAAATTTTATGAAAAAGAGAGACTGTTATATTAGGAGGCGGTTACACATGAAGAGAGTGTTGTATTGGGAGTGAATAGCTCAAATTTAAAGGAAGAGTAGGAATGCATTCTACATTTTTAACATTTAAAAAAAGTGAAACATGCAATTAATGAGCGAGGAACACGTAATGAGGCTTGTTTAAATTTTGGAACCTAGGCAACAGACCTGTTAAATGAAATATTAACCAGACATTGCGCATAATAAAATCCAAGCATCCAAACCCCCGGCCAAACCCGTCGTTTGCGACGTACACTTACGGCTCACCGCATTCGTCACACGGCGGCGGCTGGAAATTTCGTTGGAACGTCTAGTATGTCAATGATCCATCGCATACATCACATAAGAATTTCTTTCCATGTGACCATCTCCTCCAATGGCCCTTCTCTCCATCACCCTCATATTCTTCTTCTTCTTCTTCACCTCCTTCATCACCTTTGCCCTCTCCGCCTCCAACAACACCTGCCCACCTCCAACAATATGCGGAGACATCAACATCCACTACCCCTTCTGGCTAATTAACTCTTCAAACACCACCAACACCACCACCACCAACTCCTCTTCCTACTGCGGCTACCCGGGCTTTGGCCTTACCTGCAACGACAAACACCCACTACTCCACCTCCCCAACGTCGATTACTACATCGTCCTTTTAAACTACGCCACTTACACGGTCACCCTCGTCGACATTGAAGTCTACGATCAAAAATGTCCCCAACCACGCAACAACCTCACCTTCGACCACTCTCTGAATTTCTTCCGATACACCCCAAATGATCTGAACTTCACTTTCTTCTTTAACTGCTCCGCCCAATTCAATAATAGTGTTTTCCAACCCACCCCCCTCTCTTGCCTTCCAAACTCGTATGTCGTCAAAGAGGACCTCTTTTTAAAGGACACAAATTGGTACTCGTATTGCGCGGAGGCCGTGATGTTACCGGTGTTAAGCGACTTTTATGTGAATATGTCAGTGCTGGGGAAGCAATTCGGGGAAGCGTTGAATGATGGGTTCAAGTTGAGTTGGGATCCCACGAGAGATTGTAAGGCGTGCGAGGATTCCGGAGGGTCGTGCCTTCACGAGAAGAAACAGGGGAGCTTCTCGGGTTGTTTATGCGACGATGTTTTACATGCATACCGTTGCGCAGGTATGATTCTTTTATCTTCCCGTTTGGGTTGCCATATACAATTATTTTTTTGATGACCATGATAGAATAGGTAAATTTGTATATGTGATATTTTTTGTTATTTGACTTAGATAAAAGATAAGTAGTGAATGACAAATTAGTAAGAGTTTAAATGAAAATTGTAACTTTACACGAACTGTTTTGTTTAGAAATAAACGCGGAGATATTAGTAGACTGGGCTGGGTTATAGCCCGACTCAGATTTTATAAGAAATTTACTTACTGTATACAATATTTGTGTTTTATAATATATATTTCTTTTTGTTTTTTGTCTAAATAATTTCAAATCATATATATTAATCCAATCTAAAGGTTAAAATCACTTTAAAAATGGAAAATTAAATCTAATTTGTATTGTAGGTTTAAATTTAAATATGTTGGTTTAATGAATTAAGAAGGGAGTATGTTTCACTTCAAATCATTTAAATAAGATGATATGAGATATTATCTAAATAGTAATATATATAAAAAAAAAACTAATGCCATGTTTTGAAACAGGTTTTGGAGTTAGCTTTTCCGCAAAAGTTGAGTTTAAAACTGAGTTTATAGAAAGTTGTCTCTTTACAATTTATAAAAAAGCTAGGTTTTGGACATTTATTTACCAAAATGTGTCTGCAGCTTTTAATTAAGCTATAATTTTTTTCCTTTTTTAAAACGGGTTAGAAAAAATCATATTCTTGCAAACCCATAATCTTTCGAAACCCACGTCAAAATCTCATATCATCTTAACAAATCAAAGCTTTCTAAGAAATTTTTTTTTATCATATTTAAATATCAATGTTCTCATTTTATGAAAAATACTTGATGATTTTGTTAAAATAAGAATAATTTTTTAGGGTTTTTTACTTTTAAGTCCCCACAAACTATGGGATTTAGTGATCGATTTCTCACTTCTTCATATTTTCTTTTCGGTCCCCAGATTTAAAGAATATATTCTTGTTTAGTCCCTAGGAGGGACTTATCCCTAAATTATTTGGTTTTCTGTTTAGTCTGTGGGAGGGACTAAAAATGAACATATCTTTTAAATCTGAGGACTAAATGCAAAATCTGAAGAAGTGATGGATTGATCATTAAATTCTATAGTTTGTGGGGACTTAAAAATAAAAAACCCAATTTTTTTTTATTAAAAACCAACATTAGCTCATGCCAAAATAATTTCTTGGATCCGCCCATCGATGTGCGTGAAAATAAAATTAATAAATAATTTTCTAAGAAAACCCAAAACAAATTAAAATAAAATAATCTGACGTTGAAATCCTTTAATTCAAATGAATTCTTTTTAATAATAGCATAAATTTAGCCTACCTATATCCCTATAATTCAATGAATAATATGATGTGTTAATAATTTATCTAAAAACTAACAACCCACCAATAAAATACACGTGGTATAACATTCCATATTACATATATACGAATAAAATAATTATAATGATATAAATTATTTTTAAATTTAAAAATTATTTCAATTAAATTATCGAGTTTTTTTTTATCAGTTTTAACTTAAAAAATAATTATAAATTTCTTTTTTTAATTAGGAATTTCTGAAATTAAATTAGATTTGATAAATATTTAATATCATTCTTTAAATATATTCACATTAAAATTTTGAATAAAATAGAGATAGATTTTTTAATTTTAGATGATTTTTTTAGTTCTTGCCCCTAATCTGGAACCAAAATTCAACAACAAAAATTAATGGTAAAATTGGAAATGAAAATGTTACAAAGAAACAAAGTTGAAAACTAAAACCCTTTCCTGTTAGGATATATATATAGATAGATGCCATGTTTTTGGGAGTATGTGAAAGAGTTGTATAAGATTTATTTATTTTTTTAAATGACATATATAGAAGCATATTTTTATCAATTGACATAAATAAAATGTGATAAATAATTTCAATATCTCTAAAAGAGTTATTAGATCTATTCCTAGCATATTCAAACATAGCTATACCGAATTTTATTCTTTCAAAACAAACATTTTTTTTTCTTATTATCTTCTGTCTCTGTTATTGTTCTGTTTCTAGGTTTCTTGCTGTTGATCAAAAAATTAAAAAAAAAATGATAATCGGTTTCTCTTGATTTTTATTGGTGATCGAAAAGTCATGCTGCAGTGATTTTCAAAATCAATTTTGTTTTGGTTGTTAGAGGCACTGAAGTCAATATTGTATATGATCCATCTAACAGTGAAAGCTATTGGTGCACCACATATTTTCGTTAATTAGGTGGATGTTTTGGTTGATCTTCATAAACCATTGTTTGTTGGTCAAAACAGGGCCGGTCGAAAAACAATTTGGTAAATAGAGCCCTAGACGATATTTTAAAATAGATTTTTTCCTTGGGTAAAATAAAAATATATCCCAATAAAATAGAAATAAAAATATAAATAATAAATGGAATTTTAAATAGATACATAAAAATATCATATGATTTTTAAAAAATGCTTTATACAAATCACTGAAAAAAAAAAAATGGAAAAATAACACAAATCCAATAAAATAATTTTCTTCTAATTCAAGTAACAAATAAAATAAAATCCCATTAAATAGAAATATTGAATATGTTTGTTAAAACTTATAAGTTGTTTTTAGTTTAAACTAAAAACAACTTCGAAAATTCATAATATGTAAGCTAAAAAAGAGATGTTTTGAAGATTATAGCTTATTGCAAAATTTTATTTATAATTCTATTTGTCACTCAATTTATTAAAATTATAGAATGTAATGTTTGAAATATCTTGTTATGAATTTGAACTTTCATTTATGAATGTTAATTTTCTTTTAACTATCTCTAAAATTGATTTTATAAGTAAATACCAACTTATTTTATAAACAATAAATCAAATTTCACTTTTACAATTTTAAAGGGTATTTTTGGCAATTACACAACAAAAAACTGTTTTATATAACTTACTCTAAAAAACATCCACTCCTATTTAAATAGTTACAACAAAAATGTCTACTACTTATTCAAAAAGTTAAATTCTATAATCCCTAAGTTATAATCTAAAATTTATAAATTTATGCTTCAACAAACATGGTAATTGTTTAACTGATGCAGATGAAAGAGATTTTTTTTTTTTTATAGATCCTATGGGTGCCACACAGACCCCTATGATCCCTAGTTTGGTGGTATATCTATTTTCAATTATTTATTGACAATTAATATAGCATTGGTCTATTATCATAATACCATGTCACATAATATTTGTGTTTTTCCAAACTATAATATTTAATTAATTAATAAATTATCAAACTAATCATAGTTTTACAATATTTATTGAAGTAGTTATATGACCTGTTCAAAGACTTCATATTTCTTATATGTTACTTATTCCCGTTGAAAAGGCGAGCAACCATGGCATTATGGCACATATTTTTTAATTCTTGCACGCCAACTACGATAACATTTTAAGTTCTTAAAACATAATAAACTAATCTCGTTAGCGTTTGAAGTTCCCAAAACATAATAAGCTAACAATAAGGATGAAGTAGTTTCTCCGTAGATGAACTGCCAATGGCTTTGGCGTTTTCTTTTATAGAAAAGAATGCTAGCATTATTGGCATAATAGATTGGAAAATTATAAAATGCCAATGTCATTGGTTTTTTTATATGCTATTAGACAAAAATACAGCACACTAGAACTATTTCGTATGTTTAAAATCTGTTGTCAAAAATTAAAAAATTGTCATTACTGCGGATTGCGTCGAGTATTTTTGAAAGAGTGCTGTTATACTCAGTTTATTTTTCAGTCCAAAAACAGTCCTATATTCCTCGTTAGAAATCCAATAAAGCATATACCTCATTAAACGTTGTATATATATATATCTCATTAAATATTTTTTTAGACTTACTAAAAATGAGTTCATTCAATTCAAAATGGAGGGATTCTCACTTTTTTATCAAAACATATATTTCATAAGATGATGTTTACTATTTTTTTTAAAATAAAAACATGTTTGATCTGAGTTTTGATTGGTAAAACATACCTGAGTCTAATATTTTCTTTTCAGAAATGTAAGAGAGGGTCGGATGAGGGGGAGAGAGTGAGAGAATTGTTCAAGTGAAACTTTGGGCCCAGTGGGGTTGTTTGGGTGTGGTTGCCTAAGAATGCTATTGTTGTTGGCTTTTAATGCCATTCTAGCTACAACGCCAATGACAATGGCGTATTTAATTTTATCCACAACAAGAAAAAGGGGGAGTTTCATATTGGAGATTGTTGGTGCATAGTATCATGCCATTGAAATTTGTGTTCTAAGGGAGTAATATTATGCCAATATGAGTGACGCCCGATGTTTTTTTTGTTAAGTGCCATAATATCAGTACCAATGGCATGTTCAGGTTGAAAATGCCATGTCGTTAGCATTTTCAATGTGCACAATAAAAAACAAAAAAACATTGACGTTGAGGCTTTGAGTGGGTCAGATGACTATTTTGATGAGTTTGTAAAACCGTGATGACATGATTAGTTAATTTAGTAATATGTTAATTAATGATGATTAGAATGGAAAAAAGGCCTATAATACCTTATTGAATTGACATTACAAGTGATATTATATGTACTTATACATTATTATATTGACCTCCCAACTATGTAAGATTTAATAGACATCATTTGTATGTAGTTACAAATGTATTATTCTTCCTTGGTGTCACCACCCTCGGTTGTTGTTTTTCATGTTTTTTCTTCTTCTTCTTCTTTTTCTTTTTTCTTTAAGAAATTGGTGCCCAGTGCACATTCGATATGGGTAGGATTTGAAGTTTCAGCTCCAAACCTCAGCAGCACTTGGTGTTGAATTGTCAAAAAAATTGAGGACTGAAAGTTTACATTTCAATGTTAATAACATTGGAAAACTCACAAGAGGGAGAGCAAAACATTTTAGTTATTAAATATTCAGTTAATTTGCTGAACATCTTTCAATTCTTTTTTACATCTACACAGTCTTTCATGCTTACTAGAATGGTGGATGCAATAACCAAATCAAAGCATAGCATTTAAAGGCATCTCTTCACATATTTTGAGTTACAACTTTCAGCATATATTATATAACTCATATAAATGGCTCTGCACTTTGCAGGAAGTAAGAACACAATCACAAAGAAGATTGCTATAGGTATTTCACTTTGCTTTCCTGGAGCACTGTTCTGATTGACTTTTCAATATATTGTTTATAGATTCATTTGGATAATTATCACATATATATTATTTCATAAAGACAATAATCAAGGTGGACTTAGAAACCGAATCATATTCTACAATTGCTGACCATTTGCTATTCCTATTCTCTTCATACAGGAATCTCCATGACTACTATTATTATTATCTTAGTAGTTGCCTTCGTGATCAAACTCAAATTCAGAGACTCAAGGGTCTTCAGTATTTTATACAAAGGGAGGAGCAAAGTTGATAGCATCAATGTGGAAAAATTTATGAAGGATTATCGTTCAATGCTTCTAACAAAATTCTCATACTTAGAGTTAAAAAAATTTACAAATGATTTCCAAGATAAATTAGGCCAAGGAGGTTATGGCAGTGTTTATAAGGGAAAATTAGCAAATGGTCATCTTATAGCTGCAAAGATGTTGGAGATGTCGAAGGACAATGGTCAGGATTTCATCAATGAAGTGGCAACGATTGGCAGAATCCACCACTTCAACATTATAAGGCTGCTTGGCTTTTGTTGTGAAGGAACAGGACGAGCACTAATATATGAATATATGCCCAATGGATCACTTGGAGACTTGATCTCAAATGAAGAGGTGAGACGTAGTTTAGGCCTAAAGAAATTGCTCGAGGTGGCAATAGGCATCGCATATGGCATCCAATATATACACAATGGCTGTGACACACGGATCTTACACTTGGATATTAAGCCTCAGAATGTCTTGTTAGATCATGATTATCATCCAAAGATATCTGATTTTGGACTAGCAAAGTTGTACCCTCGAATAAATAGTATGGTCTCCTTATCATGTGCTCGAGGTACAATAGGTTATATAGCTCCAGAAGTTTTTATGAGAAGTGCTGGCGGTGTTACACATAAATCTGATGTATATAGCTATATATGGAATGTTGTTATTGGACATGATTGTAGGAAGAAAGAACAAAGAATTTGAAGATGAAGAGTCTAGTATGTCATACTTTCCAAATTGGATTTACACTCAACTTGAACAATGGAATGATACGGAGAGACTTGATAGCTCGATTGTGGACGAAGGGTTGTGCATTTCTAGGAAGATGGTACTAGTGGGCTTGTGGTGTATACAAATAAGTCCCTCTAATCGACCTTCGATAAGTAGAGTTTTGGAGATGTTGGAGGGAAGTCACGAAGTCATTGAAATTCCTCCAAAGCCATTCTTTCCTTCATCCACTAAAGAACCATTTGAGCTACAAAGTTCTTCTACGGACACTACAAAGGATACCACATCTACCGTATGAGATCATGTGATCTATGAAAAGTTCTTTTGTACTATGTGTAATAAAAAGGTCTGTAATATGGTTTTGCATTTTGTAAAGATATGCATGGATTTGATACTCAAAACGAACATGGTGGATATAAGTTTGAAATCCAAAACGATTACTTATTCATGTGTCTGACACAATTTAAATGATATATTGTTATTCTTAAAACATCATTCATTTGTTCAAAATAATAACTACAAAATATAGTAGAAAATGAATAATTAACAAAAGTAGTTAAACCTCTCTTATTCTATTCTAATGAAATAGGGGTCAAATCCAACCAAATAAGGGACATGATTATGGACGAAATTGCAGGTGAAGGGATTGGAATGAAATCATTTTTTCATGGTAATTATTTTTTCATAGTACATGGTAATCATTTTTTCATGTACTATGTGTAATAAAAAGGTCTGTAATATGGTTTTGCATTTTGTAAAGATATGCATGGATTTGATACTCAAAACGAACATGGTGGATATAAGTTTGAAATCCAAAACGATTACTTATTCATGTGTCTGACACAATTTAAATGATATATTGTTATTCTTAAAACATCATTCATTTGTTCAAAATAATAACTACAAAATATAGTAGAAAATGAATAATTAACGAAAGTAGTTAAACCTCTCTTATTCTATTCTAATGAAATAGGGGTCAAATCCAACCAAATAAGGGACATGATTATGGACGAAATTGCAGGTGAAGGGATTGGAATGAAATCATTTTTTCTCTGTTACTATTTTTTTTTTTTTTGTATTTGTGAAAGTGATAGAAAATGATTTCACAACTCCCTCAAATTCACTATCACGGGTGGTAAAAAAATCCACCCATATTCTTTCTAATAACAAAATAGAAAATATAAATTAAAAAAAATCTCTATTTCTCTTGTTTGACACATAAAATCAATTTTTTAGATGTCAAATAATAAAATTTTATTTTTCTCATACAAAATTTTTTCACAGAAACATCTTGGATTACGTTTTACAATGTGGGGGGGGGGGGGGGGGGGGGGGGAAATGAACTCTATATAGCATGTAGGGAGTTAATTATTCTGTTACTCACATTCTAAATGCCTCAGTTTTATTTCCCTATCATTAATTATTGCAAATGACCAAAAGCCCCATATCTCATATTTATAAATTACAAAGTGTCCAAAACACTAATAACAAAAAAAAACCCTTCATCAAAGCCCCTTGAAAATCAAAACTATGTTCACAAAAAAATCTTCAGGGAACCAACCAACAAAAGACAGGAAATACCAAAGAAATAGAGTGATCAATCCAAGATTTCCATAACATAACAACCCCATCACTCCTAGGAGTGGTAAACGAGCCGAACGAGCCGAGCTTTAACATGTTTAAGCTCGGCTCGTTTATAAACGAATCAAGCCGGGCTGAGTCGAGCTCACGAGCCTAAACGAGCCTAGCATTCTTTTTCATTTTAGGGTTCTTAGGGGTTAAAAATAAAATTTTAGTCTAAATGAGCTAAGTTGACGAGCCTAAACGAGCATAACTTTGTATTGATTTAATGTTCTGATTTTACAAAAGAGTTGAGTCAAGCTTCAACTAAGTTTTTTATAACACAAATGAGTCGAGTTTGAACACAAAATGAAGTTCGATCCATGTCTTGAGCCTAATTTAGCTTTAAAAATTGTTTAGGCTCGCTCATTTAGCTAATTGAATGAGCCTGAATGAGCTCAAACCTAGCCGAGCCCAAACCGACCCCGAGCGGCTTGGTTCGTTTACCAGCCCTAATCACTCCTGCCCTACCCTTCGGAACAAATCAACCCATCGGTGGATGAGGCATTCAATGGACGACGAGAACCCGGTGAACCAATATCTTCAGCACATAACAACCCCTCGTATCCGTTGATGATAGGAAGAAGAGGACGACAAAGATCAGGCGAGGATCACCACGATCTCAATTTTCTTGGGTTTGTAGAGAGGAAGAAGAGACTCATCGGAAGAGGTGATAAAAGTCTCTTTTGTTTCAAAAAGGGCATTTTTGTCATTCTTTTACATTTTCAAGATAACGACTTTCGCTACAAGGCTCCACATTTGTAAGGAGCCCAGTAGCGAAAATATAGTTTGAGGAGCATTGTAAGGTGTCTTTTGAATCCCATTTTAAAGTTTTTTTTCTCTCCTCAACATAGAGAGCAAGCTTGTAAAGAATCTTTTTGAGATGGTTTTTGTAGGGCTCAAAAATGAGGTCCATCAACTGTGCTTCACGTATCAGTGTTCCATGATCGATTAGCGCCGCGACCCGGATCGCCCACCGTAGGTGGATTCGGCCCACCAGCCTCTCATCACCCAACGACCAAAGCATCAATCCAAGTCAGTAAGTCCATAATTCAATTTTCAAATTAAGGATTATCAATTGCTGATTCTTTAAATCCACATAGATATATTAAATCTAGAGCTATCATATAACTGACTCCCTAAGATTATAATAATATATACTGGAAGTGGAATTAATCACTAATTGATCCGTATGATTCCAATAATTTGTGTATATTTATCAAGGGATAATGACAGCAAATCCTGCAAATCCCTCAAATAACACATAATTAATTCCCTAAAATCCGGGATCTCATTCCATCCGTCCGATGGGAGAAGGATCTCTAGAGGATTCCTAGGCACTATCTAAACAATATAAAAAGGGGACCAAGTCTCCCTTTAGAGGTATGTGAAATTCTTTTTTGCAACAACCTTAATTGTGCATTTGATTGACTTGAGCGTCGGATGGTCTTCCGTAGATCGCCCCCAACCCTGTTTTCCAACAACACTTGAGGAGGAGTGTCGGCAACACCAAGGAAGGCGTCGGGAGAAGTGGAGTGGATGGATCCTGACAACCCGAACCCGGTCCATCATTTTTTGCCGCTCCAGTTTTACATAGGTCCGTTTTATATATGCATTTAGGTAAATTTTACATCTGAAAATAAAATTTGATCCAACCACAATTTCAATTATTAACTTTTCAAACATATCTCTTATTTTCTTAGGTAAATAATCAATAATCGAAAAACTAAAAAAATAATAACTTTTAAAAATTGAGTTTATTAAAACGCAAGATTTTATGAATCCCAGTGTTGGAAAGGGATATGATATCATCATTTCAATAATTTATGTTTTTTTTTAAAAAAATGTAGACTCTTATCACATTTACTTTCATTAGTAAAATAAGATTACAAGTTTGAAAGAAGGTGAGAGGAAAAGAGAAAAAAAAAAAAAAAGACACGAGAGAAGAGGGACATTTCCGTTAATGGATATCAACCAGTTATTATTATTATATTATTTACTCTCTGGAAAATAATTAGTGTTACGTAAGGGTACTATATATATATATATATATATATATTGAGGTCATAAACATGTAATACAAAAAAACAAATAAAATTGATAAACAAATAAATCTAGTTGTGCGTGTTTTTATTTTTATTCGAATTTGACTGGTGCACTGTTATTTTTGTTTTGTTCTTTTAAGTATTTTTTTTATTTCTAGTTTTTTTAATTATGTTTTTTAATATTATTTTAAAAATTATCAAAAAAAAATTGTGGTGTTGCTGGGTATTGTCCTTGTGTCGCGCGGTCATTACTAAGGCCATACAATTTTGTATGTATTTTCAGGGTCGTGGTTCGTCTAAGGGGCTGTTTGAAAACGAATATGAAAAATAAGATTTTGAATAAAGTGAAAATAAAATTGATTCGTGGAAAGCGGATTTTTTTTCATATTTTAAAAATCAACATTTTTGTATTAAAAACTGAAAGTAACTTTTTAATTAAGCCACTTTTTAAGAATGCGTTTGACAACACTTTTTACCTTTCTGCTTAATTAAAAGTAGAATCGCTTTAATTAGATTCGACGCGCTTTTGCTTTTTGAAAAACTGAAAAGCTAAAAGCGTGCAGTCAAACGGAGCAGCTTTTTGCATAATCGAAAGTTGGATTCTTTTTAATTTTTCCCTCGAAATCTGTGTTTTAAAAAGCTCAGAAACAACGCTTTTTGATCGGAATCAATTTTTTGAATTGAAAAGCAACTTTCTCTGCCAAACATTAAACTCCTTTCAAATATTGATTCCTGATTTTAAAAAAAGCATCCTAAAAAAGTCAACGTCTAAAATTATCTTAAAAAGCAACTTTATTCCAAAAGCTACTTTTCAATCTGTGTTTCCAAACGGACCAGTACAACCAAACGGGGCCTAAGACTTTAATGGGCCGTAAAAATTGAGGCTGTTTGAACGGTGCCCATTTTCCAGGTGTAGATACAAATGCTGCCAATCCTTACTCCTTTTTTATTGAGCTGTTATACACGCTGCTCGTTTTGCAGCCCCATACGCTATGATATCATAGTATATACTGTATTATCATAGTGTATACTGCACTATCATAGTTTATACTACAGTCCATTTTTTTAATTTTTTCACCATGAAAAAAGATACACTAATAAATCTCAGTATATACTTCATTTCATATAATAGCACACACTTCAAAGGGTGAGTATATGATTTAAAAAAAAAACGGAATGAATTGTAATTGGGACTGCAATGGGGATTACATGTATTTTTTTCCTTTTTTATTTATTAGTGTGAGTGAATGTGTGGCCAGAAATTTTTGTTAAGGAATAAATATTGAAACTTTAACAAAGTCTGTTTTTTCAGCCCCGTCTACAGTCTAAAAATGATTCTCCAGCCATCTATACACACTAGAGGTTGGCAACGGGCAGGGCCGGGCCAGCCCGTAGCCAAAAACAGGACCCAGGCTCTGCCCACGGCCCGGGCCTGAACGGGCCTCACGGGCCAGGCTTGGGTTCGGGCCCACGGGCAGGCTTATGGGCCCAAATTCTAAACATCTTATTTCTTTTGATTTTTTAATTTTAAGTTATTCATTTGTATATAATGTTAAAATAACACAAAATTTAAAGTATAATGTTAAAAAAAATATTTATATCTATTGAATTTTTAAAATAAAAATATTAAATTAATTAATTATTTGAAAGAATAAATAACTACATGTACCTAACTAGATTGACACTTATATAAATGTCAATAATTTGTATAATTAAATCACAATTCAAATAAAAATTACATGTTACTCATTTATCGAATTGCCCCCCATGGACCTACGGGCTGGCCCAAACGGGTCCACTTCGGGCGGGCCCACTTCGGGAGGCCGAGCCCTGCCCGGCCTGCAAATGGGCAGGGCTGGGCTTTGGCCCTACGGGCTCGGGCCTGGCTTTCGGGCCGCGGGCTTTTTGATGAGCCTTAATACACACTGCTATTAAAATGTATACTGTAGTCAGGGATAAACATGCAAATGTAACTTTCCTAGCTTAGCAGTAAGGTCAACCACGAAAGTCCTTCCGGTATAAAAAAAAAAAATGTATACTGTAGTAGTGTAATATATACTGCATCAATGTATAAAAATTTAAAATTTTTTGTGTAAAAGAGGAAAAAAATGTAAACATAAACTATACTTTTATAACAACATGTACTTCAAGAAACGAGTATATCTATTTTAAAAAATGGAAAAATCCATATAACCACCCCCTCACAAACTGGCTAATTAGTTAATTAAATTATGGGTTAGCTGAATGTAACCCTAGATATAAAATTACATGTATACCCTTCCCCTAACTTAATCTAAAAAACCTAAGAAACTTAACATTTCCCTTACAAATAATCTGACGAAGTCCCTTCTCCAGTCACCTGAAGTCGTCCGCGGTCCTCTTCATCGCCGAAGTCCCCGTTTATGATCCCCTAAAATTCGTAATGTTCGGCATCACATTTTTAAAGGAGAAATTTGTTGCATCTGTTATATGGGGTTGTATAGTTTTTATTGACTCATAAAGTTTGGATATTCACACAGAATACATTCATATGGATTATATAAATTTTTAATAAAAAAATGTTTTTTTTTTCTTTCTTTTTTGGGGTGGGGGGGAGGGGGGGTGGTGTTTCACCCAAATCATACTCATACAGTTTTGGTGGTGTATTTGGGTTGGGGGAAATATTCCAAAGGATAATGTTTTAATTCTCATTCAGTTTGGTGGTGTATTTGTGTTGGTGAAAATATTCCAAAGGATAATATTTAATTTATGGGGAATGAGTGGGATAATATTTTAGGATGCTTAAGAGCATGGCTCCCTTTTTTCTTTTTCTTTTCGTTTTATGGGAAACAATGTGGAAGAAGAAGATGAGTTCTAACACAAAGAGGAAAAATCGTCTTTATTAGGGGGGCTATTTGCATTTTTAACAATCTGTAGGGACATATCTGTGTATCTAAAATTTGAGTGGGTTAACATAACGAAATATTATGAGAATATTTCACTTATGTGAGGTTAATTTTTTAACTTAGGGGTTCTTTTTACATTTTTGTGAATTTTCTAAGGGGTTATTTAGATTTCACAAGCAGGGATTTATATGGATTTTAGAAAGTTTGTTGGGGGGGGGGGGGGGGGGGGGCTACTTTCCAAGTGGTTATGGACTAAGGAGCAATGTCACGCTCAACCCATTTTACAGTTCCATTTAGAGTCTCATATCTTTTGTTAGCCAGCTACACTCACCGCACATGTCTCATTAGAATTCTTTTATATACATTCTATAGAATGAGTTCATATAATATGTAGAAAATGTTACATACAGTTTTTTTCAACCTCATTAAAGATCACACATGTTTTGATTTTTTTTAAAAATATCATACCTAATGAGGTACATGTAATTATAAAAAAAATGATACAAATGCTCTAATTTATTACATGAATGCATTTACAGTAAATATAATTTTTTTTTATTAATATTAGTATATGATGCTAATGATCATATGAGATTGGAATTGAGTTTGAAAAAAAAAAACAACGTGTGCTACAAAGCTCTACAATTCATTGAAAAAATGCTCATATACTCAATCCTTTTTGCAGTGTATGGAATAAAAAAAAAATTTATTTTTTTAAAAATAAAAAAATACATTATATCTCAATATATACTTCATATTATATAACATCATTTAATTCAAAATGTTTGTTATATGGTTCTGCATTTTGTAAAGATTTGTAGGAAGTTGATATTTAGAACGGACATGTTAACGTTTGAATACGTTTGAAATCCAAAACCATAACGATACTATTTGGCTCATACAATTTAGATAAATTGTTATGCGCATCTGATTAATAAAAAAAATTAAAAGTACTTTATTCTTTCTTTTTTGAGAAAACTGAGGGCATCTACATTTCAATTGTAATAAAAACAGAACATGTCTAAATAGGTGATAGGAGTAGACAAAAAAGAACAAGGGAAAAAATTGATATATAACTCCCTAAAAAGTTAACTAAATCTGTTTTAGTCCCTCTAAATTGAAAATCGCCACAGGTCCCTATAAAGTATGTACGATTAATTAACGGATTTAGTTCATAAGTTAAATTGTTTTAATAAATACATTCAAATAAGTCACTATAAAATATAAAAAATCTGATTTAATCCTTTTGATGACAAAAATGCTCTTGTTTTTTTCCAAAAATTTTCTTGCTATCCTATACTCACTAACGGTAAAAAAAAATATAAAAATCGATATTACTTTATGGAAACTTATGAAAATCAGAAAAATCTCCATGCAAAATCAGTAAATCCTTTAAAGTCAACATCAAATATAGTTAGTGTATTACAGTAATTTATCAAATAATATTTCAAATGATATTTACAGTAATTTATCATGTTTGTTTAGAGATCTGATTTAGTTTATGTTACGATAGGTGTTAAAATAAATATAATCTAGCAAGATAGGGACCTGAGGAGATTTATTGATTTTGTACATAGAACCTTTCCTGATTTTCATAAATTCCTAGAGAGCTATATCAATTTTTCGAAAATAAGGGATGAAGTCGTTCTGGTAACTTTGAATGTATAGTAAAGGTTAATCATGTACCTGATTAGTTTGGGTGGCAATAGGGATTGAAACAATATTTTTCTAGTAACATAGGGATTTGTGATTATTTTTTAATTTTTCAATAACTAAAAAAATTTTAACTTAACTTTTTTGAGAGTTATATTGATTTTTTCAATATAAAAAAAAAAAAAACAATTGATTACAATACAAAATAACAGAAAGACAAAAATAAAAAATAAAAAATTGACAGTAATTATTTGAATGTTGAGTTTTGCATCAGATGGTTTTTACTTCATTTTTATCCCGTTTGCAGGTTAATGATTTTTTAAAAAAAATCTGGCATATATGCGTTTTGGACTGTAACATTTTTCAATTTCGTGGGGGCAGCTGCAATTTTGTTGCGGTTGACTACCAGGTCAATGATCCATTTTTTTCATTGGGTTAAAGATATTTGGGAAGTGAAAGCTTCAGATTTCAAATGGCCCTTTCATTTCATCAATAAGATGGGTCCATTTCTACCATAATTCTGTTCTTTGTTGGATCTAACTTGAAAACATAATCCACAAGTTAACGAAGATTCTACGTGTATTAAGGGTAGGTCTTAGATTCGAGTGTTGGCACTGTGTTATACTTCTTGTTTGTTATACGAAATTTGAAAATTTTTTATGTGGGACTAGAGACAAACAAGCGAATGTAGCTTTTCTAGCTTGACCATAAAATCAACCATAGAGAATCCCTCCGCTATATAAAAAAAAAAAACATGAAGATTCTATTTTACATGAAAGAGAGGAGAAATGTGTAAAAAGAAAGAGCAAAAGGTGCAAAGGGTCAGACAGTAAGAAAATAGATATTAAAAATAATAATAAAAAAATTGTATTTTAAACTCTTGGTTGTAACCCACACTTTTTTTTTTAAAGTATATATTTAGACAATGATATTTTCACCTCTTTTAAATTTGAGGATTCACATATCATATTATTTTTTTATCTTTTATAAATCTTGGATTTTATAGTTTTAAGTTCTTGTAAACATATCTATTTGGGGATCGATTCTCCCTTTTTTATATTTCTTTTTAAGTTCCCAATTTCAATCGCCTATTCCATTTTTAGTCCCTTCATCAAACGTCCGTCTATACACCGTTAGTTTGTCAAATGTAAATTTTATTTTTAAGTCCATGTAAACTATATTATTTAATGATTAGTTCCTCCCTTTTGCATATTTCATTTTCAGTCCCCAACTTCAAATGTCTTTTTCCTTTTAGTTCGGCCTTGACAAAATGTCTGTATGATCGACTTTGTAAGTATATTGATATTTGAAACTTGTATACAAAATGTTTAATAAAATATCTAAACCAAAACTGCATTTAAATTGTTAAGTGTTCAGTGATAATTTCAATGCTATTCAACACTATATATTCGCACCCAATCCGATATTGCATTCTCTTATAGTCTTAGCTGTAAATTTAAAATTTTAAACATACTCAAAATGTCTAATTTAATATTTCACAATTTTCAATCAAGAAAAAATCATTTAAATCAAAATTAAAAATGAAAAAATCCACTAAATTTGCTTATGCAATCATTCTTCTTATGCTTAGGTATTCAATCTTAATTAGACAGCTAAGACTATGAGAGAATGTTTGAAAACGAGTTTGGGAAAATCAAATTCCTGCAAACCCATAATGTTCCCAAACCCACATCCAAACGGCTCCTATGGATCATTATTTGGCTTAGATAAATTTTAATGAGTTTAAATAAACATGTAATAGCTATTTATTTTAAGTTAAAAACTATAATCTCCAGTTTTTAAATTTTAACAAATATGTACTTAAGTCTGTTTTTTTACCTTAGGGACCTTTGAAATTGTTTGTGGACACATTTCTGGTCTGAAAAACAGAAGATTATTTAAATGTAGATTCAATCATATTTTTAGCGTTTTAGCTTTTCAACTTTTCATTGTTTTTATAGGCTAAAAAATCCGTTAATTGAAAAGCTAACAAAATAACGCTTTTTAAAATTAAAATTTTGAAATGTGGATATTAAAAATCCCAAAGTTTCAACAACATATCCAAATGTAGTCTTACTCCCCATTTGAATATATGTTTAGGTAAATTCTACATTTGAAAAGCTCATGATTTCCAAACACGGATCCAAACACAGTTTCAGATTTTAGATTTTCATACCATCACTTTGTTTTCAGGCAAAAAAAATCTTGTAATTGAAATGCTAATAAAACAACACTTTTCAAAAGCAGAATTTGAAATGCAAGATTTTATTAATCTCATTGTTTCAATCGCGCATCTAAACGCAGTCTTAGTCCCATTTGGGAGTCATCATAGAGTTATTTACCTGTTATAGCTATATTATACTGGAGTAGAAATACAAATAAAAATGGCAAGATATGCATTCTTTCTTAAATAGTGGCTTGAGTCCACAACAAAGGGAACAAGGCTTGAGTCCACAACAAAGGGAACAAACTTAGATAATATCTATTGATAAGTATAAGACTGTCCCTATTCATATGTGTATAAAAAGGGAAAATGTTAGGAACCGGACAGTTCCAGACAATCCCCACATGTTTTAATTTTCATTTTAAAAATAGTTAACATCGTCAAATGAGATATATGCTTTATTGAAAAAGGTATTTCACTATATTTCGAATTGAATCAATTTATTTTTAATAAATGTAAAATAAAAAAAAGATATATATCTCGAATAAGGAAGTATGTACTTCATTGAATGACTAACGAGTTATATGAGTTGTAAAAACTAAAAAAAACTGCATGTAACCGTGCATATGTAAAAAACTTGCTAGAAAATTATGAACTAAGACACTTAAAATCAACTAGAAGCTCTTGTTAAATGACCCTTGACTCTTAAATCCTATTTGGAAGACTCTTGAAAATGACACTGACTTAATTTTATCTGGAACGCTACCAGGAAAGGGCTCATGAATTGACCCTTGACTCTCAATCTTCTTTAGAAGACTCTTGAAAATGACACTGGCTCTTAATTTTCTCTAGCATACTATTGGGAAAGGTCTCATGAATTCTAAAATATACAAAGATCGACTTAAGAGCCAGTGTCATGAATTGACCCTTGACTCTCAATCTTCTTTAGAAGACTCTTGAAAATGACACTGGCTCTTAATTTTCTCTAGCACACTATTGGGAAAGGTCTCATGAATTCTAAAATATACAAAGATCGACTTAATCATTTTTAAACATCCTCTGTAATTGTCTTACATTGGACCTTTACTTCATGAAAACTTGTTCTCTCGTGTGTTGTTTTTCGGTTTGCCTGGAGCCTCATGTTCGATTAGATAGGCCACATCAAATGCAGGTTCTGAATACCACACTCTTCATACCAATATCTAGGTTATGATTTCATATCTTGTCATTAAGATCGTCCGAACAAATAACATTAGTAAAGAAATATTTGTAACTCAAATGAGACTTTACGATCCTAAGTAAAAATTCATTTTCGTCGTCCATAGACATGAATAATCTTACCTAACCAATGTAAATTAAATCATTTCTTCTAGTACCATTGTTGATTTATTTTTATTTCTATCAAACATTCAAGGGACCATTTAACACGTTTGGGTAGACTTTTATTTTTTTTAGAAATAGGAAAAGCTAATGTTTTTTTAAATGGTTATGGGAAAACATGCATGCTTAATTAAAAAATTTATTTGAGGTTTTAATATAAAAATATATATTTTTTAAAAAAAAATGAAAAGAATGTGAGCTTCTTGGAATTCGAGCTTTATTAAATTATTTTAAACAAAATCACACTTTTTCAGCGGGTTAATAAACACAATCCATTTTCCAATTCTAATTTCAATCTCATGTGCTTTATTAACATCATATACTCACATTAACCACACATATGCTTCATTAGAATTATTTTTACATTTTTAAAAATGCACTATTGCAATTCATTAGAGCATATTATTTATTTTTTATAAAAATATGTATCTTGTTAGATGAAATATATTATTTTTAAAAAATTTAAAATTTGTGTGGAATGAAATCAAAGCTCAAAAAGTCTATGGTGAGTTTGTTTTGATGTAAAACTCTTTGCATAGAAGTGTTTGGATGTCTCCTAAAAATATGGTGATTGAAGAATGATTTCTTTAACCGCCTTAAAATCTTGATTTTGGAATCAGCGTAAACAGAAGACACAAGTACAAAGCTTCACCCCATATTTTTTTTTACGATGGAAATATAATTTATATGGTATATTAAAAAAAATGAATAGTTTTAAATCATAATAAATAACATTATATTTATAAATTTATAAATATTTTTATTTGAATTATAATATACTTTATTTATTTAAAAAGATATGATAAATATATTTAATATATATATATAAACATTATTTAAATATATTTAAAAAATCGGAAAGAGTTATTTAGTATTTTCATATATTTTTTAAACATTTTGTTTTGCAAAATAGACTATATTATATATGATAAATATTATTTAAAAGTTAGTTTGATAGTATATTTTAAAATATTTTTTAAATTATGTGTTTAAATATTTTAAAAAATACTATTAATCCAAAAATCACGTTAACAAGTGAGAAAGGTCATAGAGAAAAAAAGAAAAGGATGGATGTTAGTTTTGTTTTAGAGAAAAAAAAGGATATATTAGATTATCTCATATGACCAAATCATATTATCTTGAACTTGAAAGTGTTAATGTTTATTAATATTTTAAAAAGATTATCTCATGATTGATTTTGTAGATTTATTTAATTTTTAATTTTTAAAAATATTATCTTGTATAAAAAATAAATATCTCATTAGCTTTTTATAAATTTATTGAACCTTTATAAAAATCGTTACATTGGTTGTTATTATTCATTAAATATTTACGAACATATATAGATTATATTTGAAAGATTTGTATATTAATATTCATTAAAGGGGTAATTTAGATTAGAAAGTGATTACAAATAAATATTTTGGGGGAAACAAACATTGAAATAAGTTTTTCAGTGAAACTATTTCAGGACTACCAAATGCTGGATTAGGTTTTTAGTTTCGAGGAAAATGTTATCCATGTAAAATTAATTTTAGGAGAACTCAAATTATATTGAACCAAACAGACCCTATGTATTTAACATTATCTTCTTCCTATTTACACCAAAAAAACTGTCTTCTTCCAATACTTATAAATTCCACTGAACCTGGAAACGAGACATTGACTGAGAGATATATATCTCGACTCTGAGAACAGCTTCGGTGCAACATCGCATTTCACATCCAGTCATTTTCACATAAGTAATACGACCTAGAGGTCTTAGAGCGTGTTTGACGAGGAAACGTACACAACGCGTAAGGGCGACTCCTCCTCTGACCTTACCTTCTCCGTTACTGAGCTTCAATTCCTCAGCCTTCAGGGTCAGCCCTGAGCATAGACAACCAAGGCGGTTGTTTAAGGCCCTCAAATTTGGAGGGCACCTGAATCTTTTAAAAAAATATTTCTCTCATTTATTGGAATTTTTATTTTGTTTTTTTAATTTTTGAATATTTATCTTATATTGAAAAACTTATCCATATTTCTAGTTTAGTTGTTTTGTTTCTATTTAATTGTGATTTATTTTATCTATTATTTGATTTGATTTATAAAAATGAAACTTTAGTTTTTTCTTTTTTATTTATCTTCGGTGCATTTTTGTTATTCTTTTTTTTGTTTGTTTTAATATTTTTTCTGTTTTTCATTCCATATTTTATTGGGGTTTTGTGTTTTATTATTGGTTAGTATTTATTTTGTCCCATTTTATTGATATTTTATTTGTGTGATTTACAAAAATAATATCATATTCGCCGGTTTACACGCTAATTTTCATATCATATTTATATATATTTCCATTTTTTATTATTTTTTCTGTTTATTTTTATTTTTATTTTTTTATATTTTGTTCAAATCTGTTGATTTGGTTATAATTTATCTTTTATTTAAAAAATTCAATACTTTCTCTTTGTATTTCATTTATAGTTTTGTTTGCCCCTTTTTGTTGGTCTTCGTTGTTAAAAAACTGGAAAAAAAAATTTATTATAGTAAAAAAAAATAATATTTATTATGTTAGGAGCCCCAGGATTTTGCCGCCATTTTTTTTTCAGTTTGGATCCTCTGCTAGCATTTTATATGCTAGGATCTGCAATACTTTTTCTTAGAGAATGCCACGTGACTTATTTTAATTTTCAAAGGTTGGGATTTATATGGTGGGTTCCACTTTTTACTTTTACTCTTTTGATCAACACCAAATGTTACCACGTGTCAAATTTATTTTTGATAGTTTAGATTTACCCATCTCTTTGCTTTTACCTTTTGTCAACCCAACTTGAATTTTTTTTTTTAAATCTCCACTGGGCACATGGTAGTGCACGATATATAATGTATGATATATAAACACATAAACATATTTCTAGGATAAAGTAATATTTAATATATTAACGTGACAATTTAGTTTTTTTTTTTTTTTTTGACATTGCCCTAACAGTTTCTCAGACATACTTAGTGATTTTATTTTTACTGTTATCCTAACAGTTTCACATCAGCCTATTTAGTCATTTAATCAACCACTTCACTTCAATTTTCTATTGTTCTTAGTCAGATTATCTCATTTATCAACACATGGGAAGCCCTCTTTACAACAAACAAATATTCTTAAAGTAATTTCATTGGTATGTTTATTTCTATTATGCGTATGTCTTTTAATGCTAAACCTCATTCTTTTTCCATATTCATTATAAAATTTGTATGCTGTTTGTTCGGAGTCAAACATCATATCATAAGTAGGTTTCCACAAATCATTCATTGATTTGAAAAAAAAAATCCCAAATGACCTAAAAATACTTACAAAAAAACATAAACATTCCAAAAAAAACAAACACACAAATCTCATATGACCTAAAAATCACAAAAAAATAAATAAAAATAAAACATCAATATTACCATTTCATTGTCACCCTTTCCATGATTTATATATTTTATTATACCACAAATTATAATTAATATTTGAAATTTTCAAAAAAAATATATTATTATTTAAATAAAATATTTTTGGAGGAATTAGGGTTTGTGATTTAGCGAAGAAAATGAGTAATACATTCATATGATGGTGATGAATTAAAGGAATTGAAGAGCTTGGAATATTCAACCCAAGTGGACCCGTGGAGATCAAAAGTTAAAAAAGAAAAAGAAAACCAAGTTGTGTACAAGAGCTTGGAATCTTTTGAATATTTAACACAGTGGAATCCCGTGGAGATTTTTTTTAAAAAAAAATTTAAGTTGGGTTGACAAAAGGTAAAAACAAAGAGATGGGCCCACTAAGTAAATCTAAACTATCAAAAATAAAATTTAACACGTGACAGCATTTGGTGTTGATCAAAAGAGTAAAAATAAAAAGTGGGACACACCATATAAATCTCAACTATTGAAAATTAAAGCCAATCACGTGACATTTTCTAAAAAAAATATTGCAGATCCTAGCACATAAAATCCTAACAGAGGATCCAAACTCATCTTTTTTTAATCAATCTCAGGGCCGGGCCCTCTGCCTTTGGAGAGACATCATCATGCTAGCTCCATGTTCTCCTCCTTTTCCTTCCTCCACCTCTTGTTCTTCATCCACCCACGTACACTATCCTATCTCTATCTGAGGGGGACCTTCTTCCTATACCGAATTTCAGTGGACCTGAAAATGAGAAATTGGAAGAATCATTTTAGTTTTCCAGTAAATCTAAAAATCTAGGCTTTGGGAACAACTTCGGTGCAACGTCACATTTCACATCCAGTCATTCATTCACTTCTTCCTATACCGAATTTTGACGACGAAAAGTACACAACGCATACGGGCCACTCCTCAAGTCCTCCTTTTACCTTTATCTTCTCCATTTCTGAGCTTCCTTCGCCTTTGTAGACAATCATCATCGTCATCATGAGTGCTAGCTCCATGTTCTTCCCCTTTTCCATCCTCTTCTTGTTCTTCATCCCCCCATGTTTGTCCCAAACCAACAATCAATACGAGAGATGCTCTCCTATTCCTTTCAACTGTGGCAAATTCTCATTCAATGTAACCTACCCATTTTCCATTGATGGAAGCCCAAGCGGCTGTAGCTATCCTGGCGTGCACCTCACATGCACCAGCGAAAGCTACGTACAGTTATCGATCATGAGTGGTACGAACTACCAAGTCATGAATATCGACTATGAGAAGCAAATCTTGACAATAGCCGACTACTTGACTTACCTGCACGAGAAATGTCCTCTTCCATCCAGTGGCGTCTCGGCCTTCCATCCTTCGCTTTTCAACTACACGGGTAACGATCACATCGTCTCCTTCTTCAATTGCCCAGGCCAGATTGTTGGGGACCACCCCGACTTTTATCAGCTCCCATGCGATCAGACCAATTATTATTACACGATGCTTTTCGATTACACGTTCAATGAATCATACTCGATCGGGTACGAGTTTCAGCCGGGTTCTATCACGTGCATTTCGGAATATCAAGTTCCGGTTCACGCATCGTACGTGAATGATTTGACTAACGCGACTGAATACAAGCGGGTGGTCACTCTGAAGGAGGCCTTGCTAGAAGGTTTTGATTTGGAGTGGATTCCCGGTATGGGTTGGTGCAACGGTTGCGTCCGATCGGGCGGGCGGTGCGGGTATGATCCGTTTAAGCCCAACGATCCTCTATGCCTTTGCCCAAACAATTCTTACCCCACGTCATGTCCTCTGATCAGTAAGTTGCCTCTTACATCATTTTTTTTTTTTTTTGGTTTTTTTTTTAAAAAAAATTAAACTCCCAACAAGCATGAGTAATGGAACCTTATAAATGAAAACTTATAAAAATTTATATATAACCTTATTGTCAAAACACATCTTTTATTCTTATAGGAATGTTAGAGTAGACATTCAAGTCTTTATAAACTTATAAAAATCTATATATATCCTTATTGTCCAGGGTCGACCTTGCGACAAGACCATTAAGGCAATTGCCTAGAACCCCCGTTCAGGGAGGGCCTCGATCATCTTATCAATGGAGAAATTTTAAAAATAAATTGTGTTATCCAATAAAAAAAAATGAATTAGTCACTCTCAAATACACTTTTTCATTTTAATATCCCTAAAATCAAACCTAAAATCTCTCCCCTCCCTTAGATCTCTTGAGCCATAATGATAATAGTCATTTGAATTTAAAATTTTCTCTCTCCAATGTCACTCTGCTCAAACTGTTTTTTTACTGTTTCTCTCCGATCCATCTCTCTTGGCTGAATAACATAGTGTTTAAATTTTAAACCTTCTTATAAAAATATTTTTCTAATTATTATAATTTTCTCATTCATTAAAATTTTATTATTTTTATTGCTTTTTATGTGCATATGATAATGTAGAAGGTTGTAATTTAAATGATTTTATAATATTGTATATCTATTTTGTAATATTCATAGATTAAATTAAAATTATGTGCAATATTCAAACAATTTACATTTAAAAAAAAATGGGATATCACTTTAAAAGTTCGCCTAGGGCCCAACCATAAAATTTAATTATCAGGGCCGGCTCTATTGTTGTACGAAGATTTAACATTAACCTAACATATCCTAGTTAATCCTAACGTATAGCATGAAATGACGAACCCCAAACTTTTGTACCCTTCCAAACAATATATATATATATATATATATATATATATATATAATTTTTCCAAGATTTCTTTTTCTATTGTTTTGTGATGAGGAATGACAAGATTCTACGTTTTTTTTTCTTGGATCTTCTGTAATTTTTCCCAATCCCTAAATAGAAGAAAAGAAGTGAAAAACATTTTTTGATCTTAGTCGTCGATTATTTGAAGGTCCCAATCATTATCCAATATTCTTTCCTAATTTTGTTTTAGTTATCATATACTAATATATTTTTCTCTTTACTAGTAGTCTCATGTCCTCTTTGTTCTAATTCTTGATTCTGTCTTTGATGAACATGAAGAAATATCTTTAAAAAAAAATCTGAAGCATGTGAGAATTGGACATCGTATAATTGTCCTTATCCTAACATTAAAAAAAATATTATACGTAACATTAACTTTTTTTTATTAACAAATCATTCTTTCTGTTTGATGGAACTTCAAATCCTAACCACATCATGACATGCTCAATTAGTTCTTATCCTGACTATCTTAGGCTTTTTAATCATTGATGAAGTGATTATGGAATAATCCACTTTAGCCTAGAACCAGATCTTGATTATCTAAAAATCAGCCAAAACTTACCTCTGAGAAGTGATTCAGTAATTAAACATTTGTAAATCAATTTTTATTCTTCTGAACACCATTTATTTTGGTGGGTTGATTGATCATATTAGATAACGCATTCGTTTTTTATAACCATCAAAGTTTTATATTGTACATAAAAAGTCATACATCTACTACTATACTATAATTAATTCAAGACCTCTACAAGTAGCTGGGGATAAAAGGAATGAGGGGGATGGGATGGATTGTCAACCGACTGTGTTATTGACGGAGACTAGGGTGCGTCTATAGCTGTTAAACTCAAACTTTTTTATTGTCCCATTTATAATTATATTTATTTGGTTATTAACATGCATTTACCATAGTTCTCTCTCTACCTCTCTCTTTTATTTACCTATCTATCTATATATCAATCTATAGACACATACAAACACAACATTAAAAAATCATCCAATTAAGCGCATTTCCATATGCTCAATGAATATTAATTATCTTTTAGAACTGTGATCGCCCTTGGTACTCACTCTCTCTCCAAGTGGTCCCCTTTCTCTCTTAAAAAATTAGACGATTTTTTATGGATCATCTCTTCACCTTTAGACCAAAATTCACTTAATCGGACAATGATAAGATGGTGACAATATTTTTTTTGGGGTTAAAAAATTGGGAGATATGGCATCCGTACCATCTCATTTTTTTTATCCCTACACACAAAACACATCTTTCATTGTTACAGGAATGTCAAACGCAATAACCAAATTAATGCATAGTGTTTAGATGCCTCTACTCACATATTTTGAATTACTATTTCCAACATAAATTGTACTGGTAGCTGATATGAATGGTTCTGGACTTTGCAGGCACTAAGAAGACACCAAGCAAGATTACTCTAGGTAGTTTACTTTGCTTATCCCTCTGTTCACATTGATATTTTTAAGCTTTTTGTTTATTATTTCATTTCGTCGGTTATCTTTATCTTAATATTTCTTAAATTTTAAAAAACTAATCGATGTTGTTCTAGAAATTGAGTGATTCTATTATGACTGTTTATATATAACTTATAATCCCTTCATAATTGCAGGAATCTTAACCAAATTAAGGCATAGTGTTTAGATGCCTCTACTCACATATTTTGAATTACAATTTCCAACATTAATGGTACTAGTAGCTGATATGAATTGTTATGGACTTTGTAGGCACTAAGAAGAGAACAAACAAGATTATAGGTATTTTACTTTGCTTGTCCCTCTGTTCACTTTGGTATTTTTTAGCTTTTTTTATTATTATTTCATTTGGACAATCATATATCTTTATCTTGATATTTCTTAAAGTTAAAAAATAATCAATGTTGTTTTAGAAATTGAATGATTCTATAATGATTGTTTAGATGTTACTTATAATCCCTTCATAATTACAGGAATCTCCGTCACGATGACAACTATTGTTATATTAGTAGTTGCATTTTTGGTCATATTCAGATGGAGGGACTCATTGATCTACAATATCTTCTCCAAAGAGACTGGCAAAGATAATATTAATGTGGAAAAATTTATGAAAGATTATCATTCAATGCTTCCAACAAAATTCTCATACTTAGAGATAAAAAGATTGACAAATGACTTCCGGGATAAATTAGGCCAAGGAGGTTATGGCAGTGTTTATAAAGGAAAACTAGCAAATGGTCATCTTATCGCTGCGAAGATGTTGGAGAAGTCCAAGGACAATGGTCAGGATTTCATCAATGAAGTTGCAACCATTGGCAGGATCCACCACTTCAACATTATAAGGCTTCTTGGCTTCTGCTGTGAAGGGTCGAGACGAGCGTTAATATATGAATATATGCCGAATGGATCACTTGGAGACTTGATCTCGAATGAAGATGATGCAAGACATAATCTAGGCAGAGAGAAATTGCTCGAGATCGCAATAGGTATCGCAAATGGTATCCAATATATGCACAATGGTTGTGACACACGGATCTTACACTTGGATATTAAGCCTCAAAATGTCTTGTTAGACCGTGATTATCATCCAAAGATATCTGATTTTGGGCTCGCAAAGTTATACTCTCGGAAGGATAGTGTAGTCTCCTTGACGGGGGCTCGAGGGACGATAGGCTATATAGCTCCAGAAGTTTTTATGAGGACCGTTGGTGGTGTTACACATAAATCTGATGTCTATAGCTATGGGATGTTATTATTGGATATGATTGTGGGAAGGAAGAATGTTGAATTTGAAAATGATCGGTCTAGTATGTTATACTTTCCAAATGGGATTTACACTCAACTTGAACGATGGAATGATATGGAGAAAATTGAGAACTCGATTGTGGATGAAGGATTATGCATTGCTAGAAAGATGGTACTAGTGGGATTGTGGTGCATACAGATAAATCCCTCTGATCGGCCTTCGATAAATAGAGTCTTGGAGATGTTGGAGGGAAGTGATGGAGGCATTGAAATTCCACCAAAGCCATTCTTTCCTTCATCCACAGAAGAATCATTTGAGCTACAAAGTTCATCTGCAAGCACTTTAAAGGATGCCACATCTCGAACGTCCGAGACCCTGTGATCTATGCATGTAAAGTTTTTTTATGACTATGGGCAATAAAAATGTTTGTTATATGGTTTGGTATTTTGTAAAGATTTGTAGGGATTTGGTACTCAAAACGAACATGTTTGATATTAAATTTGAAATTCAAATTGATTTTCGGTAACCCTGTCTCTTAGAATTTAAACGATTGTTATTAATTAATTGATTTGTTTAATTAATGAAAATTAAAACACGCTTATTCTATACTAGTCCAACAGGGCACAAATCAGACGGAGGACCAACCAATCAAGGGATAGGATCAGGGACTGATCAGGGACTGACATTGTAGGTGACATTGAAGGTGTTTTTATATTTGGTAAGTGAAAGTCTAGTCAAACACAGGCCAACTTGATGTAAACATCATGTAAAAAGTGGAAAAAAAAAAATGGAGGAGAATTATGTTTGTGCGCTCGTGGATGAAAAAATGAAAGAAACAAAAAGTTATTGAAATGAAATCATTTTCTACTGCACTTTTTTTTTTTTTTATTAGTTGAAGGTGGTAGAAACTACACTTTTCATGACAACACGTAGACAAGTGTATATTTTTTTTAAAAAAATAAGAACTACAGAAATAACTACACGTAAGCTTGGATATATCATTTTCCATTTACAAATAGGTCAAAGGAGGTATTAAATAATATACTATTATACGAAATGAAATATATATTGAGATACAAAATATATTATTTTCTTGATGAAAATGATATTTTTACGTTATATACTATGATAGAACATATACACTATAACAACGTAATATATATATATGCACATACACACTACAATATATAGTGTATGAGACAGTAGTAGGACTATAACATGAACTGATTGAACTTTATTAGAATTTAACTGGGCCCATAGGCGGCAGCTGCAATTTCGTTGCACTGACCAGTGGGTCAATGATCCATCGCATACATCATCACCTAAGAATTTCTTTCCATGTCATCATCCCTTCATATTCTTGGATGTATCATTTTCCCGGGCTTTGGCCTCACCTGCCAATCAAACAACGATGTCATACTACATGCATACCATTGCACGGGTATAATTCTCTTAAATTTAATCCTTCTGTCCATCTCTGTTTCTATGTTTCTTGTTCTTCATCTGTCCATGGTTTGTGAAAATGGATTTTTCCTGATTTTGATTGGTAATCGAAAAGTCATTCTGTGATTTTCATGATAAATTAGTCGTTGGAGACAATGAAGTAATGGAGTATGTTATTCCGTGTGATTGCGCGTGAAAGGTCACTAATTTCAGCCCCTTTTTTCACGCTGCGTTAATTACTGGTCGATATTTTAGAATTTTAGTTGGACCCGTTATGTCCAACTCAAAGCCATAGATTTTTGGTCAAGGAATAAATATTGAAAGCGATATTTATGGGGAGGGTTGATATATATATTAAGTCCACCCCGTCTACGGTATAAAGTTTTAAAATGATCTCTCAGCTGTCTATACACAATGTATATTGCGCTATTGAGTATATACTACACTAATGCAATGAATGGGAATTTAAATTTTTTTATATTTTAAAACAATTTGTTTCTAGTTTATCTAAGTATAAATTACACTTTTTTATAACAATATTACTTCGATAGATGAATTTGTGTGTCTGTGTATTTATATTTAAAAAAACAATAAAGAGAGCTATGGCATAGCTACACATAAGCTTTGATATATCATTTTCTATTTTTGGGAAGGTCAAATGAGGTATGCTTTTCAAGCTGTTTCATAGTCCATGAGCAATGTCACAGTGAGTCCATTTTATAATTCCATTCAAACAATCTGTTCATACAATTTAGGAAAATGTTATAGCGAGTCTCATTCACAATCCACATATATATTTTTAAATTATACTCTCATTGAATTATATACTATTATATAAAATAAAATATACATTAAGATATAAAATGTATTTTTTCTATAAAAAAATCAATCTGTTTTAAGGACTCTATACACTATAACATGGTATTGGTAATTGTGGAGGTAAAAATCATCACCGCGACACATGTCACCTCAAGGGGTAATGCATCACACCAGGACGAACGTGGGCTTACCGTGGGACCTGCGAATCCGAGTTCCAATCCTTGGTCATGATGACTCTCACAGATGTGCTAACACGACTAGATCCAGTGTCTAGTTGAGCGGTTGGGCACCCGAAGGCGAGTAGTCTAAGGCATGACCAGGCATGAGGTATGGTCGGTCGACATTGCTCCTCGAAGGCGAGTAGTCTAAGGCACGACCATACATAAGGTCTGGTCGGTCTGGTCGATCGACCTTACTCCTCGAAGGCGAGTAGTCTAAGGCACGACCAGACATGAGGTTTGGTCAGTCGACCTTACTCCTCGAAGGCGAGTAGTCTAACGCATGACCAGACATGAGGTTTGGTTGGTTGACCTTACTCCTCGAATGTAAGTAATCTAAGGCACGACCAGACATGAGGTCTGGTCAGTCGACCTTACTCCTCGAAGGCGTGATGTGAAGCGTACGGGCGAACACATCAAGAGACCCCGAGCAAGAAGAAGAAACGGTTAGAAGACCACTAACGCCTGTAACTGCCAAGGTAGTATTTAAGACCCATTACCAACAGAACGTGGGTAGTCAAGGACCAACGTGGAACATAAATATCGGGAACGTTTCCCTGGAAAAAGGCCCACTAAACGCTTAGTGGCAAGGCAGTTATAAGGCCATTAAAGGAACTACGTGTGACTTGATCCCCAAAGGGTACATAGGCAGCCTATAAAGAGGTCGTGCGCTCAGCACTCTAAAGGCACAGTCAAGCAAGGTCAAGAGAGTTATCCATGGAGTCAAGCCCAACCATTGAGCTCTGTTTGCGTTATTTCCTATCCAGTCGTTGAGAGAATCGAAGCATAGTTGTGAGAATTCATATTGCTTGAGTTCTTTTTCCTGGTAAACTTACAAATGAAAATATCCTCCTCAGTTTGGCGCCGTCTGTGGGATACTGAAACAAAAAGGCAGTGTCTGCAATGTCAGGTCTGAGTGACACTAATGACTAATGTAGGAGGACGACAGGAACAAGACGTTCTCCCATCCGATGCTGCCGACGGCTCCCCGGAAACCTTGGCTAGTCAGGTCCAGGGCCTCAGGCGGGTAATGGAGTCCACGCAGGAAACTCTATTTACCCGTCTGCAAGAGTCAATACAGTAGATGATCGAAGCCTCGATGCAACAGTTATATACGAACGTGGATCGACAACATCCAGTCCAAGAAGAAATCCGGTCGCTACTTCCTGTACGGCCCAACCCCCCTACCATCAACGCTGAAGGTTCGGAAGGAAGTACCTCTTCCTCCAATCAGAGGCAGCGGTCTCGTCGGCACTCGTGCACCCCTCGAGCGGGTCGACAGCCCCACGAAGCACAAAGGTGCGGGCACTCACCTCATGGAGAACGCTCCGCAGGACGGGAGGCCTCTCGGAGGCAAACACACTAGTGGCGATCGATCTTACGTGAGGTTTCAGAAGGGCGTCAGTATGATTCCCCACCCCGCCCTCGAGCTGGGGAAGCTGTCACGCAGCCGCGTTACGCTTTGCGCTCCGAGGTGCGGCGCTTCCGAATCGCGAGATGGTGGAGCACGCAATACGGGGATTCGCCTCCCCATTTTGCACAGAGATTCTCAGGGAACGACTTCCCCGGAAGTTCGTCCAGCCCAAATTCAAGATGTACAATGGCACGACGAATCCCTATGATCACATCTTGGCATTCCGACATTCGATGGCCTTGTATGAGCTCTATGATGGGCTTATGTGCCGCCTCTTCCCTTCCAGCCTGGAAGAGGCCTCTTTGACATGGTTCCACCTCCTTCAGAACTTTCGAGGAGCTCGGCACTATGTTCACCGAGCACTTCATCTATAGTCGGCGAAACAAGAAGGACCTCGGCGATCTCATGAAGATCCAAATGCTGTCAGAAGAGACGATTCGGCAGTTTGTCGATCGCTTCCGCATCCTTAAATTTGAAGTGGAAGACTGCAACGAGGATGTTGCAATAATGGCTTTCTGAAACGGCCTGCCATCCAGAAACGGCCTCAAGGAGTTGCTTATCAAGCGTACCCCATACGACTTGCGTGATTTAATGGGGTGTGCTGAAAAGTACGCCAAGGTGGAAGAAGAATCAAGGACCCTTAAGCAGGCAATGGCTACGTCCCGGTCTCCACCAACGGTTGCCGCCTCGTCACCAGCAGTAAAACGTCTGTAGGAGCCGCATAAGAAGGACTAGCGGGGCGAGAAGGGCAAGAAGCTTGGTGCCTCAACAAACGAGGTACGAGAAGGACGGGGGATGTTCTTCAAGGTCCCTCCGTCACAGATCCTATCTAAAATCTAGGGGGAGCCGTGGTTCCGATGGCCCGCACCCATGAGGAGCGACGAATCAAAGCGGGGCCATGCTCTCTGCTGCAACTACAACAAGAGCGTGGGCCATACGACCGACCAATGCCGAATCCTCCGGGGCTTCTTGGAGACCCAGTTCCAAAAGGGATGTTTGAAGGAATATGGTCCTATCGAGAAGGCCCCGGCTTCCGGTGAGCGGCATGTGACGAGCATTGGCCCTAATACATCGGCAGGTCATTGACGCCATTTTTGGAGGCGTACCGCATTACATCTCGCCAAAAAGTGCTCGAAGACAATGTAGGTCTCCTTCGAAATGATGCACATCGACCAGGAGCCGAAGCTGGTCGTGAAAAGACCAAGAAGCGGTGATGAAGGACCCATCACTTTTTCTGACGCTGACCTGGAAGGAGTCCAAATCCCGCACTCGGACGCCCTGGTAATCACCATGCGTATCTCTAATTTCGATGTTAAGAGAATTCTCGTTGATACAGGAAGCTCGGCCGACATCCTCTTCATGAAACCCTTTTTGCGGATGGGGTTAAAAGCCACTGACCTCACTCCCAGGAAGGACCCTCTGGTCGCATTCAACGGAGCACAAGTCGTCTCCGCCAGACGAATCACACTGCCGGTTCGAGTAGGGAATCGGACCACTATGACGGAGTTCATTATCATGGACCTCCCGTCTCCATACAACGCCATCATCGGATGCACCTGGCTGGCAGCGATGAAGGCGATTCCGTCTATGTACCATCAACGGCTCCGTTTCCCCACGGCTAAGGGGATAATGGAGATTCGAGGAGATGGCGCAAAACGGTGCTACATGGCGGCGATGGCAGGGAAGTCGGCCCTACCATACTTCGAGGAGCAGCCTAAGGAAGAAGAAATTCATCCAAAAATTAGCAATTACTGCAGAACCGAGTCAAGGCCGATGAGCGCCGACCTGGTCCCAAAGACAGAGTCCTTGACGACCTCGAGAAGGTCTCGATAGACCCCTTCGACCTAGAGAAATACTTTCTCGTTGGGAGTTTACTCTCCGCAGAAGAGAGAAAGGCGATACTCGACCTCCTCATCGAGAACAGGGACATCTTCGCCTGGAAGCCTCAAGACATGCCGTGAATTGATCCTGAGGTGGCAAGCCATCGGTTGTCCATATCGCCGATCATCCGTCGAGTCCAAAAGAAGCAGTGACGAATGGCCACCACACACGCCGAGGCAGTGCGGGACGAGGTGAATAAACTCCTGGCTGCAGGGTTCATACGTGAAGTGCGACACCCCGAGCGGCTGGCCAACACCGTGGTGGTTCCAAAGAAGAACAAGAAGTGGCGGGTCTACGTGGACTTCACCGACCTAAACAGCACATGTCCGAAGGACAACTTCCCACTTCCGAAGATCGACCAACTGGTGGACTCCTTATCGGGTAATGAACTAATGAGTTTTATGGATGCTTATTTAGGCTACCACCAAATCCCAATGCACGAGCCCGACCAGGAGAGGACAGCGTTCATAACCCCTACGGGCATTTACTGCTATAAAATGATGTCGTTCGGGTTAAAGAACACAGGGGCCACTTATCAGAGGTTGGTGACTAAAATCTTCCAACATCAGTTTGGTAAGACTGTTGAGGTCTACATCGACGACATGAAGGTAAAAAGTGAGCGCCGAGTTGACCACTTGGCCCACATGGAAGAAATCTTCGTTGTGCTATGTAAGTACCGCCTCAAACTAAACGCGACAAAATGCTCTTTCGGAGTCACCTCGGGCAAGTTTCTGGGGTACCTGACGACGCAGTGAGGAATCGAAGCCAACCCTGACCAAATCAAGGCGATATTGGATATGGAGCCCCCACGGAATAAAAAGGAAGTGCAAAAGCTAGCGGGGAGGTTGGCTGCTCTCAATCGATTCATCTCTAGGGCCACTGATCGATGCCAACCATTCTTTCAATTGCTGCGGAAGGCTCAGAGATTCGAATTGACGCCAAAGTGTCAGGGGGCATTTGAAGAAATCAAAAAGTACCTCAGCACGCCGTCACTCCTTCCTTAGGAGACACTTTGCTCCTCTACATTGTAGCCTCCAAGCACGCTATTAGCTCCGCACTATTGAAGGATATCGACCGAGGGCAGAGGGCAATCTACTATGCAAGTAAGGCGCTCAGCGAGGCAGAGACCAGGTATTCCCGCATCGAAAAGCTTGTGTTTGCCTTGCGCGTTTCTGCCTGAAAACTGCGCCATTACTTCAATGCCCATACGATCCATGTCATCACCGACTCGCCGCTCAAGGCTGTACTGTGAAAGGCAGATGTCGCAGGACGATTGCTCAAATGGGCTGTGGAGCTCTCAGCCTTTTATATCCACTATCAGCCCAAGAGTGCAATCAAAGGACAGGTCATCGCAGACATCATCGCAGACCTTACACCTGCCCAACAGCAGGCCTGTTTAATCTCCAACTGCAGGCCAATTTCCTGGACACTCCATGTCAACGGGGCGTCCAATCAGAAAGGGGAAGGAGCAGGGATGATCCTACGCAATGAAGACGGTTTCTTGTTTGAACACGCAATCAAACTGGGATTCAACACTTCTAACAACGAAGCCGAGTACGAGGTGCTCATCGTGGGCTTGGAATTCGTCGTAGATCTCGCCATCCATAAATTGGTGATCTACAGCGATTCCCAGCTCGTGGTTTGTCAGACCACAAGAGAATATCAGACGAAGGATGACCAAGTGGCGGCTTATCAAGGCTACACCCGTACTTTGCTTTAACGAATCGATGAGTGGAAAATCCACGCAAGCGATCGCGAGCAGAATACTCAGGCTGATGCTCTAGCGAACCTGGCAAGTGCGGTGGAGGGAGAACCATCCTGGGAGATCTAGGTCGAGTTCTTGAGAGAGCCAAGCATAACCCATCCCAAACAGGTTATGGCAGTGGAGTCAACAACCCAGGAACCGACTTGGATGTACCCCGTTCTGTCTTACTTGAAAGACGACTTCCTCCTAGCAGATAAGGAAGAGGCCAAGAAAATCATGAGCCGATCCGCTTGGTTCTTGATCTCTGATCAGGGTGTATTATATAAGCAAAGCTTTCAAGGCCCTCTCCTCAGGTGTGTTAATCCCGAAGAAGCTAAAGAAGTATTAGAAGAAATGCATTCGGGGGTGTGCAGAAGCCATACAGCCTCGAGGTCCTTGGCGAGACGCGCGTTGACAGCCGGATACTTCTGGCCAACCCTTGCAAAGGACTCACTCGACCTGGTGAGGAAATGCGACAAGTGCCAACGATTCGGTCCCCTGATTCACCGACCAGCTGGGGATTTGAATACACTGTCAAGTCCCTGGCCATTCGCTCAATGGGGGTTCGATATAGTCGGGCCCATGCCCTTGGCGCCGTCCCAAAAGCGATTCCTCCTAGTCGCCACTGATTATTTCACCAAGTGGGTGGAGGCTGTGGCCCTGGCCAGAATCCGCGACATCGAAGTACGAAGTTTCCTTTGGAAGGAGATCGTGTGTCGATTCGGAGTACCGAACACCATAATCTCCGACAATGGGACACAATTTGATAATGCCACCATGAGGGAGTTCTGCGAGGAGTTGGGCATAAAGCACCTTTTGTCCTCTCTGCGCTACCCCCAAGGAAATGGTCAAGCAGAAATCACCAATCGTACCATCCTAGACGGGATTAAGAAAAGGCTCAACGCGGCCAAAGGCAACTAGGCGGACGAGCTTCCCTTGGTATTATGGGCGTACCGCACCACGGCGCGAAGGGCCACAGGGAAGACTCCCTTTTCCTTGGCTTTTGGCATCGAGGCTGTAATCATCATAGAGCTCGGGATCCCGACATTTCAGACCGAGAATTTTGAGCCACGGATCAACGAAGAAAATCTCGCGTCTGATCTCGACCTGAGGGACGAGCGGAGGGAAACGGCTTCCATCAAAATGGCAAACTACCGGAACCAGATTGCACGAAGCTACAACAAGAGGGTTTCGCAACGAAACGTTCGAGTAGGGGACCTGGTCCTTCAAGAGGTATTCCCCGAATCCTGAAAATGATCTGATGGTAAGCTCAGGCCCGGTTGGGAAGGCCCGTACAAGGTCATTGGACTGGGCCCCAAAAGAGCTTATTATCTGGAACGAATAAATGTAGAGGCACTAATGAGATCTCACAATGTAATGCATTTGAAAAAGTATCACTTCTGAAATAAAAAAGTTTTTTTTTTATTCGTGAGAAATATTTCATGTGAATAAGAGCCTGCTCGAGGTCACGCGTGAACTTGGTTTCAAATATAACACGCCAAGGAGGTCGTGAGTATAGCACTCAACGGAGGTCGCGAGTATAGCACTCCATGGAGGTCGCTCATTGATCCAATTCAGGTCGATTGGATGAGCACTCTTTGTACGAAGTCGCGCGGGGGACGCCCAATCCATCGATAAGCACTCGAGTAAAAGGTTTGCAAAAGTGAGACACATAGGTTACACTCAAACGATGAGGTCGTTCAGAAGTACAAGCTTCCCCCTATGCTCACACGGTCGCATAGAGCCCAGGCTCTACGACCAACCCTTGGAGGTCGCTAGGAAAGGACGAGCAGGATTAGTCCCAGGACTTAATTCTGAAAGGGTACCTCCCTCTCGTCCTAAGCACTCCATCTACAAAATCCGCAAGCAGGAGCTGAAGGAACGCACAAGACGCACTCGCACGACAAGGACAAAAAGAGGGATAACCTTCCCCTGCCATTCTAGGGGCCCCGGCCCTACGGAGGTCGCGATGACGGGATAAGTCAGAGTTAGTCCATCGAGCGGGCGCAAAACTCTATTATCGCGACAATAAGCACTCCAAACATTCAGATCATGCGAAAACAAGCAGACATGTAAAAGACAAGTCGTTTATGAAAACATTGTTTATTTTACAAAATGTCTAGATCTGAGACCCGTCATCAGGGCCAGAATCACGAACAGAAGGAGGATCAGTGGCGATACGAGGAGAAACGTTGTTGGATCTATCTTCGTAACCTTGACGATATCCACAATTGTAGTTCTTCTCAGCACAAGTCGTCAAAGAATCCGAAAGTTCCTTCATTTGGTCCCTCATAGTCACGAAGGCTTCTGCTCAACCCCTCGACACACCATCCTCGAAAGCAACGACGCGATCGGTTTAAAGTTCGCAGAGCTTGACTTGCTGCTCTTGCGACTCACGCATCAGAGCCTCGACTCGCTTCTCTGCGTTGTGCACCCACAAGGAAAAGGAAGCCTGATCGAACGACTGAGAGAGCTACAGCTCAAGGAGGCTCTCTCACACGATCTTCAACAGCCACAGCCCAAACCTGGGTAGCAGACAAGTCCCGACGATCAGAGAATTCGGCAAGTTCTGCGGCAAGACGCGCTCGCTTCGCGATCACAGTCTGTTCCTCGACCGACTTAAGTTGTGCTTCTCTGCGGTGAGCGAGCTCCTAGGCCGACTTCAGGAGGTATTCAGACGTCATCACATCCAGGCTTTGCTCATTGAGTACCTGCCAGATGATAGAATTCTGAAAAGCAAATGCTTAAAGCCTTGAAGAAGAAACTTCGAAGATAGGAGTCGAATACCTACATTGTAAAAACTCCAGCCAAGTCGGGTGAAAAGCGCTTCCGTCATAGCCTGGCGAGCACAATTCAAGTCGCCCTCAAGGAGACAACCCCTGAGCTGTGCACTAGCTAACTCCTTGTTGGCGCAATCAGCAAGAGGACCTCCTGAATGGGTACCAGCTATAGCTGCAGAAGCAGAGGCCGAGGGGGTGTCTGAGGGAGCAGAGCGCGGAGCTCCACCCTCCATGGCAGCACCAGGTGAAGCCGCGAACGTCGTGACTGAGGGAGCGTCCACTCCGGCCAAAGCAACTGGGGGCATCCCAGCAGAAGTTGGGGGGATTGGTGGCGCCCCCGAAGGAGTAGTCATGTTAAAAGTACCCTCCGGCGTCTCAGCTGGGGGCACCTCCGACGAAGCAGCGACGGCAGGCACTAATCTTGCGAGCAGCTTTGGTATGCCGTTTCAAAGGAAGTGGCAGTCTAGGCTTCTTCTTCAAAGACAACTTGCCTCTGGAGGCAGCAGACCGTTCGCCCGCTTCGTCGGAAGCGGCAGCCTCAGTAAGGGCAGGAGATGCGTCGAACCTCGAAGACGGGTCGGCTACCGTCAAAGAAATGCCGGCAGCCCTGGACGTGGGGAGGTTAAGGATTTTATGGAAATCCTTTTCCTCCAGTTTCTGAGCCCTGGCAATCTGATCGAGCTTCACCACCGATAGGTCTGGGGGCGCGCGCTCCGAATCATCTGCAAGGAGCATATGGGGCCCATTGGCTAAGAAAGAAAGGAAGGGCAGATAAGGAGTATAAAGTCCGGTGATTTTATGCTCACCCAATTTTGCCTGGCGAAGACGACATGGCACCCACGGCGCTTCACTCGAAGCAGTGGCAGGAAGCGCCCACAGGCCGATTAGTTGCACAAGGCCTTCATCCCTCCATCCGCTGTCGGATGAAGGAAGCTTTTCCACGAGAGGGACCGCACCTAGTCTCGCCCAAAGATAGTAGGCGTGCTCCGACTTCCTCAAATCGTACAGATGGTGGATGTCGTCCACCCCGAGCTGAAGCTGCAGTTTGCGGTTGATCGTAACAACACACATCAGCACCCGTAACAGATTAGGGGAGCATTGGACCAGGTGAAGATTAAATCGGCGCATGAAGTCCCTGATCAGCTCAGAGAGAGGAAAAGAAAGGGATCTCCTCAGCATCTGAGAAGGATAAATGAAGAGCTTCTCAGAGCTGCTGCCTTTAAGCTCATCTATGGATCTGAAAGGACTAGGTGTGATGGCAATGAAATCAGAAATCGACAGGGAGGACCTTAATTTCTGAACAATGTCTATCGACATGGTGGCGCGAGGAGAAATTCAAAAAGAGGTAAAGTTTGAAAACGAGCAGGGGATTCGATTTTTGAATTCCCTCTCCTCCTCTCGTCGAATGATGGAAACTTATAGAACGGTCCTCCCTCGAAGAATTCCCGCAATCATGACAGGAGCGTGAAAATCAAAATCATGGAAGATTTTCCACCAAAATCTTCTTCAAATATCGAGGGACAGCTGGCGAGAAAAACGATCCGCCAGTTTCGATAAACATGCAGCCTACGTTGTGAATTTATTATCACGAATTTTCCATGTGGCATGGAGAAGAGACGGAACGACAAGAAAGCCCCTACGGACACATGAGCATGACTAGAGAAATCCTGTACGTGAACCTAGTTCGTAAATCTTGTTCAAGGATCCTGTTCGTGGGTGATCGCAGATACGACAAGTTTTTGGGACTCCACAACTCACCAATAGAATTGTACAGCAAGGAGATGTAATAGTCAAAGCGAGCGAGTAGATAAAAGACGATCAAGGTTGAGAAAAGGAAGTAATTTTTTATTCATTAATTGGATAAAGGTTACAAAAAACAGGGGGAGGGTTTCAACCCTCTGCTCGGTCTTCTACTCGTCCTTTCCCACGAAGTCTCCTCTCCCTCATAGCTTGGTGCAGTCCAGGAAGCTCTTCGTTGCTCATCTCTAGAAAACCACAAGAATGGTCGGCATAGCCCAAGCGGTATCCGCTGATGAAGTCTAGAAGGCGATCTTCTTCGTCACCCTCAAAAGCTTCGCAGAGCGACTGCAACTGATGAGTCATGGAGAGGGAGGTGGCATGAACAGAGGCTTGCAAATTCCTTGAAGAGCCGCCAGAGGGGAGGAGGACACTCTGTGGACGGTCTCCGGGAGTAGGAGCAGCATCAGCCCCAGCACCCGATGTCACTGGGGGCACCACCGGCAGGGCATCAGCATCGGTGTCACGGGTGGGAGGAACAGGTTCCTCAAGAGAAACAGACGATGAAGAAAAAGAAGAAGAGGAAGATGATCAAACTGCAAGTGTAGATGGTGGAACAGAATGCGGAGGTGACAAGGTTAAGTCCACCGGTAGGGCAATGGAATTTGATCCAGAACTCAGCCGGAGGAGCCTCAAGGAGCGTCACCTCGCCCCGTTGTACAGGGCGGTGGTAGGACAAACAAGACCAGAGCCACATGCTGACTCAACCACACCGGCAAGAAAAGTTACGACGGGTGGAGCACATCGCGGTTCCTCCAATTCAAGGAGCTCCCACCACGATAGGTCCGGATAGTCCATCACCCGAGAGATGTTGCCCATCTTCACTTCCTCGACCTCCGGCCTGGCGGCATCCACTATCGACCTCCGAGGGTGACACAAATGGCGATGGGACGAGTCCCAACCGTCTGGCATCCAGGAACCCCGAACCCGAATCTGACGACTCTCCCAGCCGTGGATATCGCCCCGAGCCATGCCGAGGACAAGCTTAGGCGCTCTAGCGTGACGAGAGACGTAGAAGGGCGGGGAACGCCCGAAGGATGAAGCCTTGACCTGATAGATCCAACGAACCTCAGTCAGGTTCAGCTCAACTCCTGTCTTCTTCCCCAACGTGACCATGCACATCAAGACGCGGTATACGCTGGGAACAACCAGGATGGATGGAGGCCAAAGAAATCAACTCTGCCACCAAGTGTGATAGAGGGAGAGAAAGACCCCAATCTGTGAAGTAGATGGGATGGAGGAGAACAGAATCAAGATAAAGGGTGGGGACCTCATCTTCGGCCAACTCGTCAATCACAAAGTCAGACGAGAGGCCCAACTCTCTGTGGAGGGCTGCGGCGGTGATAGTTTCCTCCATGATAATGAAGGAAGGCGTGAGATGAGATGAGGGGCTCCTTCCTCTCACCCCCCCTCCCCCCATTTTTTTTTATATATATCCGTTGAAGCGGCGCCTCGAGAAGACAACCGCACTTCTTTCGTTGCAAGTATCGAGGAGTAATCATCAATGCCAATTGAAAATGGGGATTCACAGAATCCGAAGGGATGTTGATGATTGGATTTCCCAGATGCCATTTAGAGGCCACACGCCATTAAGGCTGACGAGGCAAATCCACTGTCAAATCCTGCGCGGGTCAGAGAATCCCGAGAGGGCAGAGGACCAGATCTTTGACCCCCAAAGAGGAATGGGGGCGAGGTGATTTATCATGATCTCCTGCTCTCTTGACAAGCCAAAAGAGCAGTAGAGGGGGCATCTGTGGAGGTAAAAATTCTCACCGCAACACATGTCACCTCAAGGGGTAATGCGTCACACCAGGACGAACGTGGGCTTACCGTGGGACCCACGAATCCGAGTTCTAATCCTTGGTCATGATGACTCTCCCAGATGTGCTGACACTACTAGATCCAGTGTCTAGTTGGGCACCCGAAGGCGAGTAGTCTAAGGCACGACCAGACATGAGGTCTGGTCGGTCGACCTTACTCCTCGAAGGCGAGTAGTCTAAGGCACGACCAGACATGAGGTCTGGTCGGTCGACCTTACTCCTCGAAGGTGAGTAGTCTAAGACACGACCAGACATGAGGTCTGGTCGGTCGACCTTACTCCTCGAAGGTGAGTAGTCTAAGGCACGACCAGACATGAGGTCTGGTCGGTCGACCTTACTCCTGGAAGGCAAGTAGTCTAAGGCACGACCAGACATGAGGTCTGGTTGATTGACGTTACTCCTCAAAAGCGTGATGTGAATTGTACGGGCGAGCACATCAAGAGACCCCGAGCAAGAAGAAGAAACGGTTAGAAGACCACTAACGCCTGTAACTGCCAAGGTAGCATTTAAGATCCATTACCAACAGAACGTGGGTATTCAAGGACCAACGTGGAACATAAATATCGGGAACGTTTCCTTGGAAAAAGGCCCACTAAACACTTAGTGGGAAGGCAATTACAAGGCCATTAAAAGGAACTACGTGTGACTTGATCCCCAAGGGGTACGTAGCCAGCCTATAAAGAGGTCGCGCGCTCAGCACTCTAAAGGCACAGTCAAGCAAGGTCAAAAGAGTTATCCATGGAGTCAAGCCCAATCATTGAGCTCTGTTTGTATTATTTCCTATTCAGTCGTTGAGAGAATCGAAGCATAGCTGCGAGAATTCATATTGCTTGAGTTCTTTTTCCCAGTAAACTTACAAATCTAACTGAAGGGGGCAAATATCCTTCTTAGTTATAGATATACACTGCATTAACACTGTGAACAAGATTGTAGGACTGCAGATCGAGTGCATCAACCCTCTACGGTTTATTAGAATTTCGTTTCGTTGGGCCCAATGGAGCCAGCTACAATTTTGTTGGGTGGTTGATACCCCGGCCCAAACCACAGCCTCACCATCGACGACACCCACATTTTTTTGGTGAATTGCTTAAATGCCCCTTGATCAATTGCCTTATTTTTTTTTATATCTTTAAATTTATTTTATTTTTATTTATCTCTACAATCTGGTCCCATTTTTTTCTTTACCTCTGATAAGTGTCACATCATACTTTGATACCTAAACTACCACACCTTATTTTTTCAGTTTACAGTCACATTATGTGTAGTTATATAATAATATGTTCAACTAGTTACAAAAATTTTGTATATATTTACAGATATATGATTCTGTATGTGTGAACTTGTCTTTTTAGCTTCCATCCATATAAGCTAAAGAGGATGATCGATTGGTTATCATAACCCACTACATGTGTAAGTGCAAAGATGAAATTATTAGTGAAGCGGATAAGTTTTCTCCTCCTCAACAATTATTTGCATTAACACTTGGTGATTTTGAACTTTGTAAAGGAGTGCTTCGTATCGTGTAACTCGTTATCTCATGTTCGTTATAAGATACATATGCTTGACTTGTTGGGAAGGTTATTCGCGGAAGCCAACAATAAACCCAAGATCGAACACAAGAACGAAACATCACATCATACAAATAACATAAGATATACGTGGTTCGGCCTAGGCCTACATCCACGGGGCAAAAATAAAGAATCCACTTTGATAGTTGAGATACATTAAGAGACTCACAAACTCTCCCATGGATTACACTCTCTTAAAATCCTCTCAACCTTCCCTTAGGATCTCTACATTGTATAATGCCTTGCCCAGTCTTGCCATGAAACCCTATAAGATATTTATAGAGATAAATAACTTTATCCCCAAGTAATCTCCCAATTAACAAACAAATATTGTTCTCGTTAATTAGGAGACATTCACTCTCCTAATTAACAAACAAATATTGTTTCCTATTTTAGGAGATTAACTTTAAATATTAATTAAGATCAAATCTTAAACAATATTCTACTTATTAAGTGCCCAACCTAATATGGTTTCATCATGGTCGTCCAATGTAATACACTGGATCGAGACATAATCCCAACAATCTCCATCTTTGTTCGTATCCGGTACGCTCGGACTCCCTCGAACCCCTTAGAAGATTTTCGTTGATGTCTCCACCTTTCTCCATGTCGTCCCTGAAGAACGACCACACGAGCAATTGTGCACCTCCACCTGCAAGCAAATGGTCTTCGACTTCCTAGAGCTTCACCAACCTTTGCTTGCAGGTCAAAGACCATTTGCTTGTAAGATCCGCTATCACGAGTCTCTTTGTGCACTAGACCCTCTCCGCAGAACTCCACCTTGAATGGATTTTAGGAACTTCTTCCTCCGTACGTCTGCACCGCCCAATTTTGTTGGATCCATAAACCTGCGCTCGCCTTATCATGGATCAACCCCTGAGTCAGACTCAGTAATCGTGCATCATCAAGTCAATGCCATGACTTGATTTCACATGCATCTATTCCACGCTCCTCGTGGATCTCCGAAGAAGATCCGGATCTTACATCCACCTTGAACATGCCACACACTCGCTCGCGAGATGGCTGAACTCGCTCTTTTAAACAAACCACATGGGGCTGCTCCTCCCATACCCGGTTTAGAACGCCTTAGACCGTGTTGCACTGTTCCATCTTCTTCTATACGAACTCTGCACCCACGCTTCACGTGATTCGCCCACGTGCCTCTGCGTGTCACTGTGAACCTTGCACCCCGAGTGTCTCTGCACGACTGCTTCTCGGTGGATCTTGGACCCTTAACAAATTGGTATCATCATTGCACACCTGAATAGATATGCCTCTTCCACCACCGAAAGCTTCATGCAACCTTGCATGATTTTTTTTTTCTTCTTCTTTGCATGAAACCATGTACGACACACCGTTGTTGGAGTTTCCAACAATACATCCATCGATGGTATGGATTCATCAACCCGTGTCATCATTGATCCTCGTTCTTCAAATCTCGTCCTCCTAGGTCAAAACTTGGAGCTTTGATACCACTGTTGGGAAGGCTATCGCGGAAGCCAACAACAAACACGAGATCAAACACAAGAACGAAACATCACATCACGTGAAAAACACAAGATGTACGTGGTTCGGCCTAGGCCTACATCCACGGGGCAAAAAACAGATAATCCACTTTGATAGTTGAGATACATTAAGAGAGTCACAAACTCTTTCAAGGAGTTACCCTCTCTTAGAACCTCTCAACCTTTCCTTCAGATCTCTACATTATATTATGCCTTGCCTATCTTGCCATGAAACCCTAGAAGATATTTATAGAGATAAATAACTTCCTCCACAAATAATCTCCCAATTAACAAACAAATATTGTTCCCATGTTAATTAGGAGATATTCACTCTCCTAATTAACAAACAAATATTATTTCCTATCTTAGAAGATTCACTTTAAATATTAATTAAGATCAAATCTTAAATAATATTCTACTTATTAGGTGCCCAACCTAATATGGTTTTATCATGGCCATCCGATGTGATACACCGGATCGAGATATAATCCCAACATGACTAAATAACATGGATCAATAACAGTTGATGAATCTATTTTAACGATACTTAGAGAATGTATTTATATCCATTTTGTGTAAATTGAATGCACTTATAGATGATAATGACAAAACTTACAATGCATGAATATATTGTATCTATAACCATTTTGTGTTTAACCAGCTTTGTCTACTTTGAATACTCGATGTCGATAACTATTAAGGGTGTGTCTATCCACACCAATTGTTTCTCTTAACCCACCAATCGGGAAAAAAACGGTGTTTTTTCTGTTCCCACCAATTCCATCAAGTCGACCAAACTTGATCGCCACTTCAAGTTTTGGGTGACCAAACTTGGTTGTCATGTCATACTTTGGGCGACCTAACTTGGTGGCCAATTCAGATTTCGAGCGACCGAACTTGGTCGAACAAGGCTTGTGATAAAGCTTATATTTTTTTTTTTTTTGAAAACCTAATTCCATGACGTGTATCATCTTTCGATCCTTCATGCCACTCCAAGTCTGAGTTGTAATGTAGGGACAATCAATCATTATTCTTAAATGTAGAGTTTATAAATTTTTTTTCTTGAAAACCTAATTCCATGATGTGTATCAGCTTTCGATCCTTCATGCCACTCCAAGTCTGAGTTGTAATGTAGGGAGAATCAATCATTATTCTTAAATATAAAGTTTATAATTTTTTTTCTTGAAAACCTAATTCCATGACATGTATCATCTTTCGATCATTCATGCAACTCCAAGTCTGAGTTGTAATGTAGGGAGAATCAATCATAATTCTTAAATGTAGAACGTAGGAACAGTTTTTTTACATAAGTGAGGGACGAATTTTTAAAAGCCAAATATAAAATGTGTTTAAATCAACTGGTATGTTTTTTTTTTCAAACAAAAAATCCGCTTAACTACGAATTCAAACGAAGCTTAAAAATGATACATATTTGTCTAATAAGATATTTTTCTATAAAAAATTGGATTAATTGAAAGCATACCTACTTACATTTTTTTCAGTCCCTTAGCTGCTGTTTGAATAAAAGAATAAATGTAGAATATGATGGATAAACCTAAAAACTTATTTGTTTACAAAGAATAGGTAGATATAGTTCTTGACCCTGCTCGACTAATTTCAGTCGCCCAAAACATGAAATAGCGACTAAGTTCGATAGTTCAAAACCTGAAATGGTAACCAAGTACAATCGCCTAAAAATCTGAAATGTCGACCTAGATTGGTGGGAACAGCCAAACACTGTTTTTTTGTTTTTTGATGGTGGGTTAGGGGAAATGCTTTGGAGGGACAAGCGAGGGCAAGCTGGGCCCCCCCCCCCCCCCCCCCCCCCCAAAGATATTAAAAATATTAAACAATGGCCAATGCATTTCATCATATATTTTTAAATTAATTTATGACAATGAACTTGAAAGCCTCCCCAACCCATTAGCCGAACAAAGAGCGCTGATGTTGTGTGGGCTAAGTCACCAAGTGGGACCCGCTAAAATATATATAAAAAAAGAATGTTATTACACTCAGTTTTTTTCTTAGTCCAAAATACAGTCCTATATACCTCGTTAGAAATGCAATGAAGCATATACCTCATTAAACATTACATATATCTCATTAACTTGTTCCTACACTTATTAAAAATGGATTCATTTAATTCAAAATAGAGAGAGATACATTTTTTTTTATCAAAACATATACTTTATTAGACGATGTTTACTATTTAAAAAATAAATAAAAACATATCTGATCTAAGTTTTGGTTGGTAAAACAAACTGAGTCGTACATTTTTCAAAAAATAAATATTAGACTCAGTCATTTTTACCAACCAAAACTCAGACCACACATGTTTTTATTTATTTTTAAATAAAAAATATTGTCTAATGAGGTATATACTTCACTGAATCTGTAATGAGATATACAGGACTATGATTTGAACTGTAAAAAAAACAAAAACTGAGTGTACCAGCACTCATTTAAAAAAAACTAATAATAATAACCACATGCCCCCACTCCCCACATATAGCTGAAAATAAAAGAAATTGTGTCATCATGGTGTCGTCTCTCGCAACATCTCGAGCCTTATCCAGTACGTTTAATATTTTTTTTGAATGATGCATATTTTGAATACTTGGTTTTGATTTTTTTTCTTGGTATTTGATTTGTGTTTATTTTCTTTTAGTGGATTTAATTCATTTTTGTTAATTGAATTAGGAGATTTGAAAATACTGAGTTCATCTTCAATTCTTTGGATTTTTGTAAGAGTAATTTTTGTTTATTTTTTTCTAGACCTAATTTTAGTTTTATATGCGCCGATATAAAATACCGGAGCATATACTCATATTAACAAGGTATATGCTTTCATAAAAATATTTATTTATTTCTTTTATTTGGATAGAATTATTTATTTATTTTATTGATTTTCAATTGAACTCTCAGGTCAATCATGAGCAAGTTTAAAACGATTGACTCATTCTTTAAAGGAAATTGCTACAAAACAAAAGTTGATTCACTTCCTTTTTTCTCAAATTAATCCACCTCTAGTTAATAATGTCTTTCACCTAAACATCAAAGAATTATTAATTTTTGTAACTATTATAAAAAATATATATATGAGATCTTAATCGGTGCATTGAATTATTAATTAATGACTTGAATTATGATATTTTTGTCTTAAATTATCATCTTTATATTTATATTTTGTTATAGTTTGGTCACCGGGCCCCCCTTGTTCTAAATCCTGGGTCTGCCCCTGGGTAGACACGCCCAACTATTAAATATATGTAACTATATGTATAATTTTTGTATGTATCACATTATATTTCTCTATTTTGTAACTCTGTCTATAAGAAATATTTCAGATTATGAAAAGTCAGGGTAAAAAAAAAATATAACAACACTGCAGGCAAAGAAAAAAAATTCAAGGACAGAAAAAAATTGAGCTGTTGGTAAAGTAACATTTGAGCAATTCACCATTTTTTATTTTTATTTAATGTGATGGGATCAATTCAGCCCACCACTTTATACGTGAAGCCGCCGGTGTAGCTGACTTGTTTTTTAATACAATAATGATTCACATGCCCCAAATTAGGCCTCATGATGTGGCAAGTGTACATTGTCTATTATACTATTTACTCTTGATAACTACCTCAACATGTATTCCTATGATTGTGGATTATCATTTAATTCTGAAAATTCTGTATTTATTCACCATTAATGGATTCATAAAATCGTGCAACAATATTAATTGAAACAGATGGGTTCAAATGGAGGAGGAGTGATTGTGGAAGTTGGAGAGAGAGAAGAATCAGGGATCATGGATTCTCTATCGCGGAAAGTGAAGTTTGGAGAGTGAATTGAAAGGCGTGAAAGAGAGCCAAAGTTGAGGCAGAGTGGTTGATCGAATGGCGGTGCGGATAGGAGAATTGTGAGAGGGGAGAAACCCTTGATATTGAAACAATTGAAAATCTGTCTTGTATGCGAAATGAGGAGGTTTTGCATTACGGAATTGATTTTGTTTATGAAGAATACGTGGGAGCAAATTGGAAATTCTATTTTTGAGGCTTTAGAAGGCACGAAATCGTTTTTTTTTTTTTTCGATTTGGATCTCACATCAATGTCTCTCAGATCAGGTTTGACATTATTGGATTTGTAAAAAAATTGTGTTTTGCTTTTTGTTTTAAATATTTAAACACAATTTTTTTCATGTATTGAATGTTATTTATCGCATTTTGATTTGTTTTTTTTTCAATATCTAAATGTAACACTCGATACCGTTACATTTTATGTATGGGTAATTCGTTTGATGTTACTGCTACATTGTTGACAATGTAATTTTTCAAATCTATATTATTTTTTTTTACATTCGTAAATGTAACAGTTAACCGCATGCATGTATTGATTTATATTTGTTACATTCATAAATGTAACATTCATTTGTGTATTGCATTTGTTTCAATGTAAATAGTAATTTATATTTATTACATTTATTAATGTAACAGTCAAATACATATGTTTGTTAAATGTATCACACAATAAAAAAAGTGTTTGACATTTTCTATAAAATGTACTGACTATTGAAAATATAATATGCTTCTAAATTGTTTAAATATTGCATGGAATGTAAAATATTTAGGTAGGTAAATGAAATTGTTTGTTATATTTACGTAGATGTAACAGTTCTGATGTAAATGTAACAAATCGTTGTGAGAGATATAAATATTTAATAAAGGTATTTGATGTAACTGATTCATATAGTAACTATACGTGTTTTTTTTATTAAAATTTGAATACAATAAATATCCAACTTTTTTAGTGTAATCTAGGTTCAATTGTAGTTTAGGTAAGGATTTTAAAATTCAAAATTTGAAATGGATAAATGGATTTCAAGATTCACATAGAAAAGTAATAAGCGAATAGAGAAAATGGGAGAATTTGAGTTAATAAAACATATTTTTAATAAAGGTATATTTGTATTTTATCATTTTACCATTTTTAAAAAGTCAACAAATCAACTAATAAAAAGTGATGACACACTTATGAGTGGGACTTATATTTTAGGGCTGATGACATGTTTTTCTTGCATGCGTGAATTTTTTTTTTTTTCGTTTCCGGTTTACAGCTGGGGATAGAAATCGCTCACGCACGCACCATGCATGCATATTTGTGTTTGGGCTGATTTTTCATTTCACATCAACACAAATTCAAACTTTTTGTTTTAGGAAAAAAATAGATTTAACTCGTAGTAATCTTAGCTAAATGGGTTTTATTCTCTATATATAAAATTATTAAATTATCGTATGTTAATGATTTTAGTTAGAAGTCCATAACAAAGAAAGAGTATTATAGAAATATTGTGTCCAACAAACCGAATCTTGAAAATTATATTCGAATAAGTGCATGAAAAAGTGTAAATATCAAAATAGGTCATTTCTATAACCAAAATACGTTTGGGCAGGGGTGGACCCAGGATTTAGAACAAGGGGGCCTGGAGATCAAATAGTATACTTGAAATAAAAAAAAATTATAACAAGATATTAATATAAAGATGATAATTTAAGACAAAAAAATTATCAAAATTCAAGCAATTTATTATAAGTTAATGCATCGATGAAGATCTCATAGATAATTTTAATAATTGTCACAAAAATAAACAAGAAATTACATATCTTCTACTTCAATTGCACTCGACAATTTTTCACTGCATAAAATTTATCTACAATCATGTCATCAATAAACTTTTCAAAACAAAACGAATCAATCTATTAATGAGATAAAATGTAACCTATTAATGAGATAAAATGTCTTTAACTTTTCTGTTTCTATGAGTGCTTGGCATAGTTCAGATATTCTTGACAAATTTTGAAAAAAATAGACAAGTATTACTCATACAAAAATTTGAAGAATTGAAGATGAACATAATATTTTTAAATCTCATAATCCAATAAAAAAAAATCAAATTCATCAACAAAAAATAAACATAGATCAAATATTAAAAAAAAAAAAGCAAAACCCAATATTTAAAATATGCTTCATTCAAAAAAATATATTAAACATACAACAAGAAAGATCGCAGGGGGCGGAAGATGTTTTCGATAGGGTTCAAAATGTCACGAGAGCTGTCAAGATGGCATACAAATTTTTATTTTTTTCAGCTGTAAGTGTGGTATTGGGGACATCAAACGTGGGATAGTGTTATTAGGTTTTTTTTTTTTGTTCAATGGGTCCACTTGTTGATCACGTCTCTTTGTTGTTTGTTGGACTAATGGACTGGGAATTAATTTCATTTAATACTATATGAATATGAAGTAATGGATGGGCTATTAAGAAGTAATGTGTTATAAAATAATGACAAAGAGATAGAAACACAAAATAAACACAAAAGATATTTGAGCACAAGAGGAAGTATTGTTCTTCAAGAACTTCTCATTTCATTTCTCATCTATTCTCATTGATATTCTTCATGTTACACAAGCCCTCTATTTATAGGGTCACAACCACAATGATAGGAAACCCAAAATACACACCAAGATAAATGCATACACAAATGCATGAATTACAACTTTAATATAGTACATTATACCAAGATGAATCTATTTATTGTGTGGTCATCCACAAATATATGCATGTATCTTCAAATGCATATATTTATAACACTTCCCCTTGGATGACCATTATACAGAGAATATGCCTCGTTAAAACCTTACTAAGAAAACCCTGTGGGATAAAAACTTAGTGAAGGAAAAAGAGTACAATATTCTTGTGCATGTTTTCATACTGCCTCATTAAAACCTTGCTAGAAAAAACCCAATGGAAAAAACCTGGTCGAAGGAAAAAGAGTACAGTACACAAATATTTTTGAATTAAATTACTCCCCCTGTTTTTAGCATGAAGATATTTGAGTCGAGGCATTCCAGTGTTTTGCTTCAACTTCTTGAACATCGCGGTTGGTAATGCTTTGGTGAATAGATCTTTTGATGAAGCCTCCTTTTAAATCATGTTATACATGCAATGTTTTCTTCATGATGAATGTTGAATTATATTTAACCACTAGAAAATCATTTTAAATATAATAAACCCGTATTTGTTGTTTTTCAAAAAAAATCATTTTTACAATACCAATGTTTTCATGTAGAATAACACTTGGCCAACAAGTTAAATAAAAATACAATATCTACCTTGTGCGAAATATAATAAAGCACTTACTGCACTCGTATATGCTATTTGCACTAAGATATGGTATTTCAGGACCAAGAAGTTTTTCATTATTTTCTTATGGATGAAAATTAGTCTTTATTTGTGTCAAATGACCTGACATATATAAGAAAACTTAATGGATCGATATTTGTCTATATTAAAGTTCTTTAGAACTTTTCTGTACTACATTGTCTGATGGACAAGGATTCTACTTGGATTTTGCTCGATCTGCAAGCTGGGACAATATCTTGTTTTTCCAAGATTTTCATTTCGATCAACTCTTTCTTTTATGTAAGCTCTTCAGAAATCCCTATATATTCAAATCATGATCATATACTGCAATAATAGCAAATCCGGATTCCAATTTCTTGATAAAAATACAAGAACAAATTATATTGTTCCCATACCCTTCTTTCAAAAAAATATTCACTTAAGTGATTGTTCCAATGCGCCCAGATTGCTTTAACCCATGTAAAGATCTTTTGATAGAATACATGCTTCGGATGCGTTATTTGTTTCAGGCATTTTAAATCCTTCAAGGATCTTGATATATATATATCACTTTCTAGTGTTCCATATAAATATGTTGTAACTACATCCATTAAAAGCATACTCAGTCCTTTTGAGACTGCCAAAGTAATTAAAAATCGAAATGTGATTTGGATCCATCACAGGAGAATACATTTCTTCATAGTCAATATCAAGTCTCTGCGAGAAACCTTGTGCCACAAGACATGCTTTGTATCTCACAATTTCATTTTTGTCATTGTGCTTCCTTACAAATACCCATTTGTATCCTACAGGCATTACATCTTCATATATTTAGATTACAAGTCTAAATACTTCACGTTTCGCTAGCGAATTTAATTCAATCTGTATTGCCTTTTTCTAATTTGGCCAATCATTTCTACGTCGACATTTTTGACATTTTACGGTTAATGATCCTCAAAATATCAAGAGCAACATCATATGAATATACATTGTCGACAATGATTTTATTATATCTCATCTTTCTTCTTTATGATTTAATGAGATCTCATATTTACATTTGCCTCCTCAGGGGCTACCTCTTCTGGGGTTACATCTTTAATTAGAAAGATGAGATTGATCAATTTGCATTTGCTGCTTGTATTGAGGTCTCTTTGTGAGCACTAATCTCTTTATCTACATTTCTCGTACCTTTCTTTCTGAGAATTAATTTTGTCTTTTACATTAATCGGCCGGCCACACTTTTGGCATTCCTTATATTCATACACTGAATATTGTTCTAAATCATGAATTTAGCAGCTATAGAACAATATATCATCAATGATCACTTGTTTGCGATACCACAAGATCTTTTTGTATTTGTATAACATATGGAATTTCCTCATTTCCATGTATATCCTTTGGGGACATGTCACTTCAGGGACATATGTTTCTTCGGATATTTTATCTTCTGCAGAAGTTAATAATGTAGATCTTACAAGTGTTTCAGGCTCTTCTGGAGCATTATTTTTCTCTTTCAGGGAACATAATGATCTTTTGAACCTATATGTTTCAGGCATGTTTTGTGAATTATTTAATCGGCATACTGATAGTTTTTCAGTAAGAACACTAATCTGAACATTAGTTTTTACGGTTGAATATGTGACATTGTCGCTTTTTGTATGAGTAAATGCATCCGGCATTGATGCTCAATTTTCTATAATAAATTTCACGTCGTTCTTTAAGCGACATATTTCCTCCTCATAATGACGGGAATATTGTCTTATCGAAATAACAAATCCACAAATCATGCGGTAAAAATATTAACTATCATCAAGCAAAAGAATCTTCTGGTTCTTTATTATATATCCAAATGAATAGTTAAATGCATCATCACATACCATAGAACGACGATCATAATGAATATCTGAGACAATCATGCCAAATCATAAATATCATAGAACTTCTCGTTCATATGTTTTTCTAGCATATACTTTTCTAATATAAGTTATTGCATAAGATATGCTTTTGGCCAAATGATTTTCTAATGTATGCTTCTGGCATAGTATATATGATTGTCGTTCATGCATAGATACTTCATAGTCACAATATGATATTTGTTAAGACAAATATCCTTAAGATTCAGTAGATTCTTCTGGATTTAGATGTATACAAATTCATCGTTGATCCTTTTTTTTTTCTTCTGATATATCTGCTCTTCTGGAGCCTCCAATCAAGTGTAATACCAAAAATAGTATTATTATTTACATTAACGAATGTAAAACTTAAAATAAGATAAATATAAAATCATGAAAGTGCATTTCATAAAATAAAGAAAAATTATAAAAACATAAATACATAATTAACAAAGTTCTGATCATACAACAAGCACGTGACCATGTTTTTCAGCACTATGTGAACAACAATAATTTTCCTTGAATTTTAGGGCTTTGCTTTACAAACTTATTCCCTTTATTTTGCTTTTGTACAATAGCAACCCACTTCTGGTGGTTTAAGATGTTTTACAATCTCTATGATTGTTATGCTTCTAAATATGTAAAACATAATCTCATCATTCAACTTCCATGGCTAAAATAAATATTAAAAAATGCATTTGCTTAATGCAGGGATGCTAAGCCATTGGATTGGTATATATATGATTTTTCATCAAAAGTTCATTGTTCGGTAACAACAATACTTGAAACTGATGAATAGTTATTGCTTTCGCTATTGATATTGCTGGAGCACATATTTGAAGCATAATAGTCAATGGACCTTTCTTGATGAGGTATTCTTTCTAAATCCTCTTATTACAGTGTTAAAAGCTAATCATCACTTTTACATGTTCCTGTTGAGATACATGTACCATAATTATTATTATTATGATCCTTCGAGGACCAAAAAAAAAAATCATCTGTATTGTCCAACATGGACTCAAATAACCATGATTTTTATATAATCCTTCAGGGATAATAAAATTGTATATAGTCCTTCATAGACACGTTAGTCATAACTTTTACATGATCCTTTAGGGATTCATTATATCAGAATTTTTATATACTCATGTATGAACATATCTTTCACATGATCGTTCAGGGATTCATTATATCAAAAAATTTTGTATATTCATGTATAGACATATCTTTAACATGATCCTTCAGGGATCCATGTTATTATACTTTTTCTTTATGGTCCTTAAAAGATCCCTAAAAAAAATTTCTTCCCTTTTGCATGGTCCCACAGGACATTATTAAAATTTTGTATGATCCTCGAGGGATGCAATATAATTTTTTTTTTGCATGGTCTAACAAAGACACATGATAACTATAGTCCTTCAGGGACATTGATTTTCTTTGTAACATCAAAATGAAACTTTACATCATATATGTAAAGAGAATTATAAAAATGATAATTAAACACTCGTTACAGGAAATTGCAAATTCCCAATGATATAGAGAAAATGTAACTCAGCAAAAGTACAGTAACTTGGAGTACATGTTTATTTTAATTGATAAAAACCAAGATTGATACACAAAATTGAAAAAAAAAAAATTAAACTGCAGATGTAATTATTTGAATAATTTCAACCACATATACGTCTAGGGCACTCTATCATTTGCATCATGAAAGTACGAATTTCTATATATCTAACACATTTTTCTATCCAGTATGTCTATACAACATGGACTTCTGTCCGACATATTAAAATAATTTCTTTATATTACTAATGATTCAAATTATCAATTCTATGTGAAGAATAAATACACAAATACGTTACAGTAAGGGAATATTAATCCAAAATAATGTTTAAAACACATGCATAAGTTTAAAACACGTTTCATTTTTTAATGCAAATAATGATTTCAACAATGATACTAGATATTATTGGCTAATATACAATTCCATATGTTCGAAGTATCACATGAATAAAGAATGAAATCAGAAAATAAAAGTACATATTAATTAATATATGCAAATATATCAATGAAATATTGCACCCATATAGTGCACATAAATTAACCATATATGTATATTTATATCAAGAAGTTTAAATTGACTTTTCTTTAAATATCTTTTGTGTTTATTTTGTGTTTCTATCTCTTTGTCATTATTTTATAACACGTTATCAGCACGACGATGCTCTCGAGGTTTGTATTTTGGTGAGTTGATGATGTTCAAATCATCATGAATTTTATTTGATATTTTGTATACAACATAGTATACACTTTTATAAAAAAAATTTTGTTGATCTCATACCCTATGCTACATATGTAAATTCACTTTCGGCCATGTTCAATATTCCTATCTCATGTAAGTAATATACGGATGAATCCATAGTTCATAATCAAATCCGTATGAATGTTTGAATTGTGATTCACATGTACATTTACTTTGATTATGGACTATTTCTAATTATCATCTAGTCTTAATTTACTATTCTCCATCTTTAAAAAAAAGATGAGAAATGAAATGAGAAGTTCTTGAAGAACAATACTTCCTCTTATGCTCAAATATCTTTTGTGTTTATTTTGTGTTTCTATCTCTTTGTCATTATTTTATAACAATAATGCATACTTTAACAAAAATATTTGGATTTTCAGAAAAGACAGGGGGTTAAATGAATTTTAACAACTTTGTGGGTGGTTATATGGATTTTTTCCTAAATAATAATATTAAAAAATTTCAGATACAGATAATTTTTTTGGATCGGATCCCATCGTATCCATATCCAATTCAAAATATTTTTGGATATAGATTTTTGGATACGGATTTAAATCGGATACAGAATTTTTTTCAGATAATTGATAGGCTTAACTGTAGGACTCGTATCTGAGAGAGGTGTCCAATGGGTGCGTGAGGAAGTCGGCGCTGGACTGTGATGTTGGTGGTGGTGACAGGTTTGCGGTGGTATTGGGCGTGAAGGTGCCAGATGCATCGAGTTTCATGCTGGATAGGGCGATGAGCCTCAACGAATGTCGAGGCAAGTGTTCGAAGAATTGCTCGTGCACCGCCTACGGGGTGGTGGGTATCGGCAGCGGGAGTGGGTGTGTTATGTGGTACGGCGGTCTTTGGGATACTATAACATATGGGGATGGTGGGCAGGACATTTATCTAAGGCTTGCGGCCTCCGATTTAGGTATGTATGGTTTGAGTTATTCTAATGAAAAGAACAATCCTTGGTAGCATATCTTGAATTCACATATGAGCTGTGCTATATTCAGTCATTTTTACAATCCTCCTCCAATCATTATATTGTTTGAGTTATACCTCGGTGGAAACTTTTTACATGTTCTATAAGTGATATCATTCAATTTATTATGATATATACTTCATGTTTCACAAAAGTACATATCTCATTAGATAAAGTATTTGATTTAAAAAAAAAAATGAAAACATGTGTAGTCTGTGTCTTAGATTGTAAAAAAGGTTGAATGTAACATTTTTCTTCACATTTGTTTGACTATATTCTTTGAAAATTGCCGATTGTTACTCCTTGACAAAATTTTGAAATAACCATTCAAATTGTGATTACTTGTCGAAGAATAATATATTTTTGTAATCTAACATGTCTAGTTATATTTAACTACAGATCTGATTAGTTGAGGGGACGACATAGATTAAAACAACAATTTCTTAATAAGACAAGGACTTACCGGGAGTTATATCAATTTTTTCTCTCTTTTTTTATAATGATTTAAGGATTCTATATGGATTAAAATCGATTTAGATCGATAGGATGACAAAGAGATATCTGTTGTGAATATAGTGGATAACCACCACTCTTCCTAACCATAACCTCCCCCACTCTTCTATTCCATAACACTCCCATTATTGCCCCACTATCTCCCCCTCACCTCTATAGACTTGTAACTCCCCACCTTTGGGAATCCTCTATGCACCCTATAAATAGAAGAGTTTCTCATGTATTCCACAACCAACAAATAGTAAATAAGAATTTCTCTCTACTTCTCTTCTATATGCTTGTGTACTTTGTTTATGTATACTTGTGTGTATGTATTCTACTTAGTTTATAATACTTTAGACCTGGGATAGATTTTGAAGAGACATATTCTCCTGTGATAGACACAATCACATTTTGGTATTTAATTAGCCTTATAGTCTTAGAAGGACTTGACATGCATCTAATGGATGTGGTTACTGCATATTTATATGGAAAATTAGATACCGACATTTATATGAAAGTTCCTGAAGGACTAAAATTGCCTGAAACAAAACCACGAAACATGTACTCAATCAAGCTAAGACGATCCTTGTATGGATTAAAGCAATCTGGACGAATGTGGTATAACCGTCTTAGTGAGTACTTAATAAAAGAAGGATATGTCAATGATCCAATATGCCCCTGTGTATTTATTAAGAAAACGAAACTCGGATTTACCATTATTGCAGTATATGTTGATGATATTAATCTAATTGGGACTCCTGAAGAGCTCGAAAAAGCTTCCGAATATCTGAAAAAGGAGTTTGAAATGAAAGATCTTGGAAAAACAAGATATTGTCTCGGCTTGCAGATTGAGCAAAATTCAAATGGGATACTTGTTCAGCAAACAACATATGTTGAAAAAATCGTGAAACATTTTAATATGGATAAATGTCATCCATTAAGTACTCCTATGGTAGTAAGGTCACTTGACCCAAAAAATGACCATTTTCGTCCAAAAGAAGATACTGAAAATCTTCTTGGTCCTCAAGTACCATATTTTAGTGCAATTGGTGCCTTATTATATTTAGCCCAATGCACTAGACCTGACATTGCATTTTCAGTTAATTTATTGGCCAGATTTAGCTCTGCACCAACTCGAAGGCATTGGAATGGTGTGAAGCACATTTTTCGTTATCTTCGTAGAACGTCAGACATGGGTCTATTCTATGCAAAGGATTCCAATAATGGTGCACAACTAAAGGGTTATTCAGATTCAGGATATCTTTCAGATCCTCACAAGGCTCGCTCACAAACAGGCTCTGTATTCACTTGCGGTGGTACAACAATCTCTTAGCGATCTACGAAACAGACTTTGGTCGCCACGTCTTCTAACCACTCTGAGATTCTTGCACTCCACGAAGCAAGCCGGGAATGCATGTGGATAAGGTCTTTGGTTCATCATATTCGTATTGCATGCGGACTATCTCTCATTACATATGTTCCAACAACTATATATGAAGACAATGCAGCATGCATTGCTCAAATCAAAGGGGGATATATCAAGGGTGATAGAACGAAGCATATTTCTCCAAAATTCTTTTACACTCATGAGCTCTAGCAGAGACATGAAATTGATGTTCAACAAATTCAGTCAAAGGACAATCTTGCATATTTGTTTACTAAAGCTTTGTCGACATCAACATTCAAGAAGTCGGTGTATGAAATCGGGATGTGACGAGTTTGCGACCAAAATTCTTGAAATCTTGTACTTATGAGGTGGAGTAATTTTTTATGACATTTTGCGAACTGTACTCTTTTTTCTTCGCCTAGGTTTTGTCCCATTGGTTTTTCCTGGTAAGGTTTTAATGAGGCAGTGTCAAACGCATACACCATTATACGATTAAGTTACATTGTACTCTTTTTCCTTCGCTTTGGTTTTTTCCTATTGGGTTTTCCAAGCAAGGTTTTAATGAGGCAATTATCTTAGCGTGGTGGTCATCCAAGGGGGAGTGTTGTGAATATAGTGGATAACCACCACTCTTCCTAACCATAACCTCCCCCACTCTTCTATTCCATAACACTCCCATTATTGCCCCACTATCTCCCCCTCACCTCTATAGACTTATAACTCCCTACCTTTCGGATTCCGCTATGCACCCTATAAATAAAAGGGTTTCTCATGCATTCCACAACCAACAAATAGTGAATAAAAATCTCTCTCTACTTTTCTTCTATATACTTGTGTACTTTGTTTATGTATACTTGTGTGTATGTATTCTACTTAATTTATAACAATATCAAATTTTTCCTTTTTTTAATGTCATATTTGTCATGTTTTCTACATTCACCGTAATTTTTTTTTTTTTTGGTATTTAAAAATCAGTCAAAACAATGATTTTGAAAAACTAATCAAGTTATCAAAATCTCCTTTTTTTTCCATCTTCTTTTTAAAAGATAGCTTTGGTTTGGGAATAAAATCGAATGCTCAAATCGAATTTCATTGTGAATTATGTATAGGAAAAATCTATATAACATGTCCGCCAGCGCACGCGCAGAATTCGCACTCTTGTCGTGCGAAACTCCTTCTTCACCCGCCTATACTTATCAGGATTTGCCTTACCCCATCCATTGAGCACGATGAGTGCTATCGTCTTCCCCTTAGGAAGCTTAGGGTGATCATTCAATTTCCATGAAAAAACAGAGGTACCATCTCCCTAAACACACTCAAAACACCAAAAAAAAAGGAACCATAATAGAAAACAAATCATGTTTATATCACTATATATCAATAACCAGCAATGAATCAATGATGATCAAATGAAAACCAATATCATATAACACCAATCAGATTTACAATTTACATGTCTATAACAGATCAAAACAATTAAAAATCAATTTTTCATGCATGGCAGTGATTCAGAGTAAAAGGGAGAGTCAAGGCGCGGGAGATTCAACGGGAGACGAGGGTTGAGAGAGATGCACGGCCAGTGATCATAGAATGGGGGGAGGGGCACCTTGTCCTTCTAGACGATAAAGGTTCAATCCCTATCTACCCCAAATATGGAGAGTATTTCTGTTTTAAGTGTTGGGTTGTCGGCCTTGTGCCCAGGAGTGATCTACCGGCCCCTTGTGACTTGTGAGCCTTGCTACCAAAAAGAAAAGAAAAAAAAACAGAAGGGGGTGGGTGGGTAGAAATAAATTTTATAATTAAGTTAGATGTTCACAACATGAGAGGCATACATATAGAAGGGGCATACCTATGGATTAAAGGAGCGCAAATAGAGCCACCTTTAGCTATCTCAGTCAGCCTTATAGAATTCTTTCTTTTCTTTTCTTTCTTTTTTTTTTTTTTTTTTTTGAACAAAAGTATATAATATAAGGAACGTGTTAGACTCAGTTACATACACCAATCAAAACTCAAACCTTACATGTTTTCATTTTAAAAAAAATAGTAAACATCATCTAATGAAATATATGTTTTAATAAAAAGTACATATTACACCAGTTCGAGTTGAATGAACCCATTTTTAATAAGTGTAAGAAAATATTTAATGTGGTATATACAACATCTTACGAGGTATATACTTCACTAAATTTTGAACGTAGTATATAGGAATGTGTTTTGGACTGAGAAAAAAATAGAATGTAACAACACTCATAATATAGAGTTATTGGAAAATGATTTCTCTGATGGCTGATGCTTCATATAATGGACTTAGATGTGGAAATCCACGATATATTGGGCCACAAGTCTCAGGTAAGCCACTACAGGCCGACTATTATGATTTTTGTTACATAGGATTAATGAGGTTCCAAATTTAGCTATGGATCTATAGTTTGAACTTGGGGATACAATAGTCACATTTGTACCGCATATAAAGCTTAAAAAAGTGTGCTTTATCTACGTTTCATCTCTAAGAGAGTTTCCACTGACGATCTCAACCCCAACCCACCAATTGATGTAACCATGTTTATTATTTTTTTTCTAGTTCTTCCACTTGTACATATTTTTTTATTTGTCCCTAATCCTACATTCATACATAATCTGACAAAATTAGCTAGTGAAAATTTGTTCCCTTATGCAAATTAATTAATTTTTAATAATTCCCTGTTTGCTCCAAATATTTATATGGAAAAGTCAAGTTTGAATCTTCATTATATATGTTCAAGCAACTGCTCTGTCACATTTTTCTCCAGTCCATCCACGACCGGCGCCAACACAAAAACCTCACAAAGTTGTCGCAAAAAAACATCAATTCAAATCACCTCTCCTTTCACATATTTGTCCCCAACAAAACAGAAACCCTAAAACCATGCATCATAACAAACCCATGTCGCCCTTCCTCCTCCTCGTCGCGCTCTCCGTCGCCGTCCCTCGATGTCTCTCTAAAACCTCTGACCAGTACTCGATATGCGCTCCTTTTCCTTTCAGTTGCGGCAATTTCTCGACAAATTTGAGTTACCCATTCTCCATTGACGGAACCATGACCGGCTGCGGCCACCCTGGGTTCCACCTCGCATGCAGCATGGACAACCTCACCCAGTTGATGATCTACAACACGAGCTATAGTGTCAAGAACTTCGACTATTATAACCAAATCATGACCATAGCCGACATGGCTTACATGAACAAGGACCACTGCCCTCTCCCAACTAGTAACACCTCTATGGATTTTTCGCTTTTCGACTACACGGGCACTGATCGCAACGTCTCCTACTACTACTGCTCGAGCCAGGCTGTTGTGGTCTCTTCCTTGTATCAGCTCTCATGCGACGCGAGCACGGGGTATCATGGCTATTATTTCACGGTGGGGGACATGGTTGATGAGTCTTGTACTGGTTTGATTTTTTTCGTTCCGATCCACACATCGTTTACGGATAGCTTGAATGCCACGGATGCGGAGAAGGCCTTGATGAGTTTGAAGGACGCCTTGAGAGAGGGTTTTGATGTGAATTGGAAGCCTGGGAAAGGCTGGTGTGAAGGGTGTGTTAGATCGGGAGGCCGGTGCGGGTATGATCCGAACAAGCCTAATGATCCTCTCTGCTTTTACAGTGAGTGTCCTTCTCTTCTTCAATCTGATGTTTTATTTTGTTTTTGATGATTTTGATGTTGGTATTTGATGGAGGTATCTAATTTTTAGGTTCTTTGTTTGGGTGATAATGAATGTTTCTTTTAGGCATATATTCCTTTTAAATTGGGATGTTTGAATTAGCCAAGGGTGACTTGTTTATACACAACCCCACATGAATGAGTTGTAAGTTATAACAATCTGTTTTTTGGCTGTGAATGAGTTGGTAAATATTGTGAGGGGTTTGTTTTTTTTTTTTTTTTTGAAAAGGCCTTCTTTAGGCAATCAAAAGAGAATACTTACAAACTTACAAAACTAGGGAACATTTGACTGAACTAGTCGAACACATTGGTGGGGGGGTTAGTGACTGGCAGAGATGGTTAGATAAGAAAAACATAAACCATTCTTCTTTCTATGTATTACAGCTCGTCGCGCAAGCACCTCCGGTATAGTGAGGAGTTGCTAGATTGATCTATGGCAAAGACAATTAGATTAGCTGAAGGTCAAGGAAGATGATATGGAGGCAACCAGGAATTACACATGCTATATGTTAGAATAAAGAAAAGGGAATTATTGTTATTATATTAGAGGAGCCAAAGGGCTCTATTTATAGATACATAGAGGAAACCCTAAAATACAGATAAGGAATCTAGGAAATCTAGGAAACTAATAATAACTAATAATATCACAATAATGATAATAAAGATATAATATTATCCTAATAATGATTCTTTAACACCCCCTCCCAAACTCTGAAAGGTAGAACCCTTAGAGTTTGCACAAAAATGAGAAGGTGGCGAAGGCTGGCGACAGCACGTGCAGGCGCGGCAGGGGTGCAACAAAGGCACGGTAAGGGCTCTGCAGAGGCGCGTGTGGTGGCTGCAATGCTGCGAAAAGAGAAAGAGCGCACATAGAAGAAGGCATGCGTAGTGGGAGCAAGAGAAGTAGCGAGATTGCACGAAGAGCGCGAGAGCGGTCGATGCCGCAAGGAGATGCGCGGAGGTGTGCAAATCTGCGAAAAAGAGAAAGAGCGCACATAGAAGAAGACATGCATAGAGGGAGCAAGAGAAGTAGCGAGATTGCATGAAAAACGCGAAAGCGGTCGATGCAGCAAGAAGATGAGCGGTGGTGTGCAAATCTGCGAAAAAGAGAAAGAGCGCACATAGAAGAAGACATGCGTAGAGGGAGCAAGAGAAGTAGCGAGATTGCACGAAAAACGCGAAAGCGGTTGATGCCGCAAGAAGATGCGCGGAGGTGTGCAAATCTGCGAAAAAGAGAAAGAGCGCACGTAGAAGAAGACATGCGTAGAGGGAGCAAGAGAAGTAGCGAGATTGCACGAAAAAAAACGCGAAAGCGGTCGATGCCACAAGAAGATGCGCGGAGGTGTGCTAATCTGCGAGGAGAATCGTAGAGATCTCGGATGACGAAAAGAATCACACAGATGCATAGAGAACGAAAAATCGAGTGAAATGGACCCCTGGAACACCTTAATCGGACTTCCGGAGAGGAAGTTATGACCGATTTAGTGATTTTTGAAGTCTCAAGGCAGTGCCGAAGGCGGCGGAGGGCGGCCGGAGGCGGCAGAGGGCGGCCAGAGAAGCCGGAGGCCGCGGATGTCCTCCGGCGGCGGTGGAGGGCGGCCGGAGAGCGCGGGAGAATTTGCCGAAGGGCGCCGGAAGATTGCCGGAGGCGGCGGCAGGGCGGCCGGAGAGCGCCGGAGAATTGCCGAAGGGCCGCCGGAAGATTGCCGGAGGCGGCGGAAGGCGGCAGATGGCGGCCGGAGGCGGCAGAGGGCGGCCGGAGGGCGGATCTGGGTTGCTGGGCCGGGTTCACGGATTCGGGTCAGATGGTGTGAGGACCCGGGTCGGTTGCTGGGAGCGCCCGGGTCGGAGTCTCGGAGCGCCCGGGTCGGATGCCGGAAGGACCCGGGTCGGAGTCTGGGAGCGCCCGGGTCGGATTCCGGGTCGGACAGCTGGAGACAGGCTGGCAGGAGCTGTCCCAGCAGATCCCGGAAAATCCGGGCAGGATCAGCGCGACAGATCCTGGGAAATCCGGGTAGTTGCAACCGCGCGGCAGGGCGTGCGCGGCAGTGCGCGCGCGGAAGGGTGCTCGGCAGGGCGCTGCGCGGCAGGGCTGGGCGAGCAGCGGCAGGGGCAGCGCCGGCAGCGGCAGGGGCGTCGACGGCAGCGGCACGACGGCGAGGGCACGACGGCGACGGCGAGGCGACGGCAACGGCAAGGGCACGACGGCGACGGCAACAGCGACGGCAAGAGCACGACGGCGACGGCAAGGGCACAACGGCGACGGCAAGGGCACGACGACAACAGCGACGGCAAGGGCACGACGGCGACGACGACGGCAAGGGCACGACGACAACAGCGACGGCAAGGGCACGACGGCGACGGCAAGGGCACGACGGCAAGGGCACAACGATGACGGCAAGGGCACGACGGGTATAAAGGCGACGTCAACGTCTTTTAGATCTCGCGAGCAAAATTCCTCCCCCGCTCCGATTGAAGACTCTTCAATCGAAGCGGGGAAGAGAAAAAGAAGCTTTTGTGGATCTAGGATTTTTGAGGTGGAGGCTCTGATACCATGTTAGAATAAAGAAAAGGGAATTATTGTTATTATATTAGAGGAGTCAAAGGGCTCTATTTATAGATACATAGAGGAAACCCTAAAATACAGATAAGGAATCTAGGAAATCTAAGAAACTAATAATAACTAATAATATCACAATAATGATAATAAAGATATAATATTATCCTAATAATGATTTTTTAATTAGGATTTATTTTAGCTTTTAGATTTTTTATTATTTAGGATTAGAGTTGTTAAGATATATTTGAATTTTTTATGCTTTAATGAATATGCTAATAAACGTGTGGCACAATCGTTATAAAATGAATCTTTTGAACTAATAAAATTTATTTTATTTTATTTTTCTTTGTAAATTCAAAGATTTATCCCGGAAGAAGAAAATGATCTTCTTCTTTTAAGAGAATAATAGAGATTTTCTTTAATTTTCCCCACCCGTTGTGTCAGAAGCATACTAGGAAGAAAGCTGGCTTGGAGGCCACGTGGTTGCCGATGAGGTGCCATATATATAGGCCATAATCGTATTAGTGATGATATCAACGTCACATCAATCATATCCATTTAGTTGTTCTTAATTAACATATTGTTTTCAATTGTAAAACCTCTAAAAGTGCTTGTCATACTTTGAGGTCACTCCATTTCTTATTCTTCACCTATCCTTCCTCGTCCCTTTCCATCCACCATCTAGAACTCAGCCATCGCTTCAATCTAACGGGACCTCCGGCCATCTTTTCCATGGATTCACTCCCTCTACAAAGAGGAGAAACATATTTTTGTACTCTGGGTTGTACAAAGGTATTTTGATGAATTAAAATTTAATAATGATATATTCAAAAATAATTTTTTTATAACTTTCCCCGTCTTGAAAAGTTGGAGGTCACATCCGTAATTAAACAGAAGCCAATGGTCGTCACGCGTGTTGGACTGAGAAAATAGAAAAATTGACGGGTCAGACCCTTCTACAATTTAGATTGGTCTCCTTCCTCACCCAAGTCTTTTGATAGTGGAGACAGTGTTCGAAAAATCCTTACAACCCAAAATGGTGGTATGGGTTGCTCCATATATACACACATTTCTTTTGTTCTTTGTGTTCTCTCACTTATTAGTGGGTTCCAATTACCAGATGAATCATATTTTGCATGTGCATTTGCTCTTCTTCTTCTTCTTCTTGTTCTTGTTCTTCTTTGGGTTTGGTTTGCTATCTGAAGCCGCTCCAACTCCGGAGAGTTGCTCCCCAAAGACATGCGGAGATGTCGATAACATCGGTTTCCCTTTCTGGGTCGAAGGTATTCAGCCTTCCTATTGTGGATTCCCGGATTTCAAGCTCAAATGCAACACCAGCAACAAAACCATCCTCAGCTTGTCGGGTGAGGATTACTACGTCCAGAATATCCTCTACGACACCCAATCTGTTCTGCTCTCCAACTCCAGATTCTTTGGAGTAGATTCTTGTGCGCCTCCTCGCCCACTCAATCTCACTCCCTTTCTCTTTGTGTTCGGTTCTTCCGACGCCAATCTTTGGTTGTTCGCCAACTGTAGTTCTTCCAATCTGAACATGTCATCCAATATCGTTTGTCCTGGTGTCTTTGCGGATTTCCCCTCCAATAATCATTCAGAATTGGCCGACGAGTGTAGGGATTTGGTCCTGGCACCCGTTATGCCACTGGGGCTGGATTTCGTGAATGATGGTTATGATTACTTGAAGCTCCTGAAAGGTGGTTTCTTTCTGAACTGGAATGCGAGTTTATGCGCTGCCGAATGTGTACGGAGTGGCGGGCGGTGTGGGTACGATGCGATGTATGGCTCTGTCTGCCTTTGCAAGGATCGGGTCCATCATGATCTTATGGAATGCGATAGTACGTACCAACCGGTTTATGCTTCTCTGCTTTATTGTCACATGGCACATTTTATGCTTCTCTGTAGTCTGTGTTATGGTTTGCATGACTTGATTTGTTAGTCTTGCTTTTTGGGGTCAGGTTTTAGAATCCACAAAAACTAGGATTGGAAACTTTTGTTTGAATTCCGTAGTCTTTCTTGGGCGAAATTTGCGGTTTAAACAAATCCCTATTCAACCATTGATGATCAGCTAATCCTTCTGGCTAAACTCTTTAAACACCACCACCACCACCACCACCACCACGTCCTCCTACTGCTGCTCCCCGGGCTTTGGCCTCACTTGCCAATCAAACAACGATGTTATACTACATGCATACACATGCATAATTCTCTTAAATTTAATCCTTCTATCCCTCTCTGTTTCTATATTTCTTGCTCTTGATCTGTCTGCTATCTCCTGATTTTGATTGGTAATGGAAAAGTCATGCTGTGATTTTCAAGATTAATTTTATTTTAGTCGTTGGAGACAATCAAGTCAATGGAGTATGAAAGCTGTTATTGCGCGTTAACAGTCACTGATTATATCCCTTTTTTCACGCTGCGTTAATTACTGATCAATATTTTAGTTGGACACTACTAAGTCCAACTAAAGGAGAGATTTTTTGTCAGGGTATAAATATTGAAAGCAATATTACTTCTACTTCGCGTTGGGGGATATTAAATACGTTTCACAATCCCGTCATCAGGTTAAAAATAATCCCTCAATCATCCATGTCCACACTGTTATTGGGATATATATTGTGCTGGTGCAGTAAACACTCCACTAACACAATATATTAAATTATAGATTTTTTTATATTTTAAAATAAAAATATTCTAATTTATCTAAGTACAAACTATATTTTTTATAACATGACGTATTTCAATAGGTGAGTGTATAAAACAACGATGAGGAGGGTCACATACAAAGCTACACATAGGCTCAAATATATCATTTTCCATTTATAGGGAGGTTAGGAAAGGTTTTCTTTTCAAGCGGTTACGTGGTCCATAAAGCGCAATGTCACACAGCACATTTTATAATTCCATTTAGAGCTCCACATACATCATTAGTCACATACACTCACTGCATGTCTTGTTAGAAATTTTCTTATGCATTCTATAGAATGAATTCATATGATATGATTTAGAAAAATGATATGTCTAACCCTTTTATGGTCACATCCAAATTCCATATTATTTTTCTTGGAAAAAATCGATCTAACTCCCTGAAAATTTATGAAAATCAGAAAAAGTCTATGTAAAATTGGTAAATCCCTTCAGATCCCTATCTTATTAGATAATATTTATTTTAGTCCCTATAACTAACCAGATGTGTGATTAACCCTAATCGTGCAAGGTAAATTACTGTTATACCCTTTGAAAATTTATTTTCTTTGTTAGAAAAAATCGATATAACTCTTTGAAAACTTATGACAATCGAAAAAAGTCCCTGTGAAATTTAAAAATCGTTTTAACTCTTTGAAATCTTCTAAAAATCATAAAAAATCCATGTGATTATCTAAAAATATATACTGATTTATTTAAATTTTATTAAACAAATTATAGTTTTATAGTCAGGGTGTTATGCTTTTTATTGCTAGTAATTTTGAGTTAAGAATGTATTATAGAATTTTGATTTGATTTTTAAATTGTTTTCTCTACTGACTTTTTAATGGAGTTAATGAAACTGTAATTTTTTTTGTTCAGTATCTGTAATGAGATTGAGGAGGAAAAAATATTAAAAAATGACTCAATTTTGTAGATCAATTGAGGTTCGACGGATATTATTTTTTTCAGATGAGAATGACATTTCAGGACATGAGGATATTGAAAAATGACGGAGGTATTTTTGTCTTACAAAAGAACTAAATCTAATTTTATAAAGTTTGTAGGGACTGGATTCAATTTTAGTAAGTTTCTGAGGACTTATTTCAATATACTATTGACCGGGAGACTAAATTCGTTAACCATATACATTTTATAGAGATCTAGGATGATTTTCTGATTTTAGAGAGACTTTTTGTGATTTCAAGAAGATTTCAGAGAGTTAAGAAGATTTTTCCCTATTTTTTTTTTTGTTATACTCTCTTATTGAAGTACATACTGTTATGGATACTGTTATAGGGAGTAAATTGTATTCTGAGATATAAAGTGCATTTTTCTTTAAAAAATTTATGTCATACACTATTGTGGAGGTAAAAATCTTCACCGCGACACGTGTCACCTCAAAGGGTGATGCGTCACACCAGGACGAACGTGGGCCTACCGTGGGACCCGCAAATCTGAGTTCCAATCATTGGTCATAATGACTCTCACAGATGTGCCGACACGACTAGATCCAGTGTCTAGTTGGGCGGTTGGGCACCCGAAGGCAAGTAGTCTAAGGCAAGACCAAACATGAGGTCTGGTCGGTCGACTTTACTCCTCGAAGGCGAGTGGTCTAAGGCACGACCATACATGAGGTCTGGTTAGTCGACCTTACTCCTCGAAGGCGAGTAGTCTAAGGCACGATCAGACATGAGGTCTGGTCGGTCGACCTTACTCCTCGAAGGCATGATATGAAGTGTACAAGCGAGCACATCAAGAGACCCCGAACAAGAAGAAGAAACAGTCAGAAGACCACTAAAGCCTGTAACTGCCAAGGTAGCATTTAAGGCCCATTACCAACAAAACGCAGGTAGTTAAGGACCAACATGGAACATAAATACCGGGGACGTTTCCCTGGAAAAAGGCCCATTAAGCACTTAGTGGCAAGGCGGTTACAAGGACATTAAAGGAACTACGTGTGACTTGATCCCCAAGGGTTACGTAGACAGCCTATAAAGAGGTCGTGTGCTCAGCACTCTAATGGCACAGTCAAGCAAGGTCAAAAAAGTTATCCATTGAGTCAAGCTCAATCATTGAGCTTCATTTGTGTTATTTCCTATACAGTCGTTGAGAGAATTGAGGCATAGCTACAAGAATTCATATTGCTTGAGTTCTTTTTCCCAGTAAAGTCAAGCTCAATTCATATTGCTTGAGCAGCGGACAAGTCCCGACGAGCAGAGGATTCAGCAAGTTCCGCAGCAAGACGCGCTCGCTTCGCGATCACAGTTTGTTCCTCAGCCGACTTAAGCTGTGCTTCTCTACAATGAGCGAGCTCCTGGGCCGACTTCAGAAGGTCTTCAGACCTCAACACATACAGGCTTCGCTCGTTGAGCATCTGCGAGATGACAGAATTCTGCAAAGCAAGGGGTTGAAACCTTGAATATAAAAAAAACCTTCGAAGATAGGAGCCGAACACTTGTTGTAAAAACTCCAGCCAAGCCGGGTGAAAAGTGCTTCAGTCGTAGCCTGGCGAGCACAATTCAAGTCGCCTTCAAGAAGGCAGCCCCTGAGCTGTGTGCAAGCTAACTCCTTGCCAGCCCGATTCGCCAGAAAACCTTCAGAGGAAGTGTCGATCGTAGCCGCAGGAGCAGGGACTGAGGGGGTTTCCGCAGGAACTGAGCGAGGGACTTCAGCGCCCACGACAGCTGGAGAGGGAGCCTCGGACGTTAGAACGAAGGGTGCATCCCAATGAGAGGGGCTTGAAGGATCAACCACAGCCGAAGCGACTGGGGGCATCTCTGCCACAATCGAAGCGACTGTGGGCATTCCTGCTGCAACTGAGGGCACCTACGACGAGGCAACGATCCCTGACACCGAACCTTCCGTTGCTGCTGGGGTAACCCCAGAAGCGGAAATCGAAGAAGCAACGATCACTACCTCCTTGGAGAGGGAGGGCTCAACAAGGGTTGCTCCAACCAAAACTCCGAAGGCAGCGGCTGGTAGATGCGAGGCGGGATCCGTAACCACCTCAATTTCTGGAGAGGAGGGTACCTCCACCGTCTCTGACGCACGAATGATTACAGAGCTAGGTGGACATTCCTGTTCATCAGAAGACACAACAGGCTCAGCAGCAGCCGCGCCAACGGCGCTCGAAGGTGAGTCGTCCCCTAAGGGAGCCCGAGATACATCCAGTAAGACGTTGACTCGGTCCTCGGGGTCCACCCATTCAGACTCTGGAGCCGAGCGAGCAACCTTGTTCCGCCGCTTTGAAGGAAAGGGAAGCCTAGACCTCTTCTTCGAAGCTAACCCAACCTTGGGAGTGGCTGACTGCTCGCCCGCTTTCTCAGGGATAGCAGGAGACGATGCTTCGGCGAGGGCAGAAGATGCGTCAACTTCCAAAGATGAGCCGGCAACCCTAGATACGGGAAGGTTAAGGATTTTACAGAAATCCTTTTCCTCCAGCTTTTGAGCCCTGGCAATCTGATCCAGCTTCACCATCGATGGGTCTTGGGGCGCGCGCTCTGAATCATTTGCAGGAAGCATAAGGAGGCCCATTGGCTAAAGAGAGAAGGCAAGGGTAGATAAGGTGTATAAGATCTAGTGATTTCGTGCTCACCCAATTTCACCTGGCGAAGGCGACATGGCACCCACGGCGCGTCACCCAAAGCGGTGGCAGAAAGCGCCCACAGGCCGGTCAGTTGCACAAGGTATTCATCCCTCCATCCGTTGTCGGATGAAGGAAGCTTTTTCACGAGAGGGACCGCGCCAGGCCTCGGCCGAAGATAGTAGGCGTGCTCTGACTTCCTCAAATCATACAAATGGTGGATGTCGTCCACCCCGATCTGAAGCTGCAGCTTGTGGTTGATCGTGACAACGCACATCAGCACCCGCAACAGATTAGGGGAGCATTGCACCGGGTGAAGATTGAATTGGCGCATGAAGTCCCTGAGCATCTGAGAAGTATACATGAAGAGCTTCTCAGAGCTACTGCCTTTAAGATCATATATGGATTTGAAAGGAGTAAGTGTGATGAGGATGGATTCGGGAATCGACAGGGATTACCTCAGCTTCTTAGCAATAACCATCGACATAGCAGCTAGAGAAGGAATTCGAGAAGAGGTGAAGTTTGATAACGAGCAGGGGATTTGATTTTTGAATTCTCTCTCCTCTTCTCGTCGAGTGATCGGAACTTATAAAGCGGCCGTCCCTCGAAAAATTCCCGCAATCATGATTGAAGCGCGAAAATCGAAATCATGGAAGATTTGCCGCCAAAATCTTCTGTAGATATCGAGGGACAGCTGGCGAGAGAAACGATATGCCAGTTTCGATAAACGTGCAGCCTACGTGATGAATTTAATGTCACGAATTTTCCACGTGGCATGAAGAAGAGACGAAACAACAAGAAAGCCCCTACGGACAAGTGGGCACGACCAGAGAAATCCTGTTTGTGAACCTGGTTCGTAAATCCTGTTCGAGGATCCCATTCACGGATGATCGTGGATGCGACAAGTTTTTAGGACTCTGTGACTCACCAATAGAATTGTACAGCGAGGAGGTGTAATAGTCAAAGCGCGCGAGTAGACAAAAGTCAATCAAGGTTGAGCAGAGAAAGTAATTTTTTTTCACTGATTGGATAAAGGTTACAAAAAAAAAGAAGGGTTTCAACCCTCTGCTCGGTCTTCTACTCATCCCTTCCTACAAAGTCTCCTCTCCCTCACAGCTTGGTGCAGTCCGAGTAATTCCTCGTTGCTCATCTCTCAAAAACCACGTGAGTGGTCAGCATAGCGTAAGCGGTAGCCGCTGATGAAGTCCAGAAGACGATCTTCTTCATCACCCTCTCAAGCTTTGCGGAGCGACAGCAACTGATGAGTTATGGAGAGGGAAGTGGTATGAACGGAGGCTTGCAAATTCCTTGAAGGGCCGCAAGAGGGGAGGAGGACACTCTGAAGACGGTCTTCGGAAATAGGAGCAGCATCAGCCCCAACACCCCAGGTCACTGGGGGCACCGCCGGCGGGGCGTTAGCATCCGTGTCACGGGTGGGAGGAACAGTTTCCTCAAGAGGAACAGACGACGAAGAAAAAGAAGAAGAAGAGGAAGATGATCGAACTGCCGGTGGTGGAGATGGTGGAACAGAATGCTGAGGAGACAACGTTAAGTCCACCGGCAGGGTAATGGAATTTAATCTAAAACCTAGCCGGAGGAGCCTCGAGGAGCGCTGCCTCGTCCCATTGTGGAGGGAGGTGGTAGGAGGAACGGGACCAGAGCCACCCGCTGACTCAACCACACCGGCAAGAGAAGTTGCAACTGGTGGAGCACGTCGCGGTTCCTCCAATTCAAGGAGCTCCCACCATGATCGGTCTGGATAGTCCATCACCCGAGAGATGTCGCTCATCTTCACCTCCTCAACCTCCGGCCTGGGGGCATCCACCATCGGCCTCCGAGGGCGACACAAATGGCAATGGGACGAATCCCAACCGTCTAGCATCCAGGAACCCTGGACCCGAATCCGGCAACTCTCCCAGCCGTGGATGTCGCCCCGAGCCATGCCAAGGATCAGCTCTGGCGCTTTGGCCCGACGAGAGACGTAGGAAGGGTGGGGACCGCCCGGAGGATGAAGCCTTGACTTGATAGATCCAACGGACCTCGGTCAGGCCCAGCTCAACTCATGTCTTCTTCCCCAATGCGACCACGCACATCAAGACGCTATATACGTTGGGAACGACCAGGATGGGATAGAGGCTAAAGAAATCAAGAAACTCTGCCACCAAGCGTGGCAGAAGGAGAGAAAGACCCCCATCTGTGAAGTAGCTGGGATGGAGGAGAACGGAATCAAGATAAGGGTGGGGACCTCATCTTCGGCCAACTCGTCAATCGCGAAGTCAGACGAGAGGCCCAACTCTCTGTGGAGGGTTGCAGCAGTGGCAGTTTCCTCCATGATAATGAAGGGAGGAGTGAGATGGGATGAGGGGCTCCTCCCTCTCACCCCCCCCCCCTTTTTAATATCCATTGAAGCGGCGCCTCGAGAAGACAGCTGCACTTATTTCGCTGCAAGTATCGAGGAGTAATCATCAATGCCAATAAAAAGGGGATTCACAGAATCCGAAGGGATGCTAACGTTTGGATTTCTCAGACACCATTTAGAGGCCACGCGCCATTAAGACTGACAAAGCAAATCCGCCGTCAAATCCTGGGCGGGTTAGAGAATCCCGAGAAGGCAGACGACCAGATCTTTGACCCCCAAAGAGGAATGGGGGCGAGGTGATTTATCATGATCTTCTGCTCTCTTGACAAGCCAAAAGAGCAAAAGAGGGGCATCTGTGGAGGTAACAATCCTCACCGCGACATGTGTCACCTCAAGGGGTGATGTGTCACAGCAGGATGAACGTGGGCCTACCATGGGACCCGCAAATCCGAGTTCTAATCCTTGGTCATGATGACTCTCCCAGATGTGTCGACACGACTAGATCCAGTGTCTAGTTGGGCGGTTGGGCACCCGAAGGCGAGTACTCTAAGGCACGAACAGACATTAGGTCTAGTCGGTCGACCTTACTCCTCGAAGGCGAGTAGTCTAAGGCACGACCAGACATGAGGTCTGGTCAGTCGAGCTTACCCCTGGAAGGCGAGTAGTCTAAGGCACGATCAGACATGAGGTCTGGTCAGTCGACTTTACTCCTCGAAGGCATGATATGAAGCGTATGGGGGAGCACATCAAGAGACCCCGAGCAAGAAGAAAAAATAGTCAGAAGACCGCTAACGCCTGCAACTGCCAATGTAGCATTTAAGACCCATTACCAACAGAACGTGGGTAGTCAAGGAACGACATGGAACATAAATACCGGGGACGTTTCCCTGTAAAAAGGCCCACTAAGCACTTAGTGGCAAGGCGGTTACAAGGACATTAAAGGAACTACGTGTGACTTGATCCCAAAAGGGTATGTAGGCAGCCTATAAAGAGATCGCGCGCTCAGCACTCTAAGGGCACAGTCAAGCAAGGTCAAAAAAGTTATCCATTGAGTCAAGCTCAATCATTGAGCTTCATTTGTGTTATTTCCTATACAGTCGTTGAGAGAATTGAGGCATAGCTACAAGAATTCATATTGCTTGAGTTCTTTTTTCCAATAAAGTTTACAAATCTAACTGAAGGGGAAAAATATCCTTCTCAACTACGATAGAATCTTATACACTATGACAACGCAGTATATATATATACACTGTATTAACATAGCGTGTGGGGCCGTAGATGAATGGTAAAACAATGTCAATGTCAAACAATTTCGATGGCCCCAGTGGGGGCAGCTGCAATTTCGTTGCATTGACTAGTAGGTCAATGATCCATCGCATACATCACATGAGAATTCTTAATTTCCATATCATCATCCCCTCCCATGGCCCTGCTGTCCATCCTCGTCTCCACCACCCTCATATTCTTCTTCTTCTTCACCTCCTCCACCGCCCATGCCCTCTCCTCCTAGACTTGCCCACCTCCAACAATGTGCGGGAACATCAGCATCCACCACCCCTTCTGGCTAAACTCTTCAACCACCCCCTACTACAGCTACCCGGGCTTTGGCCTCACCTACGGCCAATCAAGAAAGCAACAACCCCCCCCCCCCCCCCCCTCGCTCTTCAAATGATGATTACTACGTCATCGCCATAGACTACAACGCTTACACGGCCAATCTCGTCGATATCGACGTCTACGACCAAAAATGCCCACGAGCACGCCACAACTTCACCTTCGACCACTCCCTGAATTTCTTCCAATACACCCCCAATGATCAGAAACTTACTTTCCTCTTCAACTGCTCTACCCCCTCCATCCGATTCATTGATGTCTTCCAAATCCAACCCACTCCTTTCTCTTGCCTGCAAAACTCGTATGTCATCCCAGATGATCTCTTCTTAAAGGAAACAGATTGGCACTCCTATTGTTCGGAGGCTGTGATGTTGCCGGCATTAAGAGACCATGTGAATTTGTCAGAGCTGCCGAAGAATTTTGGGGACGTGTGTTGAATCATGGGGTTGAGTGGGTGTCCGAGAAGGATTGCAGGGCGTGAGAGGAAAACAGAGGGTCGTGCCTTTACGAGAACAAACAGGGGAACTTATCTGGTTGTTTACGCGGCAATAATTTACATGAATACAATTGCACAAATACAAAAGATCAAGCGTTATTCAATTGAGACATTAATACATGAATAAAAAGTTCAGTGTTATTCGATTAAGTCATCAATTCATGAACACAGAGACAAGAGTTATTCAATAGAGACATTATTTCATTGACAAAAATTCAGGTGTTATTCGATTGAGACATCAATTCATTGATAAAAAGTCAAGTGTTATTCGATTAAAATTTCTCATTGTACACATATTTTCATTTGTTATTCAGTTTAAACAAAATTTGTTAAGACTTTCATAAGTGATTACTTTTATTACTCTAAATACATAAATATAAATGAAAATAGTTATTTCAAAATGGGATTCTCATTAACTTTCATTACAGCATTATGAATATATTCTCTCTTTTTCTTTTTTTTTTACAAAAATCCTTTTTTTTCTATTTTTTTATTTTTATGATGTTTACTATGGATGTTAATTATATCATGTCTTTTATATTTGTTCCATTTTTTTATAATTTCTCTATTTATCATCTGTTGATATTATTTTTTAATGTGCACATCTATGAAATATATTGATATCACCTCTTATGTAATATTGACTACTGTTATTTCATTTTATTTTAAGTACATAATATAATGTATGATTTTATTTCATTATATTTTAAGTGATGTGATATTTATTAAATAAATTATACTTTTTGTTAGGTATGAATAATTGTGTTAAATTTGAATATTTGAGTTTTTTCTGTTATGTATTTGAATGACATATGTTTATATAATGATTCTTATCTTGGTTACGTTGGATAAACTTGTGTTTGAATTTGTTATTCTAAAAATAAAAAACAAGTCTATGAAAATTTGTGAAAGTCAATAGAAGTTCATCTATAAAAGTTTTTTAAAGTCTATAAGAGTCAATAGAAATTTATTTGTGAAAACCTACAAAATATGTAAAAGTTTATGAGAGTCAATCTGTGAAAGTTTGTGAAAATCTATTTTCATGATTTTTTTAAGACAATTTGGGATCTATATATTTTTTTTTCTCTCTCTCTCCTTAAATACAACATCCGTATTTAGAAAAGATAGAAAAATTATTTGATGTGTGAGTCCTAATTTATAAGATGTGATGACAAATAATCTGATATGATAGTTCGATTGGGTGAAATAACACGATTTCAAGTAGACCTAAAATATCAATATCATCTTATTCTCACATATTTTGACATAGTTAAACACATATATTCTTTACAAGCAAATAGGTTTTTAAAGCTTATTCACCCATATTTCATCCTATTACACATCTATTCTTCTACCATCAGTTAGAACTATCTCTCACATATTTTGAACTATAATTTCCAACATATATTGTATGACTAATATAAATGACTTTGCACCTTGCAGGAAGTAAGAACACGATCACAAGGAAGATTGCTATAGGTATTTCACTTTGCTTGCCTGGATTACTGTTCTCATTGATTTTATTAGTTTACAATTTCCTTTGGAGAGTTATTTGTTGCTTGATTCATAAAGTCAATAGATCAATGTGGTCTTAGAAACAAAATCATTATGTATAATTGCTCACTATTTGTTATTTTATTCTCTTCATAATAACTTGCAGGAACCTCCATGGCTGCAACTATTATTATCTTAGTAGTTGCATTCATGATCTTTCTCAGACTGAGAGACTCACGTGTCTTCAATATTTTCTACAAAGGGAGGAGCAAAGCTGATAGTATTGATGTGGAAAAATTTATGAAGGATTATTGTTCAATGCTTCCCTCAAAATTCTCATACTTAGAGTTAAAAAAATTTACAAATGGCTTCCGAGATAAATTAGGCCAGGGAGGTTATGGGAGTGTTTATAAAGGAAAACTAGCAAATGGTCACCCCATTGCTGCAAAGATCTTAGAGAAGACCAAGGACAATGGCCCAGATTTCATCAATGAAGTTGCAACCATTGGTAGAATCCACCATTTCAACATTATAAGGTTGCTTGGCTTCTGTTGCGAAGCGTCAAGAAGAGCTCTAATATATGAATATATGCCAAATGGGTCACTTGGAGACTTGATCTCCAACGAAGAAGCGAGACGTAGTCTAGGCCAAGAGAAATTGCTCGAGATTGCAATAGGTATCGCGAATGGCATCCAATATATGCACAATGGTTGTGACACACGTATTTTACACTTGGATATTAAACCCCAGAATGTCTTGTTAGATCATGATTATCATCCAAAGATATCTGATTTTGGACTAGCAAAGTTGTACTCTCGAATGAATAGTGTTGTCTCCTTGACATGCGCTAGAGGGACAATAGGCTATATAGCTCCAGAAGTTTTTATGAGGAGTGTTGGCGGTGTTACACATAAATCTGATGTCTATAGCTATGGGATGTTGTTATTGGACATGATCGTAGGAAGAAAGAATGAAGAATTTGAAGATGAGCGGTCTAGTTTGTCGTACTTTCCAGATTGGATTTACACCCAACTTGATCAATGGAATCATATTGCGGTTGTGGACGATGAAGGGTTGTGCATTGCTAGGAAGATGGTACTGGTGGGTTTGTGGTGCATACAGATAAGTCCCTCTGATCGGCCTTCAATAAATAGAGTTTTGGAGATGCTGGAGGGAAGTCATGAAGGCATTGAAATTCCACCAAAGCCGTTCTTTCCTTCCTCCACGGTAGAACCATTGGAGCTACAAAGTTCTTCTGAGACATTGTAAATGATACCACATCTCTAGCCTTTGTGAGAATGTGATCTATGTGAAGTTTTTTTTGTTACTATGTGCAATAAAAAGATCTGTTATATGGTTCTATATTTTGTAAAGATTTGCAAGGATTTGCATTGATGCTCGAAATTAAACGAACATGTTCGATATTAAGTTTGAAATCCAAAAAGATTATAGGAAACATGTGTCATACAATTTAATTAGATGAATGTTAATTAGATGAATGGTTATATATGCACATCTATCCGTGCCCAATAAACCTTTGTCCCCCAACAACAAACAGCCCCCATCCTATTTAAAAATAATGTTATACTCGACATAGCCCTCAGCCCTCTACACTGATTGTAACAAGTTATATATATCGTAAAAAATTTAATTACACATTAATTGAGTTTATACAATTCATCATTATGTATTTTATTTTTTATAAAAATACATATTCACAGATGAGTTATATTATTTTTAAAAAATGTGAAATGCATAGAGCTGAAATGGGATTGAATCTAGTATATTCCTTTAAAATGAGTTTTGTTACACACGTGCATTTTTTCAATTCAATTCCGGTCCTACTATATATATACATCGATAGCATCATACACTCACGTGAACGAGATATATGTGTTGCTAGATATTTTCATATTTTCACTAGGGGGGGTGGGGGGTAGTCGATACGGACTTTGATGGATTTCTGTAGATATTATTTAAGTGATGAACTTTTGTAGACTTTTCAGACTTTTACAGACTTTCGTAGACTTTTACAGACTTTCACAGACTTTTGCAGACTTTCATAGACTTTTGCAAACTTTCACATATTGACTCTCATTGACTTTTACAGACTTATACAGACATTTGCAAATTTTAACAGATTGACTCTCGTGGACTTTCAAGGGCATTTGCAGACTTTCACAAATCACTCTCATGGACTTTCACAGACTTTCACAGATTGACTCTTTTCACATGTGGATTTCTATTAATAAACACAATAATGTTTTTGAAAGTTTAAAATAACAAATAAAGAACTCAAATATTCAAATTCAACATGAATTATTGATACCCAACATAAAATGTAATTTAATATAGTAAATATCAATCTTCACATATCTGAAATGCATATTGCTAGAATGCCATGATAAAGACACCATTTTTAACTAGATAATATTACAGTAGTTCACCATGAATATTGATGTCATGATCATCCCACATACGTTTAGCTATATTTAATCACCAATTATTGGCATCTAGACGTTGTTGCTCTTGAGTTTAAACTTCCAGAAGATTTTCATTGTCCTCTCGTTGTTGCTCCTTAGTTAGAATATTTAAAAAAATATATATGCATCTATATTAATATTGTACAATAATAGAAACATCTTCAAGGAAAATCAAATCAAACATTATACATATAATCAAATATATGATAAATCTATATTTTAGAAAATAATTGTGAATAATCTAAGCATATATTATATAAAATAATTTACCATTCTCATATATTCATCAAACATATGAGGTAATAGGAATATTTCATAGGTATGGACATTCATAAAAAGAAGATGATAAATAAAGAAAAAATGTGAATAAAAATATGAAAGGCATGGATAAAAATCATAAAGGAGATTTATTAAAAGAAAAAAAAAAGAAATATTCACAATGTTTGAATAAAAGTCCATGAGAATCCCACCCATTTAGGTGGGATTTTGAAATGACATTTTCCTTTATATTTCTCTTTCAAAAGTTCACAAGAATCCATCAATTATGAAAGTCTTCACAAATCCTGTTTAAATTAAATAACACGTGACAAAATGTCTATTATGAGAAGTTTCAATCGAATAACGCTGGACTTTTTGTCCACGAAATAATGTTTCAATTGAATAACACTGGACTTTATGTCCACGAAATAATGTCTCAATCGAATAACACTAGACTTTATGTCCACGAAATAATGTCTCAATCGAATAACGCTGGACTTTTTGTCTATGAAATAATGTCTCAATCGAATAACGCTGGACTTTTTGTCTATGAAATAATGTCTCAATCGAATAACGCTGGACTCTTTGTGTACAACATAATGTCTTAATTGAATAACACTGGACTTTTTGTCCATGAACCAAAGTCTTGATTGAAAAACACCAAATTTACAAATCCATGGACATGGACATTTTGTCCATAAAAATCCTAATTGACTACCCCTATAAATATATCAATACAATCCGTAAGAATATATATTTTATTTTTTAATTGTAAGCAACATTTAAGGACATTTTCCTTAACGGGCCGGCACGTCAACTTACATTTTCCTTAACTACTAGTGGCCGAAAGATGCACATGAAATCTTTTGATGCATTATTAAATTCACTTGATACTTGGTACGTGGCTCATACAATATATCACGATTTATTTTGTTAAGTTTTAGCCTCCGTTTAAATAGAGAACAGGTCGGCTCTTAGGAAAGACCATCATGGCAATTGTCTAAGACTCCCAAGAACCATACACTTAATGGAATAAAAAAAAATAGAGCCACTTTTCCTTAGATGAATTATTATATTTATCTTAACATATTTTTTTTTTTTAAATCAAACCTAAAATTTTTTCCTCTTCAAATTTCTCCAACAATTATGACAATACCACCCTTTCTCTAGGTATTTCAATTTCAGTGAGATATCAAGATCTCCAATTCCACATATATCTCTCCCTTCCTCCTGTTAGTTAAATTAAATAAAGCTCAAACCATCTTTTGATATTTTTAAGATTTTTATAACTTTTCATTCCATTAAAAATTTAACTCTTTTTGTTGCTTTTTCAGGTTTTTAAGTTTTTATAAAGTATCATATATCTAATTTGTAATATTTGTAGATTTTAATAAAATGATGTATAAAATTTAAACAAGTTAGAATTTTTATGAATATACAAGGGCCCCACTTTAAAAATTCGTCTACAGCCCAATAAAAAAAAGGAAAAAATCCATACAGCCCCCTCAAATCTGACTGAAATCCAATAACCCCTTAACTTTTTTTAAAATCCATATAACCCCTTGAAAACACCTAGTAAATCCAAATAATCCCTTGAATAAATTTTTAGTTGATAAATAATAAATATTTTATGAATATTTCATTTGGTTAATCTTGACTAAAAACACAATATACTAATAAACCCCTACAATGTGTTAAAAATGTAAAAAAATCCTATGAAAATGATAATTTTGCCCTCTCTAGATATATTATGAGATCCTATTTGAAGGGTAAAATAGTCATTTACAAATAATTTTTTATATTTTTAACGCATTATAAGGCTTTTTTGGTATACTGTGTTTCTTATTAGGGTTAACCAAACATAATATTCACAAAATATTCATCATCTGTAAACGTAAATGTTATGTATGGGGTTATTTGGATAAACTAGGTGTTTACAGTGGGTTATATTGATTTTAAGAAAAGTTAAGGGGTTATATGGATTTCAGTTAGTTTATAGGGGGTTATATGGATTTTTTCCTAGAAAAAATCAATTGTCAAGGTCGGCCTTGATGGAGAATTAAGTTATTTTCATGTTTTTTTACTATTCTATATCGATAAGGAATAAATTATTTTTTGTTTGATTACGTTTTTAGTTATTTTCATTGAAAAATATAATAATAAAATTTTATTGTTTGGTTGATAAATATGAATAAGACGTGAATAATGCTTTATAAAAAGTAAAAAAAATGATGAAATTGATTTTATATTTTTTAAATAATAGCTGCTGAGTTGCCCTAAATTATTGTTAAGAGTGAAAATTTTTAAAGACGCAATCTGATAAACCTTATATAATATGACACTATTATAAACAGTCTTTTTTATAACCTCAACTATACAGTTCCATATAATTTAATTAATCCGTTGGAAGAAGGTATAGAGGGAACTTAATACTAATTGGGATAGGTCTGAAATCCGTTTCAACTACAGCGAAGTGGACATGTAAATGATGTTGAGAGCTTTGATACACCCAATCTTAAAAACTATTCAAAAAATCATCTCCAGTCATATGCACTCATTTAGAGATCATTCGCACTAATACGATACATGAGAAAAACTCATATAAAGCATGTGACATTAAACAAAAGGTATAAAAGGGCTATTTTTCAGGTTAGATGTTTTCTTTTATTGATATTGATGCATCTAAAATTAATACATCTCTCAGGATTTCAAGAAAATCCGTGCAATTCTGACAACCCTCTTCTATTAACTGTAAATTGAGCAAAACTATTATTACGAAGAATCTACGCTATTTCAGGTAGTACAATTACCATTAGTAGAATTGAGCTGTAATTTACATTTATAATAGAGTATAGTCATTCCACGAGAGAATCCAATCCATTGTGACACTTTTTGATGTTATTGATGGCAAAGGTTGTGATGTACATGGACCGCAACATGAGATTGGTGCCATTTATAACATTTTTGTAATCCCATGTCTCCAATCGCATGTGTGTGGGCTATGATCCCATGGCTACTGGTTTATGGAAAGCGTTACAGTATAAAAAAAATAAAAACATTACTTTTTACAGTCTCCCTGTACTTCAACCTTTTTGGAAGAATTGACATTAAGTGCAACCGAAAAATCCATACAGCCCCATGAAATCTGACAGAAATCCATATAACTCTTTGAATTTTCTTAAAATTTATATAACTCCATGAAAACACCTAATAAATTCAAAAAACCTCCTTCATAAAATTTTCATTAATATTTTAGGAATATTTTATTCGATTAACCCTGATTGAAAACACAATATACTAAAAAACCACTATAATGTGTTAAAAATGTAAAAATTCTTATGAAAATAACGATTTTACCCTCTTGAGGGGTAAATTATATATTATAAAACTCTATCTTGAGAGGTAAAATTATCATTTAAAAGAAAAAATTCACATTTTTAACACATTGTAGAATTTTTTTTATATACCGTATTTTCTACAAGGATTAACCAAACATAATATTCACGAAATATTCATTATCTGGAAACATAAATTTTATTCAAGGGATTATTTGGATTTACAAGGTGTTTTCAAAGGGTTATATGGATTTTAAGAAAAATTAAGGGGTTATATGGATTTCAATCAGTTTACTGGGGGTTATATGGATTTTTCCCCTTTGTGTAATGAAAGATGTTCTCTTATAAAGGAAAAGAGAAGTATCTACACCATAGTAAATTGCTTATATATCCTTTACCTAAAAAAACTAAGAAACACATGCTTCATAAACAAATCACACGCATAGAATTATATAAGACTGTATAATAAATCTCATTAAGATAATGTTTTGGTTTAGTAAAAATGTAAGATATAATCCAAATGATATTAAATCAATTTTTATAGATTTAGTTGAATTCGGTTGAACTTAAGCTGTTTGACAGCGGCGGAAAGCGGATTTTAAGTGCTGATTAATAAATGTAGAAATAGGAAGGATGATAATCTTTAAGAGTTCATGAAAAAAAGCGTTTGGTTCAACGAAAAATATTAAGCAGTATTTTAGATAAGTGCGTTTGGTTAACCGGTTGACATATGTGCTTATTGGAAGGATATTTTGGTTCATTTTATAAGTGATGAATGTTATTTTGATGTTTGGTTGAAATGGAAAAAAAAACAGTTTTTTTTGGAGATATTAAAGATTATTCTTTTTTAACATGTTAAAAATACATCAACCACTACTACCCTTTGAAGAGCCAAAACAATATAGCGCCTGGATACCCACATGTTGAAAAACAATAGATTGTTTGTTTAATCCGTTAAAAACTCTTATATTTATATATTTCAACCTATCTATTACAAAGATTCCTCAATTGGACTGCAAACACATCCAAATGCCATCATTAAAATTAAAAAAGAGGAGAGCAAAAAATCTTATGGGCCCCTTTTGTAAAAGTTTGACAGCTACATAAATTCTACAAAACTGAAATCATAGAAATGTTTCATTTTAACATAAAAAATCCACATAGACAAGTAATAGTCAATCTAATTTCATTGGTCTGACATAATAAACAGTATTGTTCGGATTTCAACACTCCCACATATGAGGTTTTCTCAAACCCGTTACAAAAGTGACTGCTCCATAGAAATGTTTATAATGTTAAAGGCGTGCGTGGGCTAATGGAACTTAACTAATTTTACTTTATAGCTAGGATTAAAAGCAAAACAAAGATAACAAACACCAACAACATTATACAAAAGCATGCCCAACATCCGAAAATCATTAAACCCGTTGGCCGTGGTCCTGCATTGTCCTTCTCCACCTTCCTAAGGATTTGCGGTTGGTTATCTTGAAACTCTCCCATCCTGGGCAATGTATCTGCCCACATGAAAGAGGCACGGTGGTCCTGCATCCAACCAAATACACAAATCAATATGGAAACACAAAAAAAAATACATATATATGTATCAGTGAAGACCAGTGCACTTATTAGAACACGTACCAATCTCGCAGGGCACCTAAAGAACCACCGTCCATAGTTCTTATCTGTCTGTCCGTCCATGAAGCCCTACCACACCTCGAGTCCATATTCTACCTTAAAAAAAAAAATGGTACGAGTTTCAATCCAATATCAAACTTCTGCAACTTTAGTGCACCACATAAATCCTATCTTATTAAAGATCACTCTGAAACCAAACCCATATAGGGACATCAACCTATCTATGTGCACCACATAGATCAAACCCTTGTAGATTTCACTAACATCCTTGTCAATGTAATAATGGTGTTCCGGATAGCACTCACCCACAGTTTAATTTATTATGTGAAAGAGATTGTGGAAATGATGGAAACAAAGCTGTTACTCACAGTACCATTTACTCTATGAAATAGACTATGTCATGCAATAATACTTCATAATATAATGCCAAAAATTGAGCAAGAAAGTTATGAAGTCTGACTTGGAGTTTTTTATCCGAGTAATTACATGAGTCACTTTAGTAATGGAGTAAACGGACAAGAAAGAATATGACTGGTCAAATCTTAAGCTTGTGATTGATTGAGACATCAACTGCTTCTACAGCATCCTATAGAAAATGACTTGAAGGCTGGTCTTTTTATTAGTATATGTGATGGATGATATTCATATGGTTATTAAATTTCAAATTATTTTCAAAATGGGAAAGGTGGAGTGGTCAATTTGAAACATCTAACCTCTTACAAGTTTTTGAATATCACATAGTTTTACAATCAATATAATCCAAACTTTCAACAAAACTCTCATATCCTCCTCTCTAAAAAAAAATACATGGTATAAAAAATTAACAAGCCCTTGGCTAATAAGTGTGGGGTTTAAATGGAACAGAGAGAAAATCATAATTAGAATATCCTATTTTTCAAGGGGAACTTAGGATTATATAAGAGAACCTCAAAGGAGTCATGGCAAGCATGTGATATGATCTGCCCAAGACTTCCACCTTCCAGGAACCAAGGTTCATCAGACTTGATTTTTTTAAACACATGTGGACCAACTACATAAAAAATAATAATAATTGGATCTTATATTCCTCTGATACTCAATCACATATTGGTCCCATTCACCAGCTCATCTACCTATTTTAAAAAAGGAAATCCCCTTTAGTTGATGTTGAATCTATATGTTATGAAGCATGTGTGATATACAGGGTACTTAAAACACAATGGTCATTCTTTGGCGCCTAATATCAGTTGAAAATGGAGCTGAACTTGGGTCTTAGGATTCAAAATGGTGGGTAATGTTTTGAGATGTTACAGTGGTTAGGTTGTGTTAAATGTATATATATGTTAGGGTTAAGGGTAGATTAGTCTTTTCCTTGTTTCCCTTTTTGTACTATAAATATTGGATACAAACCCTAATAAGATTCTTGATTCATTCTTTTCATATTCTAACATGGTATCAGAGCTTGAATCCAATTTTTTTTTCTTTGATCGTCGACGCTCCGTCGCCCCGTTCGTGTCACCCCGCGCAGATTAGCCGCCCCCGCGCCGCTTTGCCGTTGCCCCACGCAGATCTGCCGCATCTGCACCGCTGTGCCGCCGTCGCGCCGTTGCTGCTCCGTCGTCGTGCCACCGCTGTGCCGCCCCGCGCCGACCTCTCTCGCCGCCTCGCACAGCCCTGCCGCTGCTGCGCCACCCTGCCGCGCTGCCTCGCGCAGCCCCGTCGCTGTCCTCGCGCAGATCTGTCGCGTCTGTGCCGCTGCTGCACCGCCCTGCTGCATCGCCTCGCGCTGCTTTGCCACCCTGCCGCGCTGTCCAGCGCCACCCTGCCCTACCCGCGCCCAATCCACGCCCCATCTACACCGTGCCCGCGCCCCGTCTGCACCGTGCTCGCACCCCGTCTGCACCGTGCCAGCACCTCGTCCGCGTCTGCCTGCGCGTAGTCTCCGTGTTGCGTGATCAGTGCAGATCCGCGCTGATCAGCCCGGATTTTCTGGGATCCTGTCCCGGATTCTGTCACGGACAGTATCCCGGATCTCCCGGGAATTCATCCCGAGTCTAGACGCGTCAACGCGTCCGGATCCAGTGCTTTGCGCCCGCGCGCGCCCGGCCCAGCACCCGCTCGCTCCCGGACCAGCTGCCCGACCTGGATCCGCGACCCGTTTATCGCCCTGTCATCGCCTTTTTTGGTATTTTCTTTATCCGACCGCTACGGGTTCATTCGGACTCCAAATATAGTCATATTGGTACTCATTTTGCTCCATTTTTCGTTCTGCACGCATCTGTGACTATATTTTCATCATCCGAGACATATATTTTTTCTGTTATTCTCTTTTTGCCTATTATGGCTACGGATAACACTCAGATCATCGATGTTAAGTTTGATGGTAACAATTATGATGTCTGGTCTATTAGTCTTGAGCTTCAGCTTGATTATCGTCGCCTATTGGGTCATGTTACTGGCACTAATCTAGCTCCTGTACTTGAACCATCTCCACCGGGTTCCGATGAGACCACCATCAAGGCCAGAGCTGAGGCGTATACTAAGGCTTTGTTGACATGGAAGGAGGCCGATTCTCGGGTGAAAGCTTATATTGCTTCTTCGGTTATTCCAAATATCCGTAAACATTTGAAGCCGTTCATTACAACCAAGGAATATTGGGACTTTCTGAAGAATTTCTATACGCAGACCGATGGTGCTCAGGAATTCTATCTACATCAGGCCATTTCTACTTCTTATCAAGGGGAGCTTTCTATTCGTGATTTTTATTCTCTTTTGTCTGATTACTGGGATCAACTCGCACCTATGGTTTCTCAGATGGAGGGTATTTTTCTGACACGCTATCGTGAGTACCGTAATCGTCAACGATTATACCAATTCTTGATGCGTCTTCGTCCTGAGTTCGAGGCTATTCGTGCACAGATTCTTCATCGCTCTCCCAAACCATCTCTCGATACGGTTCTTTTTGAGTTGGTTGCTGAGGAGACGTGTCTTCGCACTGTTGTCACTCCGCCTATCGTTGATCATAGTTCTGTCAATGTTGCACATCGTCAAGACAATCGCTACACTCGGGTCACTTGCTATTATTGCCATAAATTTGGACACGTGCAATCTGAATGTCGTAAGCGTGCTCGTGATGGTGCTCCTCTTGTTTATGTACCTCGCACTTCAGCTCCTGGAGCACTTCCTCCAGCACCTCGTCCACTAGATCCTACAGCATCACGTGCACTAGCACCTCGGGTGCAAGCACCTCGGGCGCAAGCACCTCGGGCACCTTCTACAGTTCCTCCACGTCGCTCTCAGCCTCGACCTGCAGCTGCTGTTGCATCTGATTTTTCTACTGATCCGCCGGCATATTCTTCCTCTCAGATCACTGAGAGTCTTGCGCAGCTCCACCTTCAACAACAACAGCTTCAAGATATGCTTCGCTCAGTGACTGGTAGTGATTCATCTGCTCCCTTTTCTGCTTCTACTGCGGCGACAGGTAACCTTACCTCCTCATGGATTCTTGACTCTGGGGCTTCCCATCATATGACTTCTCAGGCATCCTTTATTAGTTGTCCTACTCGCGTGTTTCCCACTCCTGTTATTCGTACGGCAGATGGGACTCCTCTATCTATGTCGAGTTCTGGTTCTCTTGCTGATCCTTCTCATCGATTTCAACTTCCTAATGTTTTTCATGTTTCTGGTCTATCACTAAATTTGCTTTCTGTTGGTCAAATTGTGGATCATGATTGTCTCATTACTTTTGATTCTTCTACTTGTTCTGTACAGGATCGTCGTACAGGGAAGCAGATTGGGACAGGCTCTAGATGCGGTGGGCTCTACTACATGGATCATCTTCATATTCCTTCATCTTCTGCAGCTTCTGCTCGCTTGATTTCTTCTTCTCCTTCCTCCTTTGATGTATGGCACCACCGTCTTGGCCATCTCTCTCCTCCAAGACTTTGTTATCTAATAAGTACTGGTGTTTTAGGTTCCTTTTCAAAAACTGAGATTCAACCATGTGTGAGCTGCAAGTTGGCAAAACACTTGGCTCTTCCATTTCCTACTAGTAAACACATTTCTGCTTCTCCTTTTGATCTAGTTCACTCTGATGTTTGGGGTCCCTCCCCTATTCCTTCTAAAGGGGGTAACCGTTATTATGTTATTTTTATTGATGATTTTTCTCGCTTTACTTGGATATATTTGATGCATAGTCATTCTGAGTTGTTACCCATTTATAAATCTTTTGCTACAATGGTTGAAACTCAGTTTTCCAAACGCATCAAGGTGCTTCGCTCTGATTGTGGGGGAGAGTATTGTTCTCGTGCTTTTCGTGATTTTTTATCCTCCCAAGGCACTCTACCACAACTTTCTACTCCTTATGCTCATCAGCAGAACGGAGTTGCTGAGCGCAAACACCGTCATATCCTCAAAACGACCCGGTCCTTACTCCTCTCTGCTTTTGTTCCTGTTCAGTTTTGGGGTGAGGCTGTTCTTACAAGTGTGTATCTCATCAATCGCACTCCTTCGTCTATCACTGCTGGCATCTCCCCCTTTCAATGTTTTTATCATAGTCCTCCTGATTATTCACGTCTTCGTGTTTTTGGATGCACGTGTTTTGTCTTACTTTCTCCTCTTGAGGGTACCAAGTTGTCTCCTTGTTCCACTATGTGTGTCTTTCTTGGGTATAGTAATGAGATCAAAGGATATCAATGCTATGATCCTGTTGCTCGTCGTCTTTGAACATCTTGTCATGTCACATTCTTTGAGAATCATCCATACTACGCTCTTCGCTCGCCTCCTGTTCCTCTTCCCCGATCCACGGTTGAGGAAGTCACATTTTTGGACTTTTCTATTCCTGATTTCTCATCTTCATCTTCATCTTCTGCTCCTCAGTCATCTATTTCGTCAACTTCTTTTTCGGATGATTCACGTGGGACGGTCCTATCTACTCCTACACCTATTCCTGATGCTGCTTCGCCAGAAGACGATTCTGCTTCCGCACCAGTTGCTCCTCGTCGCAATCCGCCTCGCGCTCGTCGACCTCCTCAACGACTTAGCTTGGTTGCCTCTGATTCTTTTTCTCCTAGTTTTCAGTGTTTTCTTTCAGCTGTTTCCACTCATTGGGAGCCCCAATTATATCGTGAGGCTGTCGACATTCCAGAATAGGAAGGTGCTATGGCAGAGGAGCTTAGTGCATTACAACGCACTCATACGTGAAAAATTGTACCACTTCCTCCAGGGAAGACTCCTATCAGCTGTAAGTGGGTTTATAAGATCAAGACCAACTCTGATGGTTCGATTGAGCGTCACAAGGCTCGGTTGGTTGCCCGTGGTTTCACTCAGCAGCATGGTATTGATTATGATGAGACATTTGCTCTTGTAGCGAAGATGACGATTGTTCGTACTTTGATTTCTGTTGCTTCTGTTCGTCAATGGCCCATTTATCAGCTTGATGTCAAGAACGCTTTTCTTCATGGTGATTTATCAGAGGAGGTTTACATGACTCCTCCTCCAGGTCTTCCTCATTCATCTGGTCACGTATGCCATCTTCACCGCGCTCTCTATGGTCTCAAGCAGGCTCCTCGTGCTTGGTTCGCTCGATTCACTGATGCTATCTGTGCTGCTGGGTTTGTTTCAAGTTCCTCTGATCCAGCTTTATTTGTTTAAACCTCTGATCCTCATCATACTATTCTGCTGTTTTATGTTGATGACATGATCATCACCGGCGATAATTCGTCTCATATACAGTCGGTCAAGCAACATCTTCAGCGTCAATTTGAGATGAAAGATCTTGGCAAACTTCGCTATTTTCTAGGCTTGGAAGTTGCTTCTGCTCCGCGTGGTTATCTTCTCTCCCAACGCAAGTATACAGCTAACTTGATCGACCGTGCCTGTTTGACTGATGATCGCATTTCTCCCACTCCTATTGAGCTTCATGCTAAGCTCCGGCCTGACGATGGAGAACCACTTTCTGATGTTACTCGTTATAGACAGCTTGTTGGAAGCCTTGTCTATCTCACTGTCACTCATCCTGACATTGCCTATGCTGTGCATATTGTCAGTCAGTTTGTTGCTGCCCCTCGTACTGTTCATTATGCAGCAGTTCTTCGGATTATACGCTATCTACGTGGCACTATATCTCGTGCTCTGCTGTTACCGTCTTCTTCTACTCTTGAACTTCGCGCTTATACTGATGCTGATTGGGCAGGAGATGTCACAGATCGAAAATCCACAACTAGTATATGTGTCTTTCTTGGGGACTCTCTTATATCTTGGAAGGCCAAGAAACAAGACATTGTTTCTCGTTCGAGTGCTGAGGCCGAATATCGTGCTATGGCATCTGCTACTGCTGAAGTTGTTTGGCTTCGGCGCCTCCTCTTTGACATGGGCGTCATTATATCCGCGTCTACTCCTCTATATTGTGACAACAAGAGCGACATTCAGATTGCTAGCAATCCAGTATTTCATGAACGTACGAAACACATCGAGATTGATTGTCACTTCGTCCGTCATCATTTTATTGCGGGCACTATATCACTCCCATATATTTCCTCTTCTCTTCAGTTATCAGACTTTTTCACAAAGTCTCATACACTTCAGCGGCATGGTTTCTTGTTGAGCAAACTCTCGGTGTATGATCCACCATGAGTTTGAGGGGGGGTGTTAAATGTATATATATGTTAGGGTTAAGGGTAGATTAGTCTTTTCCTTGTTTCCCTTTTTGTACTATAAATATTGGAGACAAACCCTAATAAGATTCTTGATTCATTCTTTTCATATTCTAACAGGTTGTATACAAAACTGATCCTGAGTAAAGAATATTGGAGTCTCACCTACCAATTGAAAAGATATGATATGGCATGAGTTGTCTTTGATTCTCTTTTATCTTGTCTGAATTGGTTTATTTTTTTAATCGGGATAGGGTTTGATAAGAATGAAATAATTGAAAATCAGGTCATGAATGTCATAATAATGTTAAGATCATGATATAGTCCTTCATAGGATGGCATGGAACACTGAGATTTCTTTTTTATTCATTGTTATCAGTGGAAGAAACACCGAGATCAACCCATATACATAAGCACTTGACAATTATGTAGAGGTGGTTTGACCGGCCACCCTTGAGATGTGTTTGGGTCAAAGCCCTGTCACCCGGGTCAGTAGGAGCATTTTATACTGCTCTACAATGACACATAAATAAAGATTGGAGTCTCACCTATCATGTTTTATCTTGCCCCTCATAATGTAAGTAAAGATTCATATGATAAGAGGGATATTTTATATTTTATGAGATATCACCAGTCTGTATGAACTCTAATGTCCTATCTCACTTTATATACTCATGTTTATTTGGGTGGCAAGAGTAGACTGTACTATACTTGGGTAAAGCCTGTATGAAGCTCTACAATGACACATTATATATTTTATTTTACTGATGGAACATGTTAATCTTTTTTTTCTTTTGTAATTAAATTACATTTTCTTGAATTGCCTAAAGTTCGAATGTTTTATGTATTTCACCTAAAGGAATTTGGTTTTGCCAGAGGTTTAATTGTAGAATATCCCCAGATTATATAACCTATCAGATATAATAGCATGATATAACAATTCATACCTGGGTATGAATTAATTTCACAACCATGAAGCCTTCTTTTGACTATCCCATTGAGAACACATGAATATTGGCGTGAGATTACATGGTGTTAATCCATATTGGCCTAAGATCATTTTCTTCTCTTTACAGTAAAGTACCTTCAAAATAAACTTCTTTATTTCAATGTAATCAGGAGTAATTTGGCTTTTAATCCATTTAAAAATACCAAGGGTGTATAATCTAACAAAAAAAAAAACACAGAAGTACTAGATCTGAGTATATTGCACATTCCCAATATCCCAATCAACTGCTTTGATTCATACCCAAAAGGAACCCCATAAGAGAGAAAGAACATAAAAACTAGGTATTCCATGGAAAAGTTTTGAAATAAATCACCGGGATTGATCGTTCCAAGGCTGTGACTACGACGAAGGGTGGTGGTGGAGGTGATACAGGCTTGAAATTGGCCGATGGTGGTGGCGACAGTCGAACCTCACTTCAGATCTATCACGAGGAGAGGCAAACACAGAGTCAGGCACACACAGAGGTGGTGGGGGAGGCGGAAATGCAAGCAAAAGGAGGGAAAATGTTCGATCTTACCCGAAGATGCGACGAGGAGGGGCCGGCGAACAAGCGAGATGGTGATCGGGGTGGCTAGGGTTTCACAGGCGCTGCATTTGTTTCGCAGGAGAGAGAGAGAGAGAGAGAGTTAAAAGTCGGTTTATATAGTGCTGGGTATTATTTGTATTGCATGAGGGCAATCTTGACATTTCGTGTTCATTACCTGCATTTTGCGTAATATAAAGTGACCTCATGCCCACTTAAAAGTTACTCGGTTTTTTTACTTAAAAGGTTTTTTAATCTCTGAATCTGGGAGCCAACCAAACGTCTAAATTGGGAAAAAAGTACTTATTTTTCGGATTCATCCTAATAAGTGCTGAAAACACATCCACCCAAACACCGCCTTCGTTTAGTTGGTATCCTACTGATTACTGAAAAGAAATTTCAATTTGGTTCGGTTTTATTTTGATTTGAGTTGATCTTGTCACAGTTATGTCCAATATTGAGTTTGGCAGTAATTTAAAATTGAAAAATGATATGTCCAGCCTCATTGCAGCCCTATCGCAGTCAACACTGATTTTTTTTTAAAAAAAAAATCATACACTTCTCATTGCAGTCCATTGAAATACATGTAGTTATATGAAATGAAAGATATACTGAGATACATTAATGTATTCATTTTGTGTTAAAAAAATAATAAAAATTTTGCGTCATACACTAATCTCATACACTATGATAGTGCAACATATACAATAATATATAACAAAACGGATTGAGTGTATCAGCACTTTTTAAAACAAAATCAAGTGTCACAGTTGCAAGTTACACTCCAATGATTAACCTCTTAAAATATCCATATAATTCGTTGTGTTTATTTGCTTAATTCACATCCCCAACCGTTTTTATGTAAATTTCAATTAAAATGAAGACATTATGAATAGAAGTATATGACGCTTTCAAAACATTAGAGTTGATGGGCTTTCAAAACATCAAAATCTTTAAAATGAAGACCCCATTGGAGTTGAGGGGTCTTTAAATGCCCAAAATCATCAATGAGAGTCTATAAAATAAAGATCCCCATTAGAGATGCTCTTAGTATTATCTTTTGATTTTTAAGTATTTCTTTTATAAAAAATTGAAATACATACTCGCATGAATTGATTCGCTTATATTTTTCTTAATAGTGTACATGTTAAGTAAAATATACACTTGTGTTATTTTATTTTATACAATGCATTAATGACGTGGTACAAAAAAAGACTTGACTGTAAAAAAATTATTTTGTATGAAGTTCATAGTTTAGTCGACAAACGTTTAGTCAAAGCACTTTGGTGTAGCGGTCAAGCGGAGTTGGAAGAGCGAGACAAAGAGCATAACAAAGAAAGACGATCTTGTAGATTCTCTGGATATAATCATTCAAGATTCAGAGCCACAAGACACGAAGCAAGACAAATTCGGATCAAATACAGCTGATCAAGTTGGGGCTCCAGTGATCATCTTGCAATTCTTTTTTCTTTTTCTCCTCTTTTTTTTTTCCCCCCCTCTTTCCATGATCATTCCAAGCTTTGCAGAATTTCCAAACACATCTGTCAAACTCTCACGTCGTAAACAGAGGATATGTAAATGTGGACCTCTCCATTCCAGTGCTCCGGGGTGTATTGTAATTCAAGCTTGGCTGACAGTACATACACACTGAAGTCCAAGTGTTATTTTCACTTGAAAAGAACAATATTCTTTTCACATGAAAAAGGCAAAGGATTTTAAAATCCAACTTTGTCAAAATACCCATCAAAAGATTTTAATATAAATCCAAAAATTTTTAAGTCAGTACATGGTGTGTCCCTCATGGTCAGCTTTCATTACTAGTGGTTCTGGGCCTCCATCTTTGCACAGTCAAGTTGGTGTGTAATGACCCATATATATACTGTGATATTTGATTGAAAATAGTTGGTTTTAAGTATCGATATTCTTTAAATCTGGCATTCAAAACTCAGTTTTCAAAAAAGCGTTGTTTTGATAGTTCTTCAATCGATGGATTTTTTAGCATGAAGAAGCTAGATGTAGAGTTCGAAAAGTCAAACAATGTATTTGGATCCACTTTTCGGAATCTTCCGAGTGAAAAACATAAAATCCATCCTAATCCAGGTCCATACGAGGCATTAGTAGAATACATTTTTTACTTTAATTTTCACAATGTCTAGTTGCTAAGAGCATCACTGAGAACCCTCAAAATCTCTAAATTTTGCTAAAACCACACTCTAAATAAATATTTAAATATAGAGATTTGGATTTGGTCTTCCAAATTTGGAAGCTACCTCCAAAACCTTTTTTTACTTTTTGAATACTTAAAATCTTCTCCAAACACTTTTAAAATTCATTTTATTTCCTTCTTCATTTTATACAGAAATTATTTCAATGTTTTATATATTTGGATCTGCTAATTCGTTTTAAACAAAAATAATATGGGATGGCTGGTTAAATATATTGCCATATGTTTGATTATTCAAGAATTATGTTGTTTTTGTTGTAAACTAAATAGAATATGATATATAAGAGTATATAAACAAAGCACACAAGTATATAGAGAAGAGAAGTAGAGAGAGATTCTTATTCACTATTGTTGGTTGAATACAAGAGAGAACCCCTCTATTTATAGGGTGCATAGAGGAATCCCAAAGGTGGAGAGTTACAAGTCTATAGAGGTGAGGGGGAGATAGTGGGGCACTAATGGGAGTGTTATGGAATAGAAGAGTGGGGAGGTTATGGAGTTGAAGAGTGGGGAGGTTATAGGTTAGAGAAGTGGTGGTTATCCACCATATTCACAACACTCCCCCTTGGATGACCACCACGCTAAGAAAATTGCCTCATTAAAACCTTGCTTGGAAAACCCAATGGGAAAAAACCAAAGCGAAGGAAAAAGAGTACAATGTAACTTAATCGTATAATAGTGTATGCGTTTGACACTGCCTCATTAAAACCTTGCCAGGAAAACCCAATGGGACAAAACCTAGGCGAAGGAAAAAGAGTACAGTTCGCAAAATGTCATAAGTACAAGATTTCAAGAATTTTGGTCGCAAACTCGTCGCATCCCGATTTCATACACCAGCTTCTTGAATGTTGATGTCGACAAAGCTTTAGTAAACAAATCTGCAAGATTGTCCTTTGACTGAATTTGTTGAACATCAATTTCATGTCTCTGCTGGAGCTCATGAGTGTAAAAGAATTTTGGAGAAATATGCTTTGTTCTATCACCCTTGATATATCCCCCTTTGATTTGAGCAATGCATGCTGCATTGTCTTCATATATAGTTGTTGGAACATCTGTAATGAGAGATAGTCCGCATGCAGTACGAATATGATGAACCAAAGACCTTATCCACACGCATTCCCGGCTTGCTTCGTGGAGTGCAAGAATCTCAGAGTGGTTAGAAGACGTGGCGACCAAAGTCTGTTTCGTAGATCGCCAAGAGATTGCTGTGCCACCGCAAGTGAATACATAGCCTGTTTGTGAGCGAGCCTTGTGAGGATCTGAAAGATATCCTGAATCTGCATAACCCTTTAGTTGTGCACCATTATTGGAATCCTTTGCATAGAATAGACCCATGTCTGACGTTCCACGAAGATAACGAAAAATGTGCTTCACACCATTCCAATGCCTTCGAGTTGGTGCAGAGCTAAATCTGGCCAATAAATTAACTGAAAATGCAATGTCAGGTCTAGTGCATTGGGCCAAATATAATAAGGCACCAATTGCACTAAGATATGGTACTTCAGGACCAAGAAGATTTTCAGTATCTTCTTTTGGACGAAAAGGATCCTTTTTGGGGTCAAGTAACCTTACTACCATTGGAGTACTTAATGGATGACATTTGTCCATATTAAAACGCTTCAGGATTTTTTCAACATATGTTGTTTGATGAACAAGTATCCCATTTGAACTTTGCTCAATTTGCAAGCCGAGACAATATCTTGTTTTTCCAAGATCTTTCATTTCAAACTCCTTTTTCAGATATTCGGAAGCCTTTTTGAGCTCTTCAGGAGTCCCAATTAGATTAATATCATCAACATATACTGCAATAATGGTAAATCCGAGTTCCATTTTCTTAATAAATACACAGGGGCATATTGGATCATTGACATATCCTTCTTTTATTAAGTACTCACTAAGACGGTTATACCACATTCGTCCAGATTGCTTTAATCCATACAAGGATCGTCTTAACTTTATTGAGTACATATTTCGTGGTTTTGCTTCAGGCAATTTTAGTCCTTCAGGAACTTTCATATAAATGTCGGTATCTAATTTTCCATATAAATATGCAGTAACCACATCCATTAGCTGCATGTCAAGTCCTTCTGAGACTACAAGACTAATTAAATACCGAAATGTGATTGTGTCCATCACAGGAGAATATGTCTCTTCAAAATCTATCCCAGGTCTCTGCAGGAAACCCTGTGCCACAAGACGAGCTTTGTATCTAACAATCTCGTTTCTTTCATTTCGTTTTCTCGCAAACACCCATTTACATCCTACTGGTTTAACACCTTCAGGGGTTAGGACTACTGGTCCAAATACTTGGTGTTTTGCAAGTGAATCCAATTCTGTTTGAATAGCAGCTTTCCATTGTGGCCAACAATTTTTTCGTCTGCATTCATCCACTGAACGTGGTTCTAAATCATTATCTGAAATGATTTCTGTAGCTACTGCAAATGAGAATATATCATCAACAAGCACTTGCTTTCGATCCCACAATATTTGTGAATTTGCATAATTTATGGAAATTTCTTCATTTCCATGTACTTGTTCTTCATGCACGGGCGTCACTTCAGGGACGTCAGTCTCTTCAGGGACTTGTGTCACTTCAGGGACTTCTTCCTCTGTAGGAGTTATTATTGTGGGTCTTTCAAGTGTTTCATACTCTTCTAGAGAATTATTCTTCATTGTTTTTCTCCTTCGGGGAGCTGAATCTTTTGAGCCTATAGGTCTTCCACGCTTCAGGCTTTTTTTTTGTTGATTCATTAGCCGGCATATTAACAGTTTTTCCTATTGGAACATTAATTCGAGCTGGAGTATTAGCAGCTGGAATATGTGATTTCATCACTTTTGCTGCATCATTGAATGCATCTGGCAATTGATGCGCAATTCTTTGAAGATGAGTGATTCTTTGCACTTCAGTTTCACATTGATTAGTGCGAGGATCAAGATGAGACAAAGATGGAGTTTTCCATATAAGTTCACGTCGTTCTTCTGGCGACGGATTTTCTCCCCCTAATGACGGGAATATTGTCTCATCAAAATGACAATCCGCAAATCGAGCGGTAAAAACATCCCCTGTCAATGGTTCAAGATATCTTATAATAGAGGGAGAATCAAAGCCTACATAAATTCCCAATCGACGTTGAGGGCCCATTTTAGTTCGTTGTGTAGGGGCAATAGGAACTTGTACAGCACAACCAAAAATTCGAAGATGTGAAATATTTGGTTGATGACCCAGTACGAGCTGTAAAGGGGAATATTGATGATAAGCAGTTGGCCGAAGGCGAACTAATGCTGCTGCATGCAATATAGCATGACCCCAAGCTGAAACGGGTAATTTTGTCCTCAAAAGCATAGGACGTGCAATTAGCTGAAGATGCTTAATAAATGATTCAGCTAATCCATTTTGGGTGTGCACATGAGCAACAGGGTGTTCAACATCGATGCCATGCGACATACAATAGTCGTTAAAAGTTTTCGATGTGAATTCACCAGCTCCATCAAGACGTATTGACTTTATATGATAATCCGAAAAATGCGACTGTAATCGGATTATCTGAGCAAGTAGTCTTGCAAATGCAGCATTCCGAGTGGATAATAGACAAACATGCGACCATCTAGCAGATGCGTCTATCAATACCATAAAATACTTGAATGGTCCACATGGGGGGTGGATTGGGCCACATATATCCCCTTGGATTCTTTGCAAAAATGTTGGTGACTCAACATTGACTTTTGTAGGGGATGGTCTAACTATCAATTTTCCTTGTGAGCACGAAGTGCATTGATAGTGATTAGGTAAAAGAATCTTCTGGTTCTTTAACGAATGCCCAAATGAATTATCAATTATTCGACGCATCATTGTAGATCCTGGATGCCCGAGACGATCATGCCAAAGTGTAAAAATATCTGAATCATAGAACTTCTGGTTCATTACAGCATATGATTCGATTGTTTTTATGGTTGTATAATACAACCCAGATGAGAAAGCATGAAGTTTCTCTAATACATGTTTTTGGCCTGAAACAATTGAAGTAATACATAAATACTCCATATTGTTTTCATTGATAGTCTCAATATGATATCCATTAAGACGGATATCCTTAAAACTTAGCAGATTTCTTCTGGATCTTGCTGAATATAATGCATCATTAATACAAAATTTTGTACCTCCTGGTAATATTATATTTGCTCTTCCGGAGCCTTCAATTAATTTCGTAGTACCAGAAATGGTATTAACATTTGCATTGATTAATGTCAATGTCGAGAAATATTGTTTATTTCGTAGGATCGTATGTGTTGTAGCGCTGTCTGCTAGACAAATGTCACCAACCATAGCCATTCTTGTAAAAAAAGAAAATGAAATAAATAAGATAAATATAAAAATAAGAAAAATGGATTTTAGATAACAAAGAAAAATTATAATTATAAAAATTATAAAAGTCTGATCGTACATCAGGTACGTGACCATATTTTTAAAGCACCAAATACATAACAATCATTTTCCTTGTGTTAGGGGTTTGTTCTGCAACCCTTTTCCCTTCAATTATGCTTTTGTTTAATAGCAAATCACTTCTAGTGATTTGAGATATTTTACAAACTTTATGATTGTTGTGCTTTCTCAACTATATAAATCATGATCTCATCATTCATGACCACAACTTCCATGGCGAACATAAAATAAAATGCATTTACTTCGGGTAATGATGCTATGCCATTGAGTTGAGTTATATGATATTTTAAAAAAATCGTTGTTCGGCAACGAGAATATATAAAATTGGTGCTCTCAATATTGCTACAACTGGAGCATATTTGAGGCATAATGGCCGGTGGACCTTTGTCAATGAGGTATTAATCTTTAAATCCTCTTCATTATGATGATGATGATGGTGAAATCTAATCATAATTTACATGTTCCTGCTGGGATACATGGATCCTTTTTTTTTATTATTTGGTCCTTCAAGGACCTGAAAAATATATCATATAACTTTTGTTTGGTCCTACAGGGACACGAACAATCATGATTTTTGTATAGTCCTTCAGGGATAGAACAAAATAAAATTTTACATGATCCTTCAAAGATTCATATAATCATAATTTTTGTACAGTCCTTCAGGGATAAAATAAAATAAAATTTGTATGATCCTTACAATATAATCATAGTCCTTCAGGGACATTTTTAATCATATCTTTTACATGATTCTTCAAGGATCCATGTAATAGTTTTTGTAGTCCTTCAGGGATAGAACAAAATAAAATTTTACATGATCCTTCAAAGATTCATATAATCATAATTTTTGTACAGTCCTTCAGGGATAAAATAAAATAAAATTTGTATGATCCTTACAATATAATCATAGTCCTTCAGGGACATTTTTAATCATATCTTTTACATGATTCTTCAAGGATCCATGTAATAATTTTTGTAGTCCTTCAGGGATAGAATAAAATTTGCATGGTCTTAATTGGAACACATTATTCATAACTTCTACATGGTCCTTCAGGGATCCATGTAATTACAATTTTTGTATGATCCTATAGGGACACATGACATTGTAACATTAAAATGAATTTCAAATCAAATATAAATATCAAATTAATTGATATTTGTGAGAACTTCTGGTTCTACACATAGATGTATAATATTTAAATTTTAATAAAAGATGACAAACATGAAACAGTTACATGAAAAATAAATAATCAAATGATAGATGCCGCATACTGTTGCATGAGAAAATTGCATACTAGTTTTCATAAATTAATCATATCATAACATATGTATGAAAAATTTTGATAATTTTCATACGGTTCCATGCATATTGAAAAAAAAAATTAATCATATGTATGTAGTAGATGATTTACATAAAAATACATAACATCAAAGGAGAGTATTTTTTTTATATAGATCATTAAGAACCCATCGATACAAACCTTTCTCTTTAACAAAGAGCTTCTCGTGCTGATAACGTGTTGTAAACTAAATAGAATATGATATATAAGAGTATATAAACAAAGCACAGTTTTATTTAATTAAAAAATTATTAAATTAAAAATAACTCTGAAATCTTTTAATATTAAACTCATTTTAAATGTCTCAACCAGACCTTTCCTGGTATAATGTTTTATAAAAATGGATTAATATTAATAACATTTATTAATGAGTTTTAAAGTAATATTATATAATTGTAAAAATAATATTAATGATAGGAAAAATGGAGGATGATGGTTAGAGTGCAACCCTCTACAAAAAAAAATCTCCTCGAAAAATGAAAGCTTTATCATTCATATTTGGAGGCTTGCATTGGAGATGTTTTACATAACTATAGCTGAGTTAAAATATTTTTGCACTAACATGTTACACTGACTTTTTTAAAAGGGTATTTTGATAATATATGATTTACTAGGGTATATTATAAAAATCCCCCAAAAAAAGGACAAAAAAGCTTGGCAAGGCTGAAGAAATTAAAGGCTGGGCAGGCAGATATCATGGGGCAGAATGTGGAATCTCAGATTAATGACTTGGAACAATAAGGACAGTCTGTTTTCTGAGTGATTTGGAGGTTTCTCTGCTCAACATGGAGTAAGGAATCTGGGCGTTGTTTCTGTGCCTCTTCTCCTTTGTTTTTACTTTTCATGCATGTTTTGTGTGCATGTTTTGTGTGGGAGAGATTGCATTTTCATGCTTCATGCTTTTGTCATTATAGATTATAAAGTCATTGGTTACAGCTGACACTGCTCATGACAAGTGGGAATAATTTAGCTGGCTGGTTTGAAATCATAGTTGTAGATGTATATATATACCATCTGTGAGACTTTGATCATGTGAATAAAATTTATGTCTTCATGTGAACCTTAAACATTGCATGATTGGTTAGACATATATTAAAATCCTGGTGCGGAGAGTTCATACTGAGTGTAAACAGATTAGACAAACCAATTCTGAAAACGTTTTGATCGAGTTGCCAAAAGTTTGGCCAATTTAATTTGATTATTCAGAACAATTACAAAAGTACATGCCAGTTTTATCACTTTTTTGGTATAGTATGAATGTTTTAACTGTCAAATTAGGATTAATTATATAAGCAAAAGAAGAATATATAGCATATTTTACAGGACTTAAAAATAAAAATTTCAAAGGGTAATTTAGGAATTTCAACTATCCATCAGCCCAATAACAAACTGACATTTGGCGGAAGGACTAATAATGAAATAGTGTTGACGTTAGGGACTTAAAATAAAATATGAAGAAGAGAGTGATCGATCATTAAATAACATATAGTTTACAGGGACTTAAAAATAAAAATGTCTTTGATTTATTATTAGTGTGATAGAGTGAACGTGTAGCTAGAAAATTTTGTTAAGGAACAAATATTGAAAGGGATATTTTGGGGGGGGGGGGGTTTGATACATAAAGTTTGTTTTGCAGCTGTGTTTATTGTCTAAAAGCAATTCCCCCAACCACCTATACACATTGTTAATGGAATGTATAATGTGGTACTGCAGAATATAGCAATGTATGAAATTTAATTTTTTTTATATTTTAAAGAGAAAAGGTATGCTAGTTTATCTACAAACTATACTTTTATAAATGTATATTTCAATAGACAAGTGTATATTTAAAATAAAATAAAAAGTGATGAGGACTACATACAGAGCTACACATATGCTTAGACATATCATTTTTCATTTTTGGGGAGATCTACTTTCCAAGCGGTTACATAATCCATTTTACAGTTCCATTTATAGGCTCATGTCTCAATAGAAATTTTTTATTTACATTATATAGAATGAGTTCATACGATTTAAGAAAATGCTACATACAATTTTTTTCCATTTTCAGTCCATAGGTGTTTCGATTTTTTTTTAAAACAGTATAACTTATCTAATTAAGTACATATTATATTTTATATAAAATAAAATATATATGTTCCAATGAATTACATAGATAAATTTATAAAAAATATAAAAACATTTTAGCAATTTGTATCCTTCCTTAATATGAGTATATACAACGCTAATGAAATATATGAGACTGGAATTGCGTTTGGAAAAAAAAAAAAATCTAAGTGCGTTTGGGAGTGTGAGAGGGAACTCCGTGTTTCATAACACGAGCCAGAGAATCATTGTTTCCACATACGGCGAATATTTTTTACCTTCAAATGCTATTTTCTTCAAAGCGAAAGCTATTTTTTAATTCGGATTGGGGGTTGCGTTATGTCGAGTTTCGCCTACGCATAATCCACACACTGTAACGCGGTCCAAAACGGGACCATTAATGTGATGTTAAAAGAGTCCTTTATTCTAACATGTGTAACATAACTCTACAATTGCAGTGACTAGTAGGTCAATGATCCATCACATATTGAGAGTATAACCTCAAAAACACAAGTAAACTTGATGTAATAAATAATAATTAATGTTCTTGGCATGGCATCATCCCCTCCAATGGCCCTTCCCTCCACCACCCTCATATTCTTCATCACCCATGCCCTCTCCGCCTCAGCCCAGACCTGCCCACGAACAACATTATGCGGGGACATCGACATCAGATATCCCTTCTGGCCAAAACTCTTCAAACCACCACCATCACCACCATCAACCCCACCCCCACCTTCTACTGCAGCTACCTGGGCTTTGGTCTCTCCTGTCAATTAGGTGACGAGCACCCAATAATCCACCTCTCCAACGAAGATTACTACATCGTCTCCATTAATTATGACAATCACACTGTCACCCTCGTCGACATCCACGTCTACAACCAAACATGTCCCAGACCACCCCACAACCTCACCTTCGACGACGACCCCACAATCTCTCTTCAGCTACACCCCCAATGATCAGAACCTCACTTTCCTCTTTATCTACTCCAAATCACATAATAATGGCGTCCAATTGACACCTCTTTAACCATGTGTCTCATACAATTTTGATGAATGCACATCTATCCATGCCCAATAAACTAACCTTAGTTCCCAAGCCACAAAGCCCCCACCACTCCATCAAATCAATATGAAGATTAATCCCGAATTGCCTTCGCACATGTATAATGTATAATCAATATACAAAACTCATGGTAATAACAGTAATTCTCTCATCACTTAAATCCAGTTTATTATTGATTCTCATTCTCCACCTACAGGAACACTCATAAAATGTTGAATTGAATTTCTTTATCCCTGCATTCATTCATGATTATCAAAGGTAAAAACAAATTCCATGAAATCTCCTAGAATTGACTTTTTGAAATGGAGGATTTCTCTTTCTAAATCATAGTTAACAAACTGACCTAAATGTCTTTAAAAGCATCCATACCAGCAAAGCAGCTGACACCCCCACTTGGACCAACGGCTACCTGTTCTTGTCCACTCCAACTTCAAAATAACTAAATCCACCGACCTCTCACAACTTTCCAGCTCAAACCCCACCCTCTAAAACCATGTGTGTTTGTATGTGTCTGTGTCTGTGAAAATAATAATAAAAATAAAAAAAAATTAAAGAAGAAAACCATCACCACCGAATGAGAGAGAAGAAAATGAGACACCCAATTTTTTTGATGAGAGTCACCCAATTGATATCTCAACCAAACATGGCCAGGAAAAGAAGAGCCATATTAAGGAGAGCATGGGAGACCTCCTACTGTCCCAACAGCATGGGTTATATGAAAAGAAGGAAAAAGCAAAGAAAATACAAGAGCGTAGTGGATGACATTGGTTGATAACAGACTTAGCGATGATGCTTCTCCCTGTGGGTGTTCTTGGTCAAAAACAGGTCGATTTGACGATTAATTTGTTCAAGCGAGGGAGGCTCGGTGGATGAGAGGTTCATCGAGAGGTTTTATGAGGAGATGATGTTGCAGAGACAAGGGTCTAGTTTGCAGTACAAAGAGATTGGTTCATCAGTGGAAGCTGTGTGTGGTTGAATGTCCTTAGCTAGCATTGGTTGTTTGTCTTGATCATTAATTAGCTTCTTTTGGTTTTGCATTTTTTTTTTTTTTTTTTTTTGGGTGATGCATCTAAAATATTACATCCCTCAGGATGTCACGAAAATCCTTGACAACCCTTATCTGCAAACTGAGCAAAGCTATTATTTCAGAGTCCGATTACCATTAGTGGAATTGAGCTTTCCATCTAATGATGGTCATTCCAAAAGACTCCAATCCATCTGCCGCTCATTGTGACACTTGTAGATGTTATCCATAGGATAGCTAATCCGTTCACTCTATTTTGTTGTCCGTTTTATAGTGTCATATATACACTATGATAGCGTAGTATATACTGCGTTATCATAATGTACGAGGTTCTATTGACGTAAAAAAATTTATAATTTTTTCAATGCAAAATAAATATATTAATGTATCATAATATATATTTCAGTTCATGTAACATCATAAACTTGAATGAGAGAGTGTGATTTTCTAAAAAAAGGAAAGCTGGGGTGGATTGGAATTGGGCTGGTGTACATGGACCGATGGATATCAATGGCCCAATCATGAGATTTTGCCATTTATAACATTTTTGTAAGACCGCTAGAACGTTCGGTCCATTTTACAGCCTCGTCTGCAGTCTCATACATATTGCATTATCGTAGTGGAGTTCTATTATACAAATATGGAGTAAAAAATAAAAATTATATTTTCAATACAAAAAAATATACTATTGTATCTCAATATATATTTCATTTGTATAACAATTTATATTTCAATGAGAGAGAGTGTACAATTTTTTTAAAAAGAAAATCAGTGTAAACTACGAATAGGACTGCACAAGGGACCCGACATATTATTTTCCTTATTTTGTATAATTTATCCATGTCCCAGTCCTATATGTGTGGAATATGATCCCATGGCTATTGATTTATGGAAAATGTTACACACAGTGTTATATACAAAAAAATCCATGTCCCAGTCCTATATGTGTGGATTATGATCCCATGGCTATTGATTTATGGAAAATGTTACATACAGTATTATATACCAAAAAATTGAGCATATGTTGAATAAAAATACATGACGCCATCTCATTGGCATATATATAGATTTTTTGTGTTTATCACATAGATGATTCAGACTAATTGTTGAGTCATTTTGGACTGATGGCCCTTTTATAAAATAAAATGTTAGGGATTGTTGCATGTATACTTTTGTTATATTTAAATTTTATCAAAATACTCTTGTTAAAATTCTTTGTGTAAAAATACCAATGTTATTCTTTAATAACCCGTTTGAGTAGCGGAACAGAGAGGAATATGAGAATATAAGTCCAAAATTTTTTTTGTTTAATTTGCATAAAGAATAATGGGTATAGCTATGTTAAAATATATTAATATAAACTAGGTTGAAAGGGAATCTAGAATTTCACTGTGGGGTTTTACACGTGCATTTAAGTAAATAGCACATTCATCATTTTGTGTCCGACTAACCGATTTAATCAGGGTTTAACCAAGGTCATAAATGCACTCATTGGCCTAGTTTGATAAAGGGATGAATATTTAGGATAAGTTAACCTAATTTAAAGGGATAAAAAAATCATTATTTTTATCAACATTTACATTTGATAATATTTTTTATTATCTTCATTTTTTTGTGTATTTTCTTGAATCTTGTATTTGAATTACATTGTCTAAAATACGAGATAACTTCAAAAAAAAAATTAAAAATACTAAGTCTACTCTTACTGTTAATTGAGCATTAATATTGTTGGTTTCAAGGAGTGTTATTTTGTTTTTGTTTTTTATGGGGAAGGGTAGTCATACAAGTTGTCATTGTTTTACAAAATAGGGTTAAAAGATAGGGATAAAATTTGTTTCACCTTTTATCAAGAATAAAATATCCCCGTTTTTTTTCAAAATGTGGACAATTGTCCATACTTTATCACTTTTTTTTCTCATGCCATATAAAATAGAATATGATTTAACCCAATTATTTTCTTATCCCAATCCCTTATCCCCGTGTCAAACTAGGATTGAAAGAATATGATGTAGGACAAATTTGAAAAGAAATCAATGCAAAATATTTGATTTCAAAATTATCCTCAAAATAAAAATTTATGAGATTTTGTCATTTGTAGACAAATCTCATTATTTAAATCATAATAATCACTTTTGTTTGTGAATTGTGATTTTAGGATTTGTAGGATCTAATATTTTATTTTATTAGATTTTAATAATTGTCATTGTAATTGTGTCTTTGCTATTTTTAATAGAGTCATAATTGACATTATGAGTATGTATTTTTAATATTTGTGGTCTATATAAGAAGTGCCACCATCTTTGTAAGAGAACTTTTGATTAATTAATACAATTATCTCCCTTTTGAGTTTTCTTTCTTATGGATTCAAGGAGCTTATGAGATCTCAACGCTGGTTGGATCTTTTTATCAGTTTCACGCTGCGTTAGGTGGTATCAGAGCGAGGATTCACCTGGCTCAATGGCACATGACAACATAGAGAACAACCACCTTATTCACGGTGATCGTGGGGTGCAGGAGCTGTGTCGGAAATTGCAAGATGGACAACAACAACATCAACAACAATTTCTTGACGTTCAACGACAACTGCAAGAGATTCGTGAGATGTTGGTTGGTGTAAATCTTCACACCGACATCAGACGACCTGAAAGGGACGGAGTGCGAGTCGAGGGATTCGCCCAAAGCCAACCTATTGTCCACAACATTGTCCAACAACCTCTTTGTTTTCAACCTGACAGCAAGGATGATTCGGATGACAAGTTAATGGAATAAACGACTATCAGCCGAAGCGGCGGCAACAAGGTAGTAGTGATTATCGATTGAAGGTGGATATTTCCTTCTTTAATGGTAATTTGCACATCGAGGATTTTCTCGACTGGATCTCTGAGATCGAGCGCTTCTTCGAGATGATGGAGGTCCCTGAGGAGAGGATGGTCAAGTTGGTGGCCTTCCGTTTGAAGAATGGCGCCGCCGTTTGGTGGGACAACCTTCAAATGACCACACAACGCCAAGGAAAGACTCCTATTCGTACGTGGAGGAGGATGAAGCAACTCCTCATGGGTCGATTCCTTCCACCGGACTACGAGCGGTACCTGTTCCAACTATACCAAAATTGCCATCAAGGTGATCAATCCGTTTCTAATTACACTGCTGCATTTTTAAAATTTTCGGGTCGATATAACCTTGCAGAGGCTAAGTGGCAACGAGTGGCCCATTATCTTAGCGGGTTGAGGCGATTAGTGCGAGATCGTATTACTTCACAACAGATTTACAGCTTGACAGAAGCAATCTCGGCTGCCGTAAGAGTGGAATCACAATTGGAGAGATCAAGGGTGGACGCGGTGTCCAAAGGCTCTTCCATGACCAACCCACTACATGTTGCATCAAGTCAAGATATGGTTGATGGATCGATGAAAACGATTGAAGAAAGTCCTCCTCAAAATTAAGATAGTCCAACGACCGACCCCTATGATCAACCCTATGGCTGAACCAGATATTGATCAGGACATGACAAACGAAGAAGCGGAGCATGTTGTTTCCCCCGTTATTTTTGAAGAGGTTATTAGAGAAGAACAAGAGGAGTCGTTTTCCTTAGTGGTGACCCCAAAGATGGAAGAGCCACTACAGAAATTCGTATTATAGACTCTATCCACCATCAACAAAAGCTTTTTTTGTGCCAACATCGACAGCAATAATGATGGAGACCTTGCGACTACCACAATGATCAATTTTATTGAGAAGGAATTTAAAATCAAGAAGATGTCTCTCCTCTTGTCAAAGATCAAATACAAGAATGCATCAAATAAGAAGGGGAAAAATATTTTAATCTTTCATATTGGTATATTTATTACATCAAATATCACCCACCTGATCATCTAAGATCTTTTCATCTTAAACTCGATGACGAGTTTATTTTGAAGAAGAAGAGACTAATGTAGGACAGATTTGAAAAAAAATCAATGCAGATTATTTGATTTCAAAATTGTTCTCAAAATAAAATTTTATGAGATTTTGTCATTTGTAGACAAATCTCATTATTTAAATCATAATAATCACTTTTGTTTGTGAATTGTGATTTTAGGATTTGTAGGATCTAAGAGCAACTCCAACGGTTCTGCATATCTTCATTTTGGAGTTCATTTTCTCTCCAACGGATCGGCAAAACGGCCTCTATTTTAGAGGCCACTAAATGAGACTCCATATTTGGAGGCTCACTGTTTGAGCCTCCAAATATGGAGATTTGTTACCCCTTTTTTTTAAAAATAATCTTTGATAACTTCTATAATATAAGTTTAATTTTCATAAAATTGATACCATTTGATAGATGTCATCGATACGATTCAAATGGGTCTAATATTGAATATGTTTAACATATATTTAAAAATGTTATATATTTAATATATTTTTTATTTTTTTACATTAATATTATATTAATTATTATTTAGTATGGAATATAAATATAAATATATTATGAATAATAGAAAATATTATAATATTATTTTAATCAGATACGAATACAGATTTCTCGGATACATATATTTTAATAAGATACAAATACAGGTTTTTTGGATACATATATTTCATCTAGATATGAATACAGGTGTTTCGGGTACAGAAATCAGTTTGGAATAACTAATAAGTTTACTGGTCACTTGGTTCAGAATTAATAATATTAACTTCTACGGATTTTAAATTTCGCTAATAAGCCTCAATTATGTATAATACATCAAAAAAATAAGAGAGATATGATAAATTAAAGTTTTATTAAAAATATAAAAAAATATAATAGAGATGAAAATAGAGATTGTGGTTGAAGTTGATGAATGAGTAGCGAGACTCTAAACTCACTTTTTATTTTTTTAATATATTTTGAGACTCCATTTTAGAGATCTCCATTGGAGATGCTCTAATATTTTATTTTATTAGATTTTAATAATTGTCATTATAACTGTGTCTTTGCTATTTTTAGTAGAGTCATAATTGACATTATGAGTATGTATTTTTAATATTTGTGGCCTATATAAGGAGTGCCACCATCTTTGTAAGAGAAATTTTTTGATTAATTAATATAATTATTTCCCTTTTCGGTTTTCTTCTTTGTGGATTCAAGGAGCTTATGAGATCTCAACGGATTTTTTTTATCAGTTTCACGCTGCGTTAGAATAACAGATGTATTTTTACATAAAAAGTTCTAACAAGAGTATTTTGATAAAATTTAAATATAACTTGAATATATATATATATATATATATATATATATATATATATATATATATATATATATATATATATATATATATATATATATATATATATATATATAGGGGCGATGGGGTGCGGCCGTGCGCACGGTGCACCCAATCGTGCGCCCCACACGTCGACCGTGCGATCGCTGATCTCGCGATCGCACGGTCGACGTTTTTTTAAAAAAAAAAAAACAAAAAAAACCTCTCGGGTTCTGATAAGCTGCGGACGTGCGGGTCAAGCTTACATGAAGATCCATTTCTATAAGAGAAATTAACACAAGGACTACCATACATCGACCGTCCGATTAAATATGATCGGATGGTCCAAAAAACAAATACAAAAGCCCCAAATGCCTCTCCACTCTCTCTCTCTCTCTCTCGACTCCCCGAAACGAAAACCAAACCCCCGAACCCCCTTCGACCACCGCGAGCACCCGCGACCAACGGCGACTCCAATTCCAGGTTGAGCTCTCTCTCTCTCTCTCTCTCTCTCTCTCTCTCAATGTTTAGGGTTTTTATCTAGGGTTTGTGATGTTTGGGGTTTTATCATCTAGGGTTTGTGATGATTGAGGGTTTTTTATCTAGGGTTTGTGGTGATTGTGGTTTTTCATTTAGGGTTTGTGATGATTGGCGGTTCTTGATTGTAGGTTTCATTATTGAGTTGGTGACATGCTTAAATCTGTGTTATGAGCACATTGTTTGGTTCTTAAGAGAAAGAACAAAACAGATCTCCTAACCTTACATTCGACCAGATCATATGGTCGCAACCTATCGAAAATAGAGAAATATTCAAAATTAAAATTTAAAGGCAATAATCATCATTTACAGAAATATAAATTACAGAATAAGGGGTGGTGCAAGAAAGAATCGAACATTGAATTAATTAGTGTTTGTGCATGTCTATAAAAACTAAGACATAGGGATGAATGATAATAACAGTAATATTAAATATGAAATGACAAGTTCTTTCACTGTGTCAAAAAAAAAAAAAAATCAGGTTAAAAAAAAATTCAAAACTCAGTAAAGAAGGTAGAGGATGCACATTGGTAGCCCATTAATCAAAGAAATTGAATTAATCAAGGTGATACCAAATTGAACTGTGTTTTTGTAACATTAAATGAACCGAACATTGCCTAGACCTGCATCCATATCCTAATTCACAAATTGAATTCACTCACAAACTATCCACAATTTTTAAATGCAGATTACTAACAATGGAGTGGATGAGGCATTGAGACAGTTGGGATGCATCATCTATAGTTTTTGCACTTTGCTTTGAACAAGTCTTGCTATCTGAATTTGGTCTGGAAAGAATGTTGACATAAAACATTACAGCTACCGCATCTGTGCTGCTTTTTCTCTGAGGATGGCATTATGTAACGTGACTTAACATAGAAGCCAATATTTCAATATCCAAAATTCATACTCTTCATCTGAGTTACAAATCACATACATTCTTTGCAAGACACAAATAATATGTTGTACCTCTACAAGACTACAATCTCTAGTCTACTTATATATATACAAAGATATATCCTATAAATCAAACCACAAACCCTAGATAAAAAAACCCTCAATCATCACAAACCCTAGATGATAAAACCCCAAACATCACAAACCCTAGATAAAAACCCTAAACATTGAGAGAGAGAGAGAGAGAGAGCGCTCAACCTGGAATCGGAGTCGCCGTTGGTCGCGGGTGCTCGCCGATGGTCGCCGGGGGTCGCCGTTGGTCGCGGGTGATCGCTGGGGGTCGCGGGTGCTCGCGGTGGTCGAAGGGGGTTCGGGGGTTTGGTTTTCGTTTCGGGGAGTCGAGAGAGAGAGAGAGAGAGAGAGAGAGTGGAGAGGCATTTGGGGCTTTTGTATTTGTTTTTTGGACCATCCGATCATATTTAATCGAACGGTCGATGTATGGTAGTCCTTGTATTAGTTTTTTTTTTTTTTTGGACCGTCCGATCGCGCAATCGGACGGTCAGAAATGGATCTTCACGTAAGCTCGACCCGCACGTCCGCAGCTTATCAAAACCCGAGAGGTTTTTTTTTGTTTTTTTTTTAAAAAAAAACGTGGACCGTGCGATCGCAAGATCAGCGATCGCACGATCGACGTGTGGGGCGCACGATGGAGTGCACCGTGCGCACGGCCGCACCCCCATCGCCCCTCTATATATAAATTTATATATATACGGTGCACCCCATCGTGCGCCCCACACGTCGACCCTGCGATCGCTGATCTCGAGATCGCACGGTCCACGTTTTTTTTTCTTTATATATATATAGATACACACACACAAAAATAATGATCAGTTCACAAATTTTTTTCTTTCTTCCATGTCCTATGCTCGTTTGCAGATTTCCCAAACGCAAATGTCAAGAATCTCACGTGGTAAACAGTGGACATGCAAATGTGGACCCCTCCATTCCAGTGTTCCCAAGGACCATGGGTGTATTGTAGTTCAATCTTGGCTGACAGCACAACATACACAGTGAAGTGCAATTGTTCTTTTCTCACCTGAAAAACAGTCACATGAAAAAAGTTCTTTTTACTTGAAAAAAAAAAAGTAATTTAAGAGGGAAGTAATACATACAGATACAATCACTTTTCCAACCAGAATTTCAATATGCACATTTATTTTATTTTTTAAAAATTAATAATATATATCATCTGTTAAACTATATATTTTTTATGAAAAATGAAAATATTTAAATTCCAACGAAATTACATGAATTTATTTATAAAATATAAGAAAGACTTATAAAGAGATATTTATTTTATTAATGTGAGTATATGATGATAACGAGATACACAAAACTCGAATTAGGGATGAAAAAATTACGTTGTTTAACAATATTCCTTTTAAAATCCAACATTGTCAAAATACCTCCGTTGAAATATAAAAACGCCCCTAAAAATTTAAAGTCAGTACATTGGTGTCCTTGTGGTTAACTTTTGTTAATAGTCTTTGTACAGTTAAGTTGTATTAATGAAAAATATTTTAGTGGATATATATTTTATTCTTTAAAAGGGTATTTTGATAAAATTAGATAACTGTAAAGTTCCCATAAAAAAACAAGAACAAAAAAGCTTGGAAAGGCTGAAGAAAGGCTGGGCAGAGACAGACATCCTGGGGCAGACAGTGATCTGTCATGCGCGTGAGGGATGGAATCTCAGATTAATGACTGGGAACAAAAAGGACAATCTGTTTTTGAGTGATTTGGAGGTTTTCTCTAATCAACATGGAGTAAGGAATCTGGGAGTTGTTTCTTGCTTCTTCTCCATTGTTTTGTTTTGTGTGGAAGATTGCATTTGCATGCTTTTGTTACTAAAATTAAAGTCATTTTGGTTGCAGGTGTCACCGCTCATGACAAGTGGGAACAAGTTAAGTGGCAGGTTTGAAATCATAGTTGTAGATGTGTATATATATACCATCTGTAAGACTCTGTTCATGTGAATGAAATTTATGTCTTCATGTGAACCTCAACACATTGCATCTATTAATTGTAGAATGATCGGTTAGGAATATTAAACTCAGGACTTGTTTGGTAACACGATTGAAGGGTGATTTATTTTATTAATTAAATAGAAAGCTCAAACGTGTATTGAATAGGTTTTTAGAAATAAAATTAATTAAAAAGTTACTTACAGTAAAAATGATGCTTTTTAAAAAGGGCAGATAATGTGCTTTTCATGGATCAAAATCTATTTAAGCCAAACATGAGAAAGGGTTTAACTTGAGTGTTCACATAGTAAGCAAACAAATTCTAAAAATGTCTTGATCCATTGACCAAAGTTTGGCCAATTTGATTACCCACACCAATCACAAAACATAAATAAGTTTATTACTATTTTTATCTGAATGTTATCTCTCTTTGTGATTTATCCATACCGGTTTGAATCAACAAATTAGTCAATATTATGTTTACTAGATCATATTACATTGGAAAATGAGCCTTGCATACAGTATATAATTGAAAAAATACTCACAAAAATCTTCTCAAAATTAAAAATACCAAAATCAACCATTTTTTAAGAGTATGTATATTTATATGTGTATGACATGTAATATCAATTGCTGCAGGTCAAAAAAAGATAGAGAAACCAAAAGACAAGAATCACACAATATTAACCGTGTTTCAAAAAATGTAATTAACTATTAGACGAATGTAAACAATTTTAAGGAATATGTATATTCAGTTTGGTTAATGTTAATGTTACGATGAATGTAACTATCTTTAAATTGTAATTAATTTTAATTCAACGACCTTAACATTTATTGGTTTGTATATGCGTTTATCATGATTTATCTTTCTTTTATCATTATATGTTTTTTATGTTACTGTTGTACACAATGTAACTAATTTTCATTCAATGTAACTAATTTATGTTAAAAATGTAAATCACGTGTAAATTATTTGGAATTATTTATTTCAAACTGTAACTAACTTCTTCTGAATCAAATGTCATTTCAACATACGTACATTTTCTTCTGAATCAAATTAAATGTCATTCCAACACTTAGCACGATTGCTTCTGCACATTGCTGCTCAATTTTAACATTGAAATCCTTCTCCGGATTGCCTTCCAAGGAAAATGTAACTGACTGTACAAATGTAGCTGACTTTTTACAAATGTAACTGACTTCTTTTGAAATGTAACTCACTTTCAAAGAAATTTAAAAAAACAATGTATGAGTGTTACTACACATTTCAAAATAAATTTTAAATCAAACAAAAAAGAAAATTTTAAACGAATTTAGAAGATTTGTGTTAGATCATCTAAAATGAAAAGAACATGCCAATAAAAATAATTGACCATCAAAGACCAGATTCAACAAATATAAATTTGTAAAATCAAGTAATTACAACAACTGCATAAACATAAATCATTTCCGATCTGGTGCTATGTGTTTTTAAAAACAATAATAGTGTTTTAAAAAGGAAATGAACTATTGATTATGGATGTATAAATAATTCAATTGGAATGAATCCGAAAACAAAACAAGAAACGTGAATTATAAATGAAAATGATTTATTGTCACTGTTATTAATTCTATATAGGTTGAAGAGAGTAATTATTATTGTCTCCTTAATTATGAAAATAATTATCGAATAAAGAAAAAATCACAAAAAAGATAAAAACAGGTATTATACGTATAGGATTTACTTAAAGCCTATAAAGATGAGGCTTCAATCATTTTCATTAAAAAAAAAAAAAAAAAAGCTAAAACCCACTGATGGGGCCCGTAATTATGTCATATAATCCAATAACTTTTATGAGTGAGAACTTTGTATAAACAGTTGATACATGTAAGACATCATCACGTGGCAGTCAATAAATAATTATCATGTAAGAGGTTTCTCTGTGATTAAAAAGGTAAATTTTTTTTTTTTTTTTTTTGACAAAGTCTTACCTTTTATCAGGAAAAGTTGAAAAAAACAGTAAAAAATAATTACATTGCTTACATGGCAATATCTCAGGGTTTGCGTGGATTTAACACATAGGCCTCTATTCGTCTTCCACCGTGAACACCCGAGACATTCATTTAATTAATGATTTAAAAAATTAGTCATTATTACAGTACTGCCATACCAGGGAATAGTTGTCACTACCTAGGTCATAGAGCATAATTCAGACTTTCAAATTTAAAAATCATGCTCTGTGAAAAAAAAATCTATTGTCCTTCCATTACATTCCTTATATTTTATGAATAAAATAAGGGTTAAAGACATCTACATCCCTGTAAACATGGATAATCCCATATAAGTCCCTATAAAAGTTGGGGCTTACACGTGAGTCCCTAAAAACTCACAAAAAAACCCAATTATCATCCTCAAATTAAATTTTCATTCAAATTTAACATAATATTTTATCACCATGTAACTGTGTAAACATTATAGTCTCCATAAACAACCATAAAAACAAATTAGTCAATGTAAAGATCAAATTATCCTTGCAAGACTTTTTATGTTTCTTCATTTCCATTGAGATATTGTTTGAAAACAGTAAAAAATTTAAGGATAATTTAATCATTTCATTGTTATAGGTTAAAGTTAAGTATGGTAGGTTGGGTTATGATTAATTTTTGTTCAAACCAGGAATGTATATGGGTTTTTATGAGTTTTTGAGGATTTGTATGTCTGCCCCAACTTTGATAAGTACTTATATGGGATTTTCCATGTTTGTAAGGACTTAGATGTTTTAACCTATAAAATAATATAAACAAATTAACTGTCAAACACAACGTTGATTGATTGTTTAATCTAATAATTAGTCAACTTGGTTTTTTAGTCAAGCTAACAGAACATGTTCCTCTTTTTCTTCACTGAATTCAGTGGCTTACATGCAAAGAAAACACTTTTTTTTCCCCTCTAGCTTTGATACTGAAACAAACTAATTATTAATTAATTACTACCAATTGACCACTTGTAAGAGACAAATTTTGAACTCCCTTTGGACTTTGTTCCACGTGCTAATGTGCTATGATCTATCATGTGGTATGTGAGGAGACCTGTGATTAGAAGTTAAATCATACTTTCCTTTTAGTTAATCATTTTTATTTGAACTGTTGTGCATCTTTTGAAAACCTACAAAAAAAATTTGAAATAAAATCAGAGCTCTGACTTTAATCAGTGAACAAATTCGAGAGAATCTAGTATAGTATATGTAAAATACAATAGTTAAGACAATGCTATTATTGTCAATCATTTCTATTTCAACCATTATGCAGCTTTTGAAAGCGTACAATAAGGTCTGAAATCAAATCATAGCATTACAAGAGAAACATAAATACTATGATGACTGCGGATGATAAAGTAAAAATAAACAGACGAATGTAGCTTACCAATTTAATCGTAAGGTCAGTCACGAAGACTCTTGCGTCACAAAAAATAATATAATTGATTGAATTTATTCTCAAAATTTTATATATATTTCAACCTAAACCTAAAAATATCACATGGACCTTAACATGAAACCTTTAACATTGCTTCAAAGGCTTCAAACGTCCCTTTCACATCTTCACAATTCACACACAGTAGAGAAAATAAAATGGAGTCATGACAAAGAGAACTCGTCCAAATCTGATGAAGGTAATATATGAGGAATTCAAAATGCCTCTCCAACACAGAATATTAGTCCCAACTGGGGTTTGAACAATATGGAAGAAGCTAAACAAGGGCATCTTTAACGGTACAAGAGTGTGTCAGGAAAATATGTGAGACATATTTCGGGGGTGTATGAGAGATTAAGGACGTTACTTCGCTAAGGTGAGAGACGTGTACTTTCAAGATGGGAACCTCGAGATCACGGGAGGATAGCTTGGGAGTGGTTTTTCATCTTGCTAGTTAGATCACTCTTCTAACCCACAATGAAAGTTTTCTTATTTAGATTTTATAATTAAAATTAAAAAAAAATTGAATAGTAAATATTTATCTTTCATTTAAAAAAAAAAACTAAAGTAAACTAATAGATGTATGTTTCGCATGTTCCAAGAAAGAACATCTAAACTGAAACACCTCTGTTGATCTCTGTATTTCCTGTTCCCTCCCTATCTCACGTGCCCCACTCCATTTGTTTTCATTTTTTAAAACAAGTCGTTAGTGTGTTAATTAAATAAGAACAATACTGGTTTATGTTTTTTGCACTTAGCTTGCATTTTCTTTTACTATCCCAAATATAGTTGGATCCGTCGATGTTATTATTTTTCTATAATTTATTAAAATATATATATTTAAATTAATTAAATAGTTTCATTTACAAAAAAATATAAATTTTTTTAAAAAAAGTATATACCTTGTTATGGTAAGTGGATGGAGTTAACAAGATACATAAAACTATATTTGAGACTGTAAAAAATTAAATGTAATAATGGTCCATTCATTTTTTTAATGAATCCATTTAATTTGTCATTAAATAAATGTATTTCTTATATATTATATATATTAGGAAACATATCCAAAAAAGTCTTCTAAAGATAAGAAATACCCAAATGGCTACTTTTAAGAATTCTACCGAAAAATCTCATTTAACAAACTCATAACCTAAAATGATACAAATGACATTGTCTATATAATTTTTAAAATATCTCTCACCATATTTAAAACTTTTAGCACCATCATCTAATTGAAAAATAATATCATGCAATATAAGAAATAATTTTTATGTGAGGGTGATTTATATGTTTTAAATTTTTTAAATGCGATATAAAAATGCTAATATTGTCATTCTTAAATTTACAAGATTTTTTTTGAATTTTTCTGAGCTTTTAAAAGTTTTTTAATTTTTTTTGTTATTTATATATCTTATAAATGTCTTAGATAAAGATTTTTTTTATTTTATTAATCACTAAGTGCCCATAAAAAGTTTTAAAATATCTAAAAATATATTTTATTACGAAAAATTTCATTTTATTACCATTTAACTCTAAATGGTGTATTTAGATATACAAAATAATAATAAACTTTATGCATAAATAAAAAAATATTTTATTATTTATTCACGTTCTTTAATTGTGGTTTGAACAATTAAATATGTTTGATTGTGTTTAAATAGTAGATAACATATGGGTAGTCAAATCATTTTACTTTCTAAAATTGCAAAAAAAAAAAAAGACTTTTTTTAGATAGAATTTTTAAAAATAGCTGATTTGGGTATTTTTAATACTTAGATGATTTTTTTGATATTTTACTGTTAAAAAATTGTAAAAATTAACTAGTGGTCTATGTGGTCACCCATGAATTATTTTTAAGTCTCCGCAATTTTTTAAAGTTTTTTCTAACCCCTAAGACGATAAAAAATTATCTTTAAGTCTCTAGAATCGGATGTCTTTACTTGTTAATGTGTTCGTCAAAAATATCAAAAATATCTATTAATCTTTTTTCTAGTATATTATTAATACTTTTAAATACATTGTTAATATTCATAAAATGTTAACAGGTGACGAGAGACATTTCAACAACATCCATTTTCAATAAAATAAAAATAAAATTTCCAATCACTTTAGAGAACAGGGAAAAACTTAGAAAACTTTCGAACAACTAAAAATAGATCATGGGTGATAGACCCTACTTAATTTTCCCCATATAATATAATTTCATATAAAGCTCACTAAATTTATAAATAAAATTCAATTATTATCCGAGAATGCAAACGGTAAGGATAACGGGTAGTCTTTACCTTATATATAAAATACGTGTGATTGATTTTATAGTAACGTATATATCGGATCCGTGTCGGAAGCAAAAGTGGTCTCGCCCGTGACAGGTGAGAGACACAGTAGTGAAACCGACACCTCACGTAATCCCCATTTTGTCCTCACTCGCCATTCCCTTTTATCAGTATCAAATCAAATCAACAATCTCTTCATTGACTCATCCCTCCCCAGTCCCCTCCAATAGTCCACCCACCCGCGTCCATTTCAGATAACTCCACGGGAGCCACATCAGCACGGACCCATATACGGACGCTTAATTAACCCCCAACCCTCCGTACGAGATTTGGTGGTGGCGGACGCAAGTGCAGCAGAGACGGAGGACCCATCACTGTCTTTTTCGTCGGTCTCTCAAAAAATGGCTTCTTTTTTCAATATTTTGGGACGAACACGAGACACGGTTTTCTAGGGTTTCAATTCTTTCGATGACCCTCTGATCCGATCTTTGCGTGACGGGGCCGACGAATCTTCTCCTTGGAGAGCCCCCCCGTCCCCTCCATTTCGAGGTTCCTCTTTTTTCGGGGTTTGAGCGAGTCACAGAGAGAGAGAGAGAGAGAGAGACGTTAGGGTTCTGGGTTTTGGATTTTCGGTGTTGTGAAGCTGGCATTGCCTTCACGAACGCTTTGTAGTCGATGTAGAGGAGTCGCATTGAAGGGAAAAGCTTCAGATTTGTGTGTTTTGTTGTTATAGTGAGAGAGATGAATGAGAGGTCATCGATGTCGACGGCATTGGCCGTGCCGGACAAGCGGACGACACAGAGGCCCGGCGGGTGCGTCGGGATCTTCTTCCAGCTCCTCGACTGGAACCGGAGACTCGCCAAGAAGAAGCTCTTCTCCAAGAAGCTCCTCCCACCAGGTATCGACCGATTTGGGCCTTCTCTGTTTCGTCGATGTTTCGTTCTGAAAAGCTTCAAATGTAGTGTCTTTTCTTCTTTTTCAGTTCGATCGAAATGGGTCTCGAAGAAGTTCGGGGGAGACGAGAAGCGGCCGAAGCTCCTTCTGGTTCGTTTCATTGATTACCCAATTATTTGTTGATAAATGTGGAAACTTTCATTGTTTTTTTTATTCAGTCATGTCTTTGAAAAAACTATAGATTGCCGACGAAAACCGTGGAGGTTTCCCCAATCCAAAGAAGGTGCAGACCTGTGCCGCCGATTCGGCGAATGGGTTCAGGTCCCCTGGCTTGGTGGCCAGGCTTATGGGCCTCGAATCCATGCCGGTCGTCCGACGTGAGAAATCTCGGAAACCGGTTTCAGAGTCCCCATGTGGGAATGAAAAGAAAGAAGAACCTTTGGAGGGTGAGGGGGATATGTGTATTGAGAAGGTCCGGCATCAGAGGCCGCAGAAACTGCAGAAGACGGGGTTGTTTGAGAGGCAAGCGGTTGCGAAGCTTAGCACAGATGCGTTGCAGTTCCGGGACATGTTGATGCGATCGAAGAGACAGCAACAACAGCAGAAGCATAACAGATTGGCTTCACCAGTTAAGAGTCCGAGAGTTTTCTCAGGTAGGAGCGCTGCGCGGTTGATGGAGGCTGCGACCAGGATATTGGAACCAGGGTTGCAGGCCACGAACCGGGCGAAATCCGCCCTCCCATATGTGGCTTCACATCCTCCTCCACAGTCGTTCGATCCATTGGACACTATAGAAAGTGAAAAGGTGACCAGCATTGATGGGGGCGAGTGTGTGTCGTTCGAGCAAATGAATCAGGAGACTTCTTCCTGCAGAAGTTGTGGGTCTTTGTTGAATGTGTCGGATTTAGGCTCAGATGTGGAAGACATGGTTCTGGAGAACTCATCTTCCACATCAGGCATGAGTAATGGTTCTCCTTCATCGAAATTGATGGAGAGGGATGTAGAGAATACAAAGTCAGCAGTTTTGAGAAATCAACATAGACCAGAATCTGTTGCGGTTCAGTCTAAGGTGAGCATGCAGAGCAAAAGCAATGATGTTGGGATTGCGAGGGAGTCCCATGATATGCGACTTCGGAATGAGCAGCAGAATCCATCCCGATTGAGGGGGCAATGCAGCCCCTTAGTGCCGGAGGGAATCACATTAGGTGCCACTGTCAGGCAGACTAATGTCAGGCGGAATCAGACTCATTTAATGAAGGATGGCACAAGTCCTGCATCAAAATTATGTCATGGGAAACACAGAAGAGATTCTTCATCTGAGAGTTCAAAAGATTTTGTCACCTTGAAGAGGAACGCCATCGATTTTCATGGGTCGAGGCTATCCAGCAGAGCGCCTGATGACTGTAGAAATGATTCAGGTAGGTCTACGTTGGATAGGACAGATGATTCCTCTACAAAGGCAAAAGTAATGACTCGCAAGAGAAGACCAGTCTATGGCCCTCAACTTGAAACTTCGCGTCCATCAAACACCAGCTCCACAAGGCAAAAAAGTTGTAGAAGAGACACAAGTAATGGGAAGGGAGCTGGTCCCAGTGTGCACACCATGAGCCAAAACCATGTTAAAAATGGTGAGTCACGGAAACGGGTGGAAAACACTACAGCTAGTGGAAAAAAGGAGGAGGCCTTCATGTTTACTTCCCCAATGAGACGCGGAACAGTAGAGAGGAGAAGGGGCCAAAGTGAAGCTGTAAATGGCTTAAAAAACAAACCATTATTGGATGCTAAGAGTAAAACATTGTCTGCTCCAAAGGCATCAGCACATGGACAAGATACCATCGGTGCCCTTTTGGAAAGGAAAATAAGAGAACTATCTTGTTCGGAGTCTGGTGGGTTGGCTACAGGTGATGCTTTGGCTGTAAGATCTACTGCTGCCATTTTACAAGAACTGATATCTGCCTTAACTGCGGAAAGGCCTGAAGCTGAGGAGGATAACAGCCATGACAATGGTTATGAGTGCCAAACTGGGTTCAGCATGAATGATAATCCATGTTATGAGAGTCTGGATATGTCATATCCCCAAATGCTAAATGTTAGCAGAAAATCTCAGGTCAGTCCCTTCCCATTGTTTTATTATTTGATTTACTGATTTTCTTCGACCAATTATTGCAAGGTCATGACAACCACTGGTTGCAATAATTACAACTGGACAGGTTTATCATACAAATTGGATCTTCTTCGTGTTATAGATGATTTACATTACTATCTCGTTTGGTTGGTAAAATTAAGGTGCAACAGTGTTTTTTTATCCACTTTGTTTCTGCGCCTCAGTTTCAAAGATTAGGGCTGTCAAGCATAACAATATTCAGGCCACAACCAATAAATTTCCATTTCCAAACCCGAATGAATCCATTATAAAATGACAATATCCAAACCCATTCTGTAACTATTTTGACACGGGATTCAGATCGGTTTTTGTAAGTTTTGATCATGTTTAAGATATGTTTTTAAATAAAAAGATTCAATTAAACACAGAATCAAATGTCGTGCATGCCAATCCTTGCTTATTATTGCTCACATGTACAAATGCAAGTTGTGACGAAACTGCTCAAGTTTTTACAAGCTAAATTTCCACAAACATGTTCACCAAATTAATAAGATTCATTAAAAAGAAGATACCAAATCCACAAAACCCAGAAAAAGTTCATCAAACTCAGATATCAAATTCCACATTAATTCAGAAATAACAAGAACACCTAAAAATATTCTATGTTCAGATCTATAGCTTTTCAGATAACAACTGTTACTGTTTGTTAGTAATCAAATTAAAGTCACAACATTGTTATTTCAATTCCTTTTTTATTTTTGTGTTGGGGGACATGAGTGTGATGGATGATTGGGGAATGGTCTCTATGCACTGACCTTTACAAATGGAGCTGTAGGAGGCATGGTTAGAAGCATTCATTTGATCCAGTATTTGATGAGTTCATTATTAGGAAATCATATAAATTGATATAGTGTTATTAATTATAGTGAAATGATAATGTGTGGTCCGTGCGAATCGCGTATATACATCCTTTAAAGGGTATATGCATCGGTAAAGAAAGCATATACCTCATTAGGCTATATGTTTTCTTTACCAACGGATATACTCCTTTAAAGGACGTATATACGCAGTTTGCACGGACCGCACCATATCACTACTCATTAATTATATACCTTCATAATTAGTGTGCTATGGCTAACTGGGTAAAGTTCTGGGTTGGAGTCCTGAAAGCAGTCACTTTATGTTAAATTTACTGGGTTGGAGTCATGAAAGCGGTCACTTTATGTTAAAAAAGCCATGGTTAGAACTGTATCCAGTCTTATCCAACCCAACACCCTCTATATTTGTTAAAAAGATATATACCTTGTTTCTCCATTCTTGAATTCATAGCCATTTCGTTTTGCTTTCTGAATTTATCAATTTGTTATATTCTTTTCGAAGTATGAAATTCAAGGAGCATAGTTAATATTCACCCAACAGGAAGAATATTTTTTTTTGCTAATATAGATTGGTTTATGCCTTCAGGAAGGGACAAAAATGGACACTTTTGTTGAGCTTCCACATGCAAAAGAGCCTGATCAGCCTAGTCCTGTATCCATTCTTGAAGCTTCTTTCTCAAATGAAAGTAGTTTGTCTGGGAGTTTGAACAGCAGCTCAGGTGCATAATCTGCAACTTGTTTGCCCAAGCGTTCTTTATGTTGCATGCCTACATATTTAAATAAAAAAAAATCATCATTTAATTTATACATTCTTTTTGTAGCATTTTTTTAGATGGTTGTATTTGGAAACTAGTTATTGAGAGTATCAGAAATATATGAAGATAGCATTTGAATCAGCCCTTTTTTTTTTCTTTTTTTTTTTTAAACTTTTTGTGATTTCTGTTACATATAATTTGGAATAAATCTTCATTAAAAAAAAAAAAAAAAGCCGATTGAATCAGGTTTGACAGAGATCAGACAGATGTTTAGCAACCCATTTAATCTTGGCCTGTCTGGGACACTTCTTATCTTCACATATTAGAAAAAGAAACCTGTCATTTCAACGCATTTTATTTGGTCATTAATTTGAAGACCAAAGCTTCAGAAGGACGGGTAGAGTTCAGGAGGCATTTTTTTTTTCAAAAATAGAACTTGAAGATTGCTGTTTTCCATATTGTACCTTGACATATAAATTTCAACCATATTTCGGAGGCATTTGCCTGAAAGCATTTACATAAATGGCAAGAGTTATTTCTGCATCATGATTCACAGATACCAATGTTAGTTAATGTTTAACATTCTGCTTTATTGTTACACCATTGAGAAGGAGTCTTTTATTAATCTATATGCTCATGATTCTAGGACTTGATCTCCAACTTGGATTCACAGAGCGCTTATGTCACATATCACAACCATATGAACTCGATGCTGATCTTTTGGATTCTGCAATCTCTACAAAAATTAGTAGGTTTGGACTGGAAAATGTAAATGTTGTTCTTGGTGATGCCCCCAAGACTGAAATTTCTGCAGCCTCTGAAGTTGAACCTGAAGGAAACGAACTCAGTTATGTTGGGAAAGTCGTTGCAAATGCAGAACTGTTGTTTGACAACATTTCTCAGTGTGACCCCGATCGTAGGGAATACTTTCTCATAGACCCAAGTCTCCTGGACGCATTAGAAGCCCTTGTTGATTCTTCATGGATCTATCCCAGTAGCGATTTGCATCTGACGGAGGCCAAGAATGGGGACAAGCTCAGAAGGTTTCTATTTGATTGTATGATAGATTATTTGGACATGAAGTACAGCCATTGTTGCAATTCTGGATATAAAGCTTGGGCCAGGCTGCCATTGTTTTTCAATAGAGAGGATCTCCCAGGAAGGGTTTTTGAAGAGATCAGAAAATGGAGGGAGATGTCCAGTAGATTTCTGGATGAGATACTTGAGTGGGAAATGAGTCACTCTACAGGAAAATGGACAGGTTTTGAAACTGAAGCATTTGAAGCAGGATCAGAAATCGAGAGGGACATACTTCACACATTGGTTGATGAGATGGTTGTAGATCTTTGGCAACAGTAAACAACCTATCCCTTGGTATTTCTTCGCATGGAGATGCTGATTTGTCCTTCTGTTCTTTCCCCTTCTATGGAATTCAAAACCTTAGCTGCCATACTGTAATTATTGAATTATCGTCAAATGTGATTTTGTACAAAGAATGCAATTGCAGTGAATGTAGCATGTGAGTCTCATTATGGAACGATGGGTAGAGAAGAGCTGGTTGAATTTTGTTGAAGACTTGTTGTGCTTGCTTGTTTCGCATTCATTAAGATTTAAGATTTGAAGATGCAGGGAAATTCTTTCTAAATCGATTGGTTTACCAATCGTCTTTGAACAGGTTGGTAGAGGTATCTCTTTTTCATCGAAAGGTTCTATGTCTTGAGTCTTTCTTCTGTTGGTAATATATTTAACATCAAATACTCTTAGATTTTGAGGGGAGCAGCAAAGCTCATGTTAAATCCATTTGTTGTAAAAGAGTTGTTCTAGAACTACATTGGTGCAGTGTTTTTACCTAGAAGAAAGAGTTAATAAACTAAACCATGGCCCCAATGTTTGCCAATTGAATTCCTCCCTTTGTTGCACATTTCTCCATTTGAAACTCATAGATACCCCTTTCATGTGAGCCATTTTTTTGAAGTTAAATTATCTTAATATTCAAAAAAGTTTCACGATTTAATACCTCCCATACTTATCGACTGATATCCTAGTATTCATTTAATTTTAATAATTCATCGCATTCTTTATAATTTAACAAACTAGTCTTAATTGAGGTCTTCGCCTTGACGTCTAACATAAAAGTTTTTATGTCTATCCTTGTAGTATGATCAAAATATACATCTAGAAAATAGTTTAATTTTCAAATATTTATCACGCGCGAGCCTTCTATGATTCTGAATATGGATTGAGAATTATGATAAAAAAGTGCCTCATATGTGTGACTCCAATCACCTAATTCAATGAAAAGTTTTGTTTTGGCAGATGCTTCAATTTTCCCCTACTGAATTTTAACAAGAACCATGTTACTGGCATGAGTTCATCTAAATTAATGTAGAATTGTAATGAACTGTTTCTTTAATGGACCTATCGTTTTCAGATCAACATTTAGGTTCCTGTCTCATCGGATTTACCTATGATGATGTGATAAGATTGTTGGGTCACCAACTAGAGAAGATTTCCCAAACATCTAATCAACACCAATAATTTTGATTAGGGTGCTGTTACACTTAGTTTATTTTACAGTCTAAAATACAGTATTATATACCTTGTTAGAAATTCAGTGGAGCATATACCTCATTAGATAATGTATATATTTCGTTAATTTTTTTTACACTTACTAAAAATGAGTTTATGCAACTCAAAATGAAATGATATACATTTTTTATTAAAACATATACCTCATTAGATGATGTTTAATATTTAAAAAATGAAAACAGGTCTGAGTTTTGATTGGTAAAATTGACTGAGTCTAACATTTTCTTTCTGATTAAGGGTGATTTGATCTGTTTAGTTCAATTTTTTTGTCAAACCAATCTAAACCAAATTATAATTACACCCGATCAAAATATAAACTGAATTGAATCGAATTAGTAAATTAAGTTTTTGAATTTGTAAATTAGGTTGTCTTTGTTCTACTGGAATATATAAATTCAAATAACATATCATCAAAAATAAATATTTTTAAAATAGAACTTATACAAAAATCTAAGAGTGAGGAATGAATATTGGTCACATAATTTTTAAATCCACAACCAACCAGTTTTGATCGACCCAAAAATAAATGGTTTTGATCGACCCGGATTTGGTTTAACAAATCAAGTTGCAGCCCTAATTTTGATTTACTTGATGAGCATTGCATCCATCATTGATGCTTTCATGGAAATTATAAAACACAAGAAGAACAAACAAGCGTATTGTAAGAGAACTTACCTAACCAGTTTTGTCCAAACAAATGTAAGTTCTTTTTTTCTTTTGTTTTTTTTTTTGAGAAAATCAGTGCCACTAAAGATTTGGTGCTAACCATAAAACCCCAAACTCAATTTGCAATATTATATGTCTGTTTCGCACATGAAATCTAAAATTCAACCTTTGAAATCTAAGAACCATTTTAATTTTTTGTAAGATTCAAAAGTCATACATATTTTGTACCTCATTGTTTGAAAATTGTCGGGGTAGTTCCAATAGATAAATTTTCCATTATAAAGAAAGACACTATATCATCTCTCAAAATATTTTTTAATTTACCCTTAGTTTTTCTACTCTCACATAATTTATAATTTCTTGTTTCGGCTATTCAAAACTAGACAAAAGTTTTTTTTATATATATATAAGATTTTGAATGATACACCCAATCTCACTTTTAATCTTATCTTAGCTATGTAATTTTAGTTAAAAATAGGACTGAGTGCATGTATCTTTATTCAAAATCATTCTATTATGAATATTTTAACTTATCAAATCACACCACCTGTCAACTCACTCAACCCCCAAAACAAGGATTAGGATAAAGACATCCTATAATTGTATAGTTAAATTCCTCTAGTGGAAAATACTAAAATCATGTTTCATTTAGATGAATAAGATGAGACCAATTTTGATGGCGTGGTGATTGATTAATGTCCTTGCCCCCATGTTCTCCCTGAATTAACTATGCTAATATTCTCCCTCGGAGGACTATAAACTCTCGACCCAGACCAATTGAATAAAACACCAAAAAATATAACCAAATGCAGTGGCGGAGCCACGAAGGGGGCCCAGGACCCCCATTTTTATTTACTTTTAATTAATCCTTCCTTCTACATAAAACAAAAGTCTATTTTGATTCTACATTTTCATTGACCCTCCGAGTCTTCTTCAATATCCATATCTTACACATAGCCATGGAGGCATGGACCCCGCTCCTCGGCGTCCCCACTCAGGTGCCCATCTTAAAATAAATAAATTTTTTAATATCTTTTTTTTGGTATTTCAATTGTTTTTAATATCAATTCTCATCTCTAAAAAAAAAAAAGATTGGACATTTGATCCAACTGTCCAATCTTTTTTCTTTGTCAAAGTGTTTGTTTGACTCTGGTTTGTTGTACATTGAACTTAAGCTATTGCATCCAAGTATATACAATTTCTCCAAAGTTTTCAAGATTACTTTATCCAGGACCTTTTTAAGATTAATTATACAAGCACCTCATCTCAAAATTAAAACTAGTTAACAATCTCCTCCTCTCCTTCCCCCCCCCCCCCCCCAATTTGTGACTTCAAAGCCCCCTCTTCGGTTGTTGGATAATTTATAATGACATAAGATAATTATAATGTTCGTTTGGTTATTGTTCATTTTCTTGTTTAGATAATTTTATCTCTTGCGTTTGTCTTGCTAATATATAATTATATAATTATACTCTAGTATGAATAAACATGAATAAATTTATATTTTTGTAGGTATAACTAATGTTAAATGTATTAGATTACATATCAGTTTGTTATTATATCAGTTTGTTATGATATTAGTTTGTTAATGTGTTACACGTGTAATACTATCATGTACTATTATATAAAAGACTCTAGTCTCTCTCTAATAGAATAATTACTTTTAGGGTTTCATTATTATTTTTCTCTCTCCTATTTCTAACAACTATTACGATTTATTATAGTATATTTATGCTAAACAAACATGATTTTTTTTTTCTATTCACTTTTTATTCACCAAACAAATGGGGTTTAAAGAAAACATAATTAAATCTACGTTTGCTCACACAGTTTTTTAACTTATCTCATGGGTCCTAATTACATTCTTAATTCCAAAATAGTGGCATTATTATATTCCCCAACATTCTAGATTGTAGCCTAGATATCTATGATTTCCTTAATCACAAGTAATGCAAATGAGAATCGCTTCACATGACTTTAAGCCAAATCCACTCTATTATTATTATAATCTGATGCAGGTAATGTGAATTGGAATACATGCATGGGTTCACCGCTTGATGTATACAATTAATATAAATAAAGGTCATGTCCACATTGCTTCAAATTTTAAACATGCTTTGGAACATATCCAGCAAAGAATGATATTGAAGTCATTAATTATTAATTTTTAAAAAAACATAGTTCCTAGACTACCAAAAACATTGATTATTCATAGAAAATAAAAATGGTTTGTGTACTGGATGAGATTATCTTATGTTGTAAAATATTTTTTGTATTTAATAATGTCTCATCACGGAAGGTTTCCTTCAAGAGCACAACTTGGTGGGACATAAGGGAGATTCTGAGGATCAGTGGATGGGAAAATGTTAGTAACTTTAAATCAACAACAGAAGAGAACATGATTAAGACCTAATTAAAAAAAAAAAATTGAAGTCATGGCAGACACCATCAGTTTTGCAACAAAATAAAGGTTACAATTCAAATAATTTTTTTTGGAGCTTCATATATATAGTCCATTACAAGATAAATGAATAATTAATTAATTAATTATGACAATCGATTTGTACGGATTGCAGGTTATTCCTTAATCCCTCGATGACCAGGACTTCATTGAATGTTTAATGATCATAAGTACACTTAAATATGACCCACTTGGGCACATGTATTCTCCATACATTAAGGGAAAACCCATGTGATTATCTTTCCTTAACAATTCATTACATCCTTTAAGAATATGGTTCACTTCTAACTTCACACATTGTTTTAAAATGGCAAAAAAAGGGTTGGTCTAGCAAAACAAAGACTATTTCATAGGTCCAACAATAATGGAATCTAAGTACACATGTTGGGGGAAATAGACTCATTTTAAAAGAGCCAAGTTGGTCCTTTGATAGTCCATTAGAGGTTATATCATTAATTTCTACTATGACAAGCTTAGGAGACCTTGGACTACTCTTCATTTTTTTTTCTCCTTCTCTAGACCAAACTCGTAGAAACCATGTGAGGGGGGGGGAGGAAGAAATGACTGGCTAAATCCATAGTCCCACACAACCTAAAATTGAGGACTTTTGAGGGACTTCAATGGGTCCCATGTAAACCCTTCAAAAGCTTTATCTAATCTAGGCTCAACCGTCCATCTATTATATGCAGCTTTTTTACGGTCTTCATATATTTTATTTTTGTTGAAAATATATATTTGAAACACATTTTTATATAATGCAGTATATATTTTAATAATAGTATATATCTCTTATAATTTATTTTTTTTTTTGCTTATTTCATCTAATTAATCATATCCGGCTTATAAAAAATATAACTACAAATGAAGTTATATATAAGATTGTGTAAAACAACGAGCAAACTATTCTAATGACTCGTTCGGTATGGGGGGCGATTCTGCTTTTAATTAAGCAGAAAGCTCAAACGTGTTATCAAAGAGGTTTCAGGAAGCCAGCTTAATTAAAAAGGTACTTACAATTTTTAGTGTAAAATGATTGCTTTTTAAAAAGCGCAGAAAATGCGCTTTTGAGGAATCAAAGTCCATTTAAGCAACTTTATTCAAAATCTTATTTTTCAAACGTGTTTTCAAACGGGTTCTAAAGACTATGTTTAATTGCACGATTGCAAAAGTGATTTTAGCCAAAATGTGGGTTTAAAACTGATTTTGTAGGAAGCTGGCTCTTCACAGCTTTTAAAAAACTCAGGTTTTGAGTATTTTTTTATAATAATATGTCTTAATCTTTTGGCGTTGGTTTTTTTCTTTGCAAACGGGTTTAGAAAAATCAATTTACAACAAACCTAAAAGCTATCTAAACTAGTTTCTAAACGGACCCTAAAGTAAACTTTAATTAGATATCATGTCATTATTGTACGAACACAAACTCCACTAAGAAATTCATGATTGTTTCAAATGATCATCCAAGCCTATAATTTCATGGTCTCAACCATTTCATCATCATCATCATGAGGAAAAAAAAAAAAAAAGCTGACCACCAACTTTCACTATCCTTGAGACTTTGGATCTCCCATCAAATGGTGGTCATTGCAAGACATAGAAACTATTGTACCTGTTTGGTGCATGATTTTGGTGGGGGAAAAAATTGTAACAACAACATGGCTTTTGCAAGTGAAGAGGGTTTTAGTTTTATATATATACAAAAACAAAAGGTGGGGAGACAAGGTGGGTCAAGTTGGAAGTGTGGGGAGGACTTTGGAGAGGAGAAGTTTGGAGAAAAAAAAAATACAACTTTGTGTATGTTTTCATGAAGACAGAAGAAAAAAATAAAAGAGAGGTTGTCTCTTTCTTTGTTTTATTCAATCTTTTGAAGTTAGTAAGATCTGAAGAGATCTTTCACAAGAGAAAGAAATAATTTAAAAGACAGACAGAAGAAAAAAGAAAATAGAGGCTCACAAACGTCAATCATGCCAACATCCCAGATAGGTTTCAATTCATCATCAATATGTAAAGATGGGACCTACATTATGTAATGTATTTGAATATATATGTGTCTCATTAGAAAAAAAAAATACATCATCATCTATAGACCTTGGTTAGACAAACAAGCATGCTTAATTGATAAGGGGTGTGATTATGGAGACAACATGAGAGATTAGTGTTTTGTTCTGTCAATGGTTGGAATATTGGAATCTTTCAGAAAAAATAAATAATACAATAAATATTGGATGGATGTATAATTAGCCTAATAAATCCAAAGTTTGATAGAAAAATATATTTTTAAAAAATGATCGTCATGAGTTTTGCAATGAACTGTTTGTGAATGAATTATTGTGAACATTGGAAAACGTAAAATTATGTTGCATTATATCTGAATGGTACTGATACTATTTATATATTTTATTTTATTTTAGTCAAATTTTATTAAGACTAGCTCGAACACATTACCTCAACACTGATTCATCAAGAGGTGATTTGATATTATTTTACTGTTTTAATTTGTAAAAATATAAAAAAGGAAATAGATGCATTTACAATTGTGACAAATAGCTCTGTATTCATAGTCTCACAATTTAAAAAAAAATTAATTGAAACTAATTGATATCAATTAATCCAAGTGGGTGACTTAATGTGATTGGTTGAGTTAATTTGGAGAAATCTGCTAGGAATTGATCGAATTTCGATGAACATATAATTGAAAATTTAATTATGATTAATTAAATAGCAATTGATCAAATTGAACATACATTAGTTATGAGGTTGAGCAAGGGAAAATTCATGAATAATTGAAGGAATTGAAGGAAAAAAGTGGCATTGAAGTTTAATCTATTTTTTATTATTATTTATAATCAATGGAATTGATATTAAGTCTATAACTTTTGTCTTTGGACTCAAATTAATTCATGCATCTAATTTATAAGGATCATTCACTGGGGTAAACCAAAAATAAATAATTTATAAAAAAATTTAAAATGTATTTTATCTTTTTGAAAATAATATAATCAATTTAGAATTTGAAAAAAAAAATTCCTACGAATACTTAGGACCTACATAGCAAAAAATTATTAATTATTAAACCTCTTTGTGGACCTATTTGGAGAAGTCAATGAAATGTGAACCCTTTCACCATGTCAAAAACATAGGGAAAAAAATGCAAAAGTTTATTTCCCTTGGCCATTATCATTCTAGAATAGTTATCCAACTATCAACCAAGTGCATAAATTATAAGGGGACCATCAAGGACTAAACACGACGACGTGTTTGATCTACGTTGTTCAATAATTCTACAAAAGGTGGCTAGAAGGACAGGTCAATTACGGGTTAGAGAAGCATGTATTGAGTATTAAATATTGTTTTGGTGTCAGATTCTTTGGTTGATGTAGAGAGATGAGAAACATTGAGTGTTGTCACTGTCGAGACAATTTCAATGTCTCCTTTAAAAGCCATTCATAGGATACCATGTGAGTTAACCATTCCATGTGTCCCCTTCAATTCACCAGTTCATCATATGGTTCATAGAATTCAACCTTTCTGACCTTCATCAAATGGTTCACAGAATTCAACCATTCATTGTTACCTTTCTAACCTCATATAATGGATAGCAACATAAGCTATTACGAGATAAGTAACTATTCCATTATAGATATATAATTGATAAATTAATTTGTGTTTGATTGTCTCTTTAAGTTTTTCTTGTTGGAAAATATAATAATGATTTTTTTTGTTACTTGGTTGACCAAGAATAAGTTAAGGTGAATAAGATATAGATTAGATTTATAAAAGTTGTAAAATATTTGATATGTAGGCCCCTTGATTTATAAGAGATGGCATGTGATTTAACATGTGAGTATCCTTACACCAATGGAATAGATATAGAGTTGAATAACACAATTTCAGAGGGGGCTTAGAATACTAATACCAATTTATTCACATCTATTCTGATATAAATATGGCTATTTATTCCTTACAAATAAACATGTATGCTTTTAGTTTATTCACCTTTATTACATCATATTCTCACATGAATTAAAATTGATTTGATCTCTTGAAATCTTTTTGAAATATTAAATACACTTATTGTTACTTAAATCTATATAATCCCTTACACAGTTTCAGCAAATTAGAATAACCTCCCATCACGTGTCTTTATCGAACTTTGGTTAAAATTAATAAGAAAAAATGTTTTCATATCATTCTCTCATAGGTGTTTGGACTTGGATGGACATAGATTATATAATGTAGTTAAATTTTAAATAAATATAAAAGATAATGCAGAAAAAAGAGAGAAAGGAAAAACATAAATATACGAGAGACTACATATATATTTTTATACACTCGATAAAGAGATTATATAAGATTTATTTATAGAATCATGTGATTAAATGTTGCACATAATAAAAGCCGTTTAATCTTCATCATTGAAAAACTCAAATATGTGAATTAGTATTTGTCGTCCGTCTTTCAGGATCCATCATTTTATTCGCGCTCTTTTTTAGTCTTGGAGTATATGGTCTACTAGATTACATGATGATCTCTCTCAATAAACATTTTGTGAGATATTTAAAATAAATTAAAAATATAATTGAGTTTTAATGAATAAGAAGGGTTTCATAAAGAAATGTAAAGACTCAAATAACTCAAAATTGGATAGATACAAATCTCAAATAACTCACAGTTGGATAGACATTTTAGTAAAAAACCCGAATTTTCAGATTTTTTTATATAGAAGATTGGTAAACTACTAAAATATTCCCTGAATATATTTTTTTCCAAATTGATGGAAATATAAATATATAATCAAGGAGGCTAAAAACTTTTGCTAGTCAACTTTTTAGGTGATTACATTGATTTCAAAAATAGAGATCATTAAAATATATGGTCGCAAATCCAAATAAATAAATAAAAAAAAAAGAGCACAATGTATGAGATGATTTTTACGTGATTTGTTAAAATAACGCTGATACATGTAGTCCGTTTTACCGTCCATTTTGCAGCCTCATACGTATGATATACTACTACGTTATCATAGTATATGAGTTCTTTCATAGTATATGGTGCAAATTTTTTTATTATTTTTTTTAACTTGAAAAAAAATACACTAATGTATCTCAGTATATACTTCATTTCATATAACAGCATGCATTTTATTTGGAGAGTGTATGATTTTTTTTAAAAACAAAACCTGTGTAGACTACCATTGGGGCTGTAATGGAGCTGGATATATCATTTTCCTAGACAAAAACATTACTTACATCTATGAAAAGGAAATAGATAATCTTTATTTTTTAGATTGGAGTGCTACAGACTTTACAAATCATCTCAAAATCCTAGAGTTTGCCATTAAATGATTTATATAATGGTACAATAAAATTTTATAAAATAATATAATATAACTAAGATACATCATCATAATACCCCCATATAGCATAAAAATTTTAAAACCGACATAACACGTGTATATAAATTTCTTTGTTAGAGTAAAGAACACCTACTCTACTTTAGAGACTAAATTTCAAGGCATATTTTGAGTTTGTGTGTGTGTGTGTTTGGGGGGGGATTAGTTCACATTACTTTTCCCTTTTTTGTTGCATGAATATCATGCATATCATGACTTGTGCTTTCGTAGAACTGGATGGCACTTTTGGTTTTTGTTTGTTTTTCCACTTAGTATGGATTCGAAGCTAAAACATTCAAAGATTGGAAGCTTAAAAAGGACAAAAAAGATCTATGTGAGAGTGATGTGTGTATAGTTTTGGAGTTTGACAATGAACATGATTTTGTTATTTGGCAGGATGCTTATATTTGAATTCGGTTTGAGATGATACGGTTTGATTGGTTATGTATACCTAAATTTTCATGACAATTATACAGTAAAAACATTATTTTTCATCATTATTTAATAAGAAGCAATAAAGGCAATTCATGTGTGATTTAGCAGGGAAAAAATTTGTTCCAGCAATACTATTTTCATTCTTTAGATGAAATATGTAATTTTTTATTTATTTATGGAAACATATGTTTCATTTTTTTCTAATAATTTAAATTTTTACATGAGAATTGCACATAAAAAAAAGACAGCAAAAACTACATATATTCGCTTACAAGACTGTTCATAGCATTATCTTTGTCTAAATTAAATATACATATGCATGAGAACCTCCTACATGATATAATAGGATGGTGAAAAACTCCTTATTTAATTTGTGTGTTGTAGAGGAAATTTTAAATGTAAGAGATCCTTTGAGGGGACATATATGCTCAGATAAACATATATAATATATAAATATTTTTTAAATTTATGGGCTTTCAATTTTAAAAATTAACATCATTTTGAATCCTATTGAAAATTACATTTTCATTATATCGGATAAGTAATAGAATGATAGGATCATAATTATTTATATAAAAAAAGAGTGTGAATAAGTCATATCTAACCAAATCTCACCAAAAATAAAGCCATGTATAACCACAGATAAAGAAATATTCTTACCACACTTTAAAAATATTTGTGCATGCATGCATTTTGTCTAGTGTGTATATATATATATCACTGGATACTTAATTAATTATGTTTGCATCCTAGAGCCAGTTTGATTTTTCTTCTTATATATTTATCATTCCATTTAATATATATACACATATACACACATATAACTTCAATTATTGACAGATACATGGATATATATCCCCATAAATTTTGTACACACAAAGTATATATCAATTGAGAGGGATAAATACGAAATGTAATAATGTTTGAACAAGTGTAAACAACATAAATCTAGTACAGGTACAGCATATGGTGGTCCCTATCTGGTTTTTCTTGTAGTATACAGGCACAGCATATGGTGGTCCCTATCTGGTCTAACAACCATGACACAATGTCACATACTTGAATCTAAACACTCACCTAAACTTTTGTATAGGTGAGGAAAAAGCACAATATTTCAATGGAGCCCACTAATTGATTTTGATTGAGAAATAGATTTTGACAATAAGGTTGGTTGTGATGAAACATCTTTGCTATTAATCCCAAACAATGTTTTCATGTTAATAAAAAAAAACATGTATCTAAACATCACAGATTTATTCCATGACAAAATGTAATCTCGATAGATAGTTATCCAGATATTTTTCTCACACACACACACACACACACACATTTATTTATTTTGTGAACATTATTTTTACCTTTACCATTTTTCTCTAGGATGTTTTTATATCATTAATATTTGAATTTATGTTAATTTCTGAATTATCCACATTAAACAACTATTCCACTTTTTAAAAATTGTTACATCTAGCCCAAATCTTAACCCAATTTTTAGTTCTATTCATTTGTTTAAAGTTCTATACATTTATATGAAAAAAGAAAAAATATTGTATGATTTTCAAATGAATGCACATGACGTGGAGGTGAAAGTGAGACTATCTACAGGGTTGGGTGTATCAACCCCCTCCCCCTCTTAGCTCTTACTTGGATAGAAGAATAGATGTGGAATATGATTGAATAATAGTCAATAAACCAAAAAAAAAAAAAAAACATTTTTCTTTGCAAAAAAAAAAAGGTGCTTATAATTATGCCAAATATGTGAAAATAAGTTAGTATTGATATTTTAGGTCTTCTATGAAATTGTGTTATTTAACCCAATCTATTCTACTAGAATAAGAAAGGCTCATATGTCAAATCTCATGCCATCATCTCTTATAAATCATGTGGGCCCACATGTCAAATAATTTTTTTAACTTTTATAAATTCTTATCTAACATCTTATTCACCGTTTATATACAACTTATCCATCGTCAACCAAACAACAAAAACCTCATTATTACATTTTTTATCGAGAATAACTAAAAATATACAAAACCAACTAATATGACTCATTACATTGATATAGTTATCTTTTTGTCCCAATTTGAGTAATGACAAATTATTCAAGTATATATAAGGAATAAATAATTTTCTAATTAGTTATGTTTTTAGTTATTCAAGTTAGAAAATGTAATAATAAAAATTTTATTATTAATTTGATTGACTATTGATAAATCGTGGATTAATAAAATGTGATCATCTACAATTATAAAAAGTAAAAAAAATGATTTGTATCACTTTTCATTGATAAAGAGTGATAACATATTATTTGATATGCATGTGAGACCTCATACTATCGGAATAAATCTCAGTTTATTATCAATCTATTTTGATATAATCATACATTCATACCCACTTAATTATAATATATATTTTTATAAATAAACAAGTTTGTTTTAGCGAATCGTGGACATTTTTCATTTAAAAAAATATCAAAATAAACAATGTTCGAATTGAAGATGACAAAAAAAAATAGATTAAAAAAAATACAGAAAAATATAAAGACCGTGCACATTTTCTTTTATTTATTTATTTATTTATTCACTCTATTAAAAACTGACTTACATGACGCTTTAGGACTCGTTTATGTCGCTATCCAAACAAAAAGAAGTGTTTAATATTCCACGCGGGGGATGTGTTTTTTGCGTGACATTTCACACGTTAAAATGACAAGCTAGCGCAATCCAAGACTTTGGAGTACTGTTTATGTCCCCAACATCACCTCTCTCTCTCTTCTTGTGTTGTCCGCCACCAACCCCTCTCTCTATCTATCCAATATTTTTCTCACATAGACTAATTATCACACCATATAATAAAATACAACATTCACATGTCCCCTTTCCTTCATATATAAATCCCACCCCCAACTTCTCCTGATCCAAAAAACAAAAAACACACCCATCTCTCCAAACCTTCAAAAATAAATGGCCGACATCCATTACAGCCCACCCAAACCAAGCCCAAGCTTGAAGCTCTTCGGCTTCCACGTATCAGAGCAACAACAACAACAACCCACAGACCCCACCGACCCTCCCATCTTCCCTTCCAGCACCACCGACGGCCGAAGATACGAGTGTCAGTACTGCTGTCGCGAATTCGCGAACTCCCAAGCCTTGGGCGGTCACCAGAACGCGCACAAGAAGGAGCGCCAGCAACTCAAGCGCGCGCAACACAACCGCAGCATCGCGCGCAACCCCTTCCATCCGCATCCGCCGTCCGTTCCTTTTGCGACCGCGGCGTCATCTCGGCCGTCCAATAACGGATGGGTCTGCTTCCCCTCACCACCCGGCGCGCGCGCGGCCCCGATTGGATACTACCACCACCACCTCCAACAACAACAACAAATACAACAGATTGGGCGTGCCTCGGGATTCGTGCACTGGGGAGGGGGGGATGCGCGGGCGCGCGCGCGTGAGGCGGAGGGGGAGGCGGTCGGGGTGGACCTGCACCTGAGCCTCGCCCCCTCCGCGCCTTGACTCGCGCGCTCGCGCGCCACCCTTATGCGTACGTTTATGTGTGTTTTCGTGTGTAGATTTGTTCGATTAGTGCATGGACTTTTTGCGTCGTGCATGTATTTTTTTTATTATTGTAGATTTTTTTTTTTTGGATTGCTAATAGTTTTATTATTTTTAAACATCTAGGTGAGTGTGGGGAAAATATATGAAATCGGAGTTCATTATTCTAAAAAATATGTTTTAAGTTCTGCAGAAGTTGAGCCTCTGATACATGACAGAAGGTTTTGGTTGTCAATTTTGTGTACAAGAGTAGTATTGGTTTACATACATATAATTAAAATGAAGGGCAAGCTAAACTTAAGAAATGTTTAGTATATTGAAAAAATTATTGTGTATGAGATTTTTTTTTTTAGTGAATAATTAAGCGTAATTAAAATATTGGCTCATAGTGATTTTAGATTTTTAAAGTGGAAGGGAATTTCAATTTATTTAAAAAATATCCCAATGTGGATATTTTTTATCAATTAATGTTGATCCGTACAAATATTTACAATGACACCAAGATTAATTCCATTTAAAGAATTGGACTTTTTTTTTGGTTAGGTAAACGCTGGAGCTGATCAAATCCATCACGTCTATTTGAAAATTAAATTTTATTATCAGCTATATATCAAGCTATGAATTCAATGTTCTAGCTGAAATTGCAATGCTTTACATTTTCTTCTACTGAATTTTTTAAAACTCTATTTGAAAAGGAAAAAATTTCACCTCCTGATTGATTTAATATCATGTTTTATGTTCTAGTTGAAATAAAAATAAATCTTTTATTGAAAAATCATATATAAATTAATTTCACGTACTAAGGTCACGTTCAAGGGATTATAATATAATGTAAAGGACATGTAGGGACTGATTAAATAAAAGGGGAGGTAGTCTATTAAATTTATCAAACACATCTACCTTGGATTCGTATCACATTTTTTATTGATATATAATTGGTCATTGAATGAGCTTTCAATTAATTAAAGCATTGAAGCGGTAAGCATTATTAGATTTTAATAATTTGGACAACACATGAGGTTTGTGGGGGCCTCGTACGAACCAATGTCGGCTCCTGAACCTGTACATGCAAATTTAATTATTGGTACTTCAAATAGATTTTATACAGAGCTTTCACTATGGGTAGGACTTTGTTTATGTGGCCAATAGAATTATTTTTCTTGTAACATGTCACAGATGTGATTCATGAATTTTGAAATTGATGATATTATTATTGTAACTCAGACGGGCAGACACTTTAGTTAGAGGCGTGGGTTTGCCCTCGTAGATTCTTTAAAAAAAATATATATTTAAACATTAAAAAAATCAACATTGGGTTCCCTTGTTACCATGCCATCATTGTTGATAATTAAATAGGAAAAAATCGATATAATTATATGAAAAGTTAACTAAATCATTTCTAGTTTCAATAAAATTGAAAAATTGTCACAAATCTATGTTATTAGAAAAATATTATTTCCGTCTCTATCATCACTCGACATTAAAAGTTATTAGAATGTCTTCGGCTCTTATTTTTAAAAAATCGATATAGCTCTCTAGAAATTTATGAAAATCAGGAGAAAAAAATCCCTATAAAATCGATAAATCCCTTAAGTCTTTAAAATTTTAGACAATATTTATTTTATTCTCTACTACTATAATCTAACCAGATCTGTAGTTGGCTCTAACCTTACATGATAATACCATTTTAAATTTTACTTGATAAAAAATTATAATACACTAACCAGATTTGTGGTTGGTGTTAAGGGGATTTGCTAATTTTAGATAGACCTTTTTCATATTTTTATAAGTTTCTAGGGAGTTATATTGATTTTTCTCTCTTTTTTTTACCATTTGAGAGTATAGAATAGTAGGAGAATTTTCAGAAAAAAGAAGGGGCAATTTTGTCAGCAAAATGACTAAATCGGATTTTTTATATTTTGTAATGACTTATTTGAATGTATTTGTTAGAGTAATTTAACTCAGAGACTAAATTCGTTAACCATATATACTTTCTCAGGACCTGTGGTCATTTTTCAATTTACACGGACTAAAATCGATTTAGGTAACTTTCCATAGAGTTGTATCCATTTTTCCCTCTCAGATATAACAATATCTACATGCCATTTTAAAGAACCATTTGAGTACCTACTATTATTTAGTACCATCTTATGCCGTGATTTGTGGGAATTTTTTTTATATTTGTAGAATTGTAATGAAAATTTATGGATAAAACTATATACAATCACTTGAAATATATAAAAAGTGAAAAAGAAGTATATGATCCATATGAATTGAGTGTATTTCAATTCATTAAGAAAACATATATTTCCGCTAATAAATAATATGATTTACTAGACAAATAGAAAATAAATATGATTGCATATAAGGATTGTTTGTGTACGAGAGCATCCACATTTTATTTGGACTATATAAATGAGATTCCAAGATGTGATTTATAAGTCATTGATTATTCTTGATCTCCAACTCCAACTAATGATATTCATTGGGCTTGAACTTTGAAATTGTTGGATATTTTTCTGCTAAGCACATGTAGCTAGGGAGACGATGGGTTCTTGAAAAACAAGCTAAGTATTGAATCATTAGAGGTGGGAATGGATTGTATAGGTTATATTCATGTTATTGTTAGAATTCCATTCAATCATAATATAACTCATTAAGGAAGTATTTGTGCGAATGAGAAAGTAATTGAAAGTGAAAATTTTTCTTTGACCATCCAAAAATTTAGTATACGTGCCAAACAAGTTATTTTTTTTTCATGTTTTTTCACACCATTTCTTAGGTACATGGAACAAAAGAAAAGTAGTTTTGGTGAACAATAAGGTGGCGTTTGGCAGCGGCGGAATGGGGATAGTTTGCTCTGGGTAAAAGGTAAAACAGACTTTATCCCAATTTTATAAAATTGGGATAACATTTATTACTACCCTTTCCAAGAAAATAAATGAAAAAAAAAGAAAAAAAAGAATGTGCTCCACTAAACAATATTAATGCCCCATTAATAGGAAAGGTAGATTTGATATTTTTTAAAAAAAATTGAAGTTATCCCATATGTGATCCAAATGCAAGATTGAGGATAAGAAAATAAAAAATGATGATAATAAAAAGCATTACTAAATGCAAATCTGAATAAAAATAATGGTTTTTTTATCCCCATAAATTAGGCTAACTTATCCTAAAAATTTATCCATTTACCAAACTAAGCATAGGAGTTCAGAAAAGAAAAGTGTTTAGTTCAGCAAAAAATATTAAGTAGTTATTTAGATAAGTGTGTAAGGTTGACCACTTAACATATGTGCTTATTATAAAGGTATTTTGGTCCATTTTATAAGTGCTGAATGTTATTTTGATGTTTGGTTGAAAATATGAAAACATGCTTTTTTTTTAGATATTAAAAATTATTCCTTTTTAACATTTGAAAATACATCAACCACTAATGCCCTATGTAGAACAATGAAATATTTTTGTGGATATCGACATGTGAAAAAAAAAGAATTTGGAGTTAAATCTATCGACTGATAATTATAAACTTCCATCTATGTCATAAAATTGCAAAGACTCATATGGATTGCAAAAACAACCAAATGCCATTGTTGAAAAAACGGGAGAGCAAAAAAATGAACGCCCACTCTTGTAAGAGGTTGACTGTTGCATAACTACTACAAATATGCACCCATTAACCCAGCTCCTCTAAAGCATAAGAGTCCACATAGACAAGAAAAAGCCAAATAAATTAATTAGTCTAACATAGAGATTAATTATAACATGATCTGGGGATTTCGACGCTCCCAAACATGGGGTATCCTTAATATGTTACAATCTTGACTGCTCAATAATTGTATTAATAATGTTACATCATTTTCCCTACCAGTCCTAAATATCATTAACCTCGTTGGCCGTGGTTCTGCATTATCCTTTTCCACCTTGTTTTGGATTGGCGGTTAGTTATCCTCGTCCCCTCCCGTCCTATGCATTGTATCCACCCACGTGAAAGAATTACGGTGGTCCTGCATACAATCGAAATACACAAATCAACATGGAAACACAGAATAAATACATTAATGTATTATATGAAAGCATGTAGTCCAAATTTAGAACAATTCGGGGGGTTGTTTTGAGTCATAAATAGTTTTAGATTGATGAAGATTATTCAAATGAAATTTTTAGATACACATGAATAGAAATATATAGTAGTGTATAAACAGACATAGTTTTCTAAGTTGTATGCATTATGAAGAGAAGAAAGTTTGTTCGACTAATAGAACAACACCCACTAATACAGTCACTAAAATAAAGGAACAAGTGCATTTATGCAAGAGAAGCATGTAACATGTAAACTTACATCAGCTACATAGAATTAAAATAGATCCAAGCCACAAGAAGAACCACAAACTGATGAAGTATATAAATTGCACACTTGACACATCTTTTTTTATTACTGGTGATCATCATAGATAAATACTTTTCTTTCTACTTGTGATTAATGGTGATCATAGTTAATAGTTTAGACAACAACAATGCATTGGAGGCAATATCCCAACAACAGTGCATTGGAGGCCCCCCTACCTATATTGTATCACAAATTAGCATAATGTTATCAGAAAGATTCCCAAGAATAAGCATCATAAATACATCAGATGTCCATGTCTATTTCTTCATCATTTGCACAAACCAACTAAAAAATCAGAAGAAGAAAAAAATGTCTCACCTACAAATTGAAAAGAAATGAAGAGGATGAAGCAATAATATGAGCATATAGAAGAAGTGCCTAAGATAATCAAACTATATTTATAGACCATCACTGGCACTCCTCCAACAACTTCAACAAATCTGTGACAAAACAACAGAGTAGCCTCAAATATAATGAACCATATTATTAAGCACTTGAAAATTATGTAAAGGTGGTTTGACCAACCACCCTTGGGAGATGGATGGTCAAGCCTAGCTCAAGACCCGCTACCCAGGTCACAAGGAGCACCTCTAGTCTAACCCTGAGTCTATTCCAATTTCTCTCAACCTCTCCCATCTTTCACAGCACATAAAACTTTAATGTGCCATGGATTAATTAAATAATGCTCTTTGGATCAATGATAGGATGCTTTCAAACACAAACATATGAAGTGTAGGAAAGGCACAGTAGTTATGGATATTTTTATAACTTGTAATCATCATATTGCAAAAATCTTTTCACTCTACATAACAAAATTTCTCTTTAAAACTTCTTGGTACTAGTGCATGGACATCCACTACTGTTGAATTATCCCTGGTTGGTTGTTGCATAGATTTTTTTCTTTTATCTCAATTGCATCATTTAGGCAAGAAAGAATTTTACATGCTTCACAAACTCCCCTACACTCATCTACCTATTTAAAAACCAATCGACATAGTCATTTGTTGAATCTGTCTGTTATGTAGCTTGTGTGATGTACAGGGTACTTAAAACACATAGGTCATGTCGTGGTCCTGCAAATTTTTTTGCTCTTTGGTGGATCAGTATATGAGAAGCACATCTAACATAGAGTAACACAGTAAAAAATAGTACCACAAATCTTTATGCATCACCTATCAATAAAATGATAAATCTATAGATAATCCCATTTTTAAAAATCAGGTTTTCCACCAAAAAAAGCAATCAATCTCCTCTATCCATATCATCTACCCACAGCATACAAAAACAAACATTTCGAGTGATCAAACCCTATAGATTCATCTCCATTAAACCCTAAAAAGTATAGTGAAAGTTTATTCTCTTTTCTTTGGTAATATATTATTTTACAATTTACAGGATGAGAATCATGAAACCTATGACAATATATCACAACATAAAAATGTCATACATGAATATAATGCATACTCAACTATCATAGACATTAGATCAACAGATCTGAAGAACATAGGCATGAACGAAGGGGAAATACTCTGTTTTACCTAGATCGTTGGCTGTGGAGGAGATCTTAGGAGGCTATCAAGCAGATCGGAGTGTCGGAGGGTTTGTTGGAGACAGTGAGAAGGAGATCGGCCACTGTATCTTTGCGTCAGGTGAGGAGGTAGCAGATCAGAGAACAGGGTTCAGTCAATGAACATCAACCCAGCATTGAAGGAGATCTCTCAAAAGAGGTTTAGTACTGTGTGATTTTGGTTTTCGGCGCAGAAGAAACCATAGATCGAAGGAGGATGGATGTATTAGGGTTTCCGCATCTTGCCTTTTGGGTTCGAAGAGGCTGGAATCGGCGCAGGAAGGAGAGAGAAGGAGTTTCAATGGGCATGGGTTTAAATATTGATGTTTGAAGGGGCACTATCATCTTTTCACAGACAGACCAAATCAGGTAATGCGTTTCATGGTAATTTAAGTGAGGTAAACCGGGCAGAAAAAAATGGGTCCAAAATGACTGATTGAGGTTTCTAATGAGTATTTATTTGTCATCAAACCAAACACAATTAATGCTGATTTTCAGCTTTAATCTCAATAAGCACCGAAATTAAGTGCAACCAAACACCCCTTATACTCCTAAAAAAATAACACCAAATTAAATGTAATGTAACCTTTTGCTGGCATGGTGAGTAATCTTCCATGTTGAAAATATAGTCGTCTTGTCCCCAAGTGGGATCTTAAGCACATGGGGATGCATTTTGATTCTAATGTATTATGAGGTGCCTGGATTTAGCATTATGTGGCCAATTTAGTTGTACAAGCATAACCACCAACACGTCCCCTCTTTGGCGGGGTGGACAAGTTGCACCTGTCCCACCTGGACGACTCGGGTTCTATCCCAGCTAAACCTCCCCCTTTGGGGAGTAAGGGCATTGTGCCCAGTTATTGTATTGCCCCTTGTGGGTCTTATTACCAGAAAAAAAACACCATGCTTTTCCCCCACCTGGTTTGTCCTTTTAAAAATAAAAACAAAAAATTGACTTGGCCATCTAATCATGCCTTATTTAGTATTGAAATTTTATAAGTATATATATATATTTTTTGAGATAATTTATAAGTATATATTTGTCTAATAAAAATATACTTTTAGATAAAGTATATGATAGTTTCACATTTTTCCTTATAATAATATACTAATATGTACAGTAGAATATAAAGTGTGTGAGGTGTCTAGGAATAACAGTAGAATTGAACATAACAACGCAGAAGCAACAATATTGATTGAAATAGGGCTCTTCAAAGTTGCTTGTCCTTTTGAGTTGGAACCATACATCACCTTCCATCATCCCATGTAGGGTGGAACAGAAATGTATACCTATATATAATAATACATATATAAAGTATGAACTGACAAATGTGACAAGCAGACAATCAAACAAAAGCTTTGTCACTGGTGGAGGGGCTTGTGTTATTTTAATATGGGCTTAGATTAAGGTCAGGTCATACCTCTCCCAATCACCATTCACTCTTGACATTATACAAAGGCACCTCCATTTTTGCTTTTGATTGAGTCATCCTCTGTATATCATTGAGGGAGTACGTAATGCTTTGTGGTGAATAAACAAACCCTGCTTTCACATGATGCCATGTGGGGGCCAAGAACAAAATCCCTGAGGATATGCAAGGAAAAACATTTCACTCATTTTATATGCCATCTTATCACCTTTCTTTTGAATTTGTGTCTTGCGTTCTCCTTTATAGATACAAAGAAAAAAAAGTGACAGATAAATTTATTTTTTCTTTGATCAAAATATTATTTATCACTCACTACGGATGAAAACGTGAGTAAAGTTTATGAGACAAGGTTTCTCGTGTCATAAAAGGCAACCCTAAGATTTGAGGAGAGTCAGTTTCCTCACACAGAGTCTATAATAATAATAAAGAAAAAAGTAAAATTGTCTTTCTTCCCTCCCTGTGAGAGAAACACGCAAATTTATTCTCGATTTTGTATGTTTTCATTTCTCTACTTTGACTCGCCGCACCCTTATTTTTCAACACGCTCCTCATGTGTTACAAAGTTTTCATGGTTTATAATAATAAATTGTTTTTTTTGTACTATGAGATGTCTTACATTAAAGCCAATTTTCAACCATTCCACCAAAAACATTACTGACCTGTGATCCTTTTGTACCTCTATTTTTTTTTCTCTTTTCTGTTACTGTTAAATGAGATTGTTTTTCAATAGGCTACTCCACAAGATTGTTTTGTAAGAAAGGAACTATAATGAGGAGAAAGATTAATAGATCATTATATCATGGTTATTAGAGTAGTGAATATAAACAAGTTACGTGTTCTCTTGTGTGGTTTTGTTCTTCTTTTTTTCATCGTTGTTCAAGTTCTTCGAATGAACCCTAAGAGACGTCGCTGTGTCAAAGCCTTAAGAGAAGGAAGATGGCATTTAGGTGAGGAGGATGTCACTACTTTTAGAATGTGTATTGTTTGGAAAGGGGAAAAAAAAAAAAAACATAGCTGCAATGGTCCCAAGTCTGCTGCAACCACCTGGAAGGAACAAATGTGAGCACTTTTTTGAACCTGGAAAAACAATTCATAGGAAGAAGAAAAAAATACCTTCTGGAAAACTTGAGAACAAGTAAAGAATTTTCTTTCTTGTGGTCCTTGACATAACCTTTCTTTTGATGTGTGTGAATGGAAGTCCCTTTCTATGACATGCAGCTAATGAAAATGAGGGAAACCAAACTATACATAGTCAATATCTAACAAAGTTTCTCATCATAAACAAAATTAGATTGGATTTGGCGTTTATGTCTTAGTGGATCGGCTCAACTAAACTGAGTCAACAGGAAACACTTTCTTTTTTTATTGTACAAATAGTTACATAAAGAGGGTTCTGGGGAAAAGTTTGTCAATGGGGAGATTGATTGCATGCTGTTTGTCCCAATGTCAATAAAAACAAGAATCTTATATTTCTTGTCTCTTCTGGTGGTGTATCTATTTAGCCCAATATATAAAAAAGCAAGTGGCTAGTGTAACTAACTTTGTAGGTGGAATCTAGAAAACCTTTTTTTCATTAATCTGTTACCTTTCAATTTTTAGCTTTTTCTGTGCTACAAATAGGCAGAGAAAGGATTGATCTTTCAATCCTTCAATTTTTGGTCCTGTTGTTGATGTCTCCATTATTGGGAGACTAGATCTAGCTTACAACAAAAATTGTCACCATCTCACGTGTTAAGCACATCAGATTGTTACAATTCAGTATTCCATTAGAGATTGATCAACCATATAGGATACTGACTAAATCCTATCAGTAATTGGTCCTTGGAATTGCTCAACAAAGCTTCTCATATATTTCATAGAAAAATCAGCCAAAGAGGAGAGAGATTCTCACCTTGAACAACTATCATATTTGATTTTGGAAAGATTTTCATATTGGTGAGGCTCAAGCTTAAAAGAGAAGTAAACGATAATTCAAGAGCCACATTGTTAAGTTCTAAAAAATGACAAGTTTATTGATCATTTATAAAGAAGTGGAACCGAATGAAATTGCGAAACGTTCTTCAAGATATAAACTGAGCCACCCAACATGACTTGAGCTTGCATAAGATCTTCATCAGAAAAAATACACACACAAAAATATAACTTTAAAATGATCCCAATAGAAATGAACAAATAGATGAAATATTCCTTGTCATTGAACCAGAACCATAACATGAAATATTGGTTCAGTTGCACTTGTGAGTGGTTGCTATGGGAGGAAAAGTGTATAGAATATGAGCAGTTTTATCTACTTAAATACTCTATCTGGCATCCTGAATTAAGAATTATACAATAATTGGGAAATTCATACCTGAAGGAGCAGATGTCCCAAGTAAAAATCACAAGCAAAATCTGCCTTCTCTTCATTCAAGATATAACGAAGTTTCATAGCCTCCGTCACCTAAAGGGCTCAATCAAATATTCCTTAATAATTTCCACAAGAATCGATGGGGTGGGGGTTTGCATTTATTGCAATTGTAATACAAAAATACACATAATAACAATAAAAAAAATACACATAACTAGCAGAACCAGTTCGCATCTAATGTTGGACACTGTCAGAAATGCAACTGCCTCATGATGGGTGATATCAAGGAACTTTGTGACATAAATAAATATATATAGCCAAGGAAGGAATCAAGGAGACTGTGTCTACATGTAACTGCAAAGGAAACGCTGTGACAAAATGCAATGCAGGTGTACCAGACACTCCCCAATGGTGCGTAGATCCTTAATTTCCTCCGGTATCTTCAACCAGCCTTCTTATCAGAGCGATTAAGATTAAGATTGAACCACCTTTTCTTGGCCAATTTATCTTTCCCATCTGAAACTACATCCTCTACAGAGCTTTCACCATTTAACTCATCACCGGGAGCTTTGCTGCTGCTGCTGCTGCTGCTACAGCTACCATTGGAAGCGATACAGCAATTAGTAGTTCTAGCCACAGTGAAAGATGATTGTATGGTATCTCTCTCTTTCAGAAGCTCATCCACCTGCATATAATATGTTCCTCAGGAACATTAATCAATTGTGACAAAAATCAAACGGATCAAAGCAAATTTATAGTGATTGGATAGTCGTGGGTTATCAGAAGATCAAGATGGACTGGAAATTTATCTGTTTTGTGAAGGATCAGTCATAATGAACAGCAAAAATCCACATATAAAACCTTACATGAAGAGCTTATGATGTTCAATCTGAAGAGTTTGGATCTATCTTCCATATACCACATAATTTTGAACCAACCATGGAGATGATTATCTCAAACACAGCCTATCCTCTTATTGCCAGATAGCAAAAGAGGCACATGGATAATCAATTGCGATTGGAAGTGAATACACTGAACTTCCAATGTTTGGGAAACTTCAACATCAACAAAACGCACATATATCTATTTATTTACAGATCCACATAATTTTACCAAATATCAGACATGCATCCCTGAATCTCACAATTAAATGGGGACATATTTGGATATTCTGACAAGCCCACAGGCACAGCATGACATGGGATGTATTTTTGAAGCCACTTTTTTCAATGCAACATTGAAGATTATATAGTCAATGTATGTACATTTATTAAGCAATTTTATTAGATCATATGAATCTTGTTGTTGCTAACAAATGATAAATGTGCTGGTATGTAAATGGGAACCTTTTCTCTGCTTGAAAGAATAAAAAAAGGTCCTTGCTAAAAAAGAAAGAGTACAAAAAGATTTTTTTTTCATATATACCCCTCAAAGAACCCTTTATTGTCATGATACCCCCTTAAAACTATTTTACCACCAGTACCCTTCAAAATGGGTTGCATAAGTGTCCTTTTGAAGGGTATTTATGCACAATACAAATATTTTAAATTTTGCAAAATACCCCTCAAAAGGACATCCATGCACAATTTAAACCATTTTAAGAGATATTGCTGGAAATAGCAATTCACTAGGGGTATTCTGACGAAATCCAACTTTTTCAGGGGTATATACGCAAAAACAAATCTTCTCCAAAGGATTAAATCCAGATTCAGAGAGCGACATGCATAGGCATTTGATGCTCCTACACGTATGCATATAACACTCACAGCTCAAAATTTTTAAAAAGAGAAATGTTGAGATGAAAGTACAAACAAATAGCAGATCTACACTTACAGATTGCTTTTCTTGGATAAATCTGTTGGTCACTTCTTGAAAACGAGCGAGCGCCTATGCAATTATCAGGAGGTCAGAAAACAGAACAATAGATCTACTATAATACCGTAGGTTCAAAAGGGTCCACCTTTTGGTATTCAGTCTCAAACTTCCGCAACTCATTTCGCTTCATCAAAATTTGACCCTCAATATCCTTGAGCTTCTCCGTTGTAGACTCAAAGGTTTCTGTACATAAAGCCTCAATGGTATAGGTTGCAGGCTTAAAAAAATTATCCCCTGAAGAACATTAGAGAGGTCAGATTATTTCATAATGATAGCTTTGTCTCCAGAACAAAAGGAAGAAGAAGAGACTGACAAATGCAGACCGTAAACAGCAAAAATGTGAGTGCCCGCTTTTAATTCTGAGACTTCACAGGGTTGGAGACCTTCCAATCTTTTGAAAAAAGCAGCCTCAGGATCTTTGGCCATTGTTAACTGCACAATGATAAAGTTAGAACTCAAAATACCCGTGAAACTCTGGCATGAACACAGTTTCTAAAATATCGAGCGAAGCGATCTCTAGAAAAGTAGAAGCAACAAAAATTACATACCGCATTCACTGTAGAATCCATCCTGTAAACTTGAAAATGTAAAAAATACATCCCTGCAGATGTAACTTTTCCGGTTTTCTCACATTCTTCCTGCAGATTAAAAAAAAAAGAATATGCAGTATAAAGTTCTAGAGCTCAATTCTGTTTTCCAGTGGCAAAGCAGAATAGGTTTTCCAACACAATTTTTCTCGAAAAAAAAATCGGCAAACAATGCTTTAGCCAACAATAAAAAAAAAAAAAAAATAGGAGAGCCCAATAAGAGACTTACCCGATGAGAGAGCACACAGCAAATAAAATAATAATATGAGTTATTAGGCATGATCGGTCATTAAATGCTCTTTGGTTCACTGAATCATGATTGGCAGCTGATAACTTGATTTTAAGCTACTGGCCCATTGTCTCATTGGACATGATAGGTATTTTCTTTGGTCTATATATTTCTTTTCTGGTAAACCCTATTCTTGATTGCTTTAAATGTAGTATTGCATAAATATCTTCCAATGCATATGCCATTGCCCTCTTTAAGGGGGAGAAGCAGTACCAATGAAATCCCATTTATCCTTCAGTTTTGTCAAAATCTTCTTCTTGGTAAAATCTAACATGTTTAACAAACAGAAAAGCCTACACATAATCATCATGCTTTGTGAATTACCTTCAAGACCAATCCATTTCACATTGGTTTGATTTATTAGTCCTGCTTCTTGCCCTCTACTTATACGGGCACTTGGTAGACTACAAGCCCAAAAACAGGATTTCCTAATAGTTCTTTTTCCAATTCTAAATGTGTGTTCATGTATTAATCTCTCTACATCATGCTATAAGGATAGATTTATGAAGACCAATCATTGAAGTTCCCCAAATATTTGGAATGTTAAAAAGGGTAGGATCTCCCAGGAGAATTGTATTTTATACAGGCACATGTGCTCCTCACAAAACAAAAGTTCTGATTAACCAAGGTCTTACCCAATTGTCTGATATCTTAAATGGTAATCACATTACACAGAATCTTTCACATAGAAATGCAAAAATATTAATGAAAACCAAGATTTCATCTTCTTTCCCTAAAAAATATACATTATAGCAGATGGACAGAGGGACCTATGATATGATTCATATATTTCTTTGTACTTTTAGTTTTAAATTTTCTGGAAGAGATAATGCTCTACAAATTTCTATAAATTGATTAATGCAGAATTCCTTGAACATATACAATTTCATGTGCTATCAATCTCTCAGGGTAGGTTAAAGCCAACTCAACATCCTGGGCAGAACAGAACTTGAGTTGTTTGGCAGTTGCATGATAACATGATTTCCCTAATGTTAATAGTCAAATAGTTCTTTTTTGACAAAGAGAGGGAGCTTACCACCTTAGTCAACTAGTTCTATAAAGCAGACTGGAGAGGTGAAAGACATGTCAGATTAAAGCAAATTGATACACATTTGGCATATCTATGGCACTCTAGATCCAGAATCCCGTGAGGCATATAGTCTTCCACCATGCCTATCAAACAGATTAAAGCAAATTGATACAAATTTGGCATATCCATCATGCCTATAGAGAATAATTTACTCCAATTACTTTTTTTATTTTCTAACTTTTCTAAGAGAGAGTGACAAAGTTATTCCAAGCTTTCATCAAACAAAAATGTGGACTAAATCTCTCATATTGCTCTCAGAAAAAAGAATAAAAAAATCATCTCAATACCAAAATAGAATGAAATAAATATGAACGATGAAGTAACAAGACTTAAAATCCAATCTGTACCTGTAAGGCTAACCCATACCCTCCATTGGCTTCATGTTCAAAATATAAAAGCTGTGACGATAAGACTAGTGTCAGATGAATGCTTACAAGGAAAGCAAAGATTTGTACTGCACACAATAGTTTTAGCTATACCTTGAATTTGCTTTGAGCAGCTGAAACAACTCTCACTACTATCCCCAATTGGGCTTGTTGATCACTAATTGTAACCCCATAAAAGTGAGCACATTGTTTTTCAACCTGCATCATAACAAATCAGAGAAAAGATTAGCAAAGTTACTAGAAATCTAGTAGACTAATCCTAAGGAATAAAAGAAAATTAGAAAACACCTTCCCAGTGACGGATGTCCCGAGACGAAGTGGCCTAACCGTCACAACTCCACTAAGAGCTTCTTCAAGCACTGTAGCAGAAATTGTCGTCTTGATAGGGACACCCAGCTTGCTAAACACATTTAAACCCAATGGATTAAGGCCTAAGTTTTAACTTTAAAAAAAATAAAAATAAAAAACTCTGATGGATCATTGCCTGAATAATGCTGCAAACATCGTATTAACAGTTCCCAAATTAGATAAGTCAATTTCCATATCCATACCCTCAGTCTCCAAAGCCTGAGCCAAACATATGAGTCATTGGTCAAGACTCAAGACTAAAAAAGAACAACATAATCTTCCAATGCAGCACATAAACAGTTTACGAAAGTTTCTTATTACAAGTTCAACAAAAAATTGTATTAATGCACAGGAAAGGGTTACTTGCATATACCCCTCAAAAATTCCTATTTTATCGAAATACCCTTGTTAAAACCTTATTCCCAGCAATACCCCTCAAAAGGGTTTAACTTGTGCGTGAATGATCTTTTGTTATATCAAATATGTATTTTAAGTCGTGCATGAATATCCCTCAGAATGACATTTGTGCACAACTTAACCCCTTTTGATGAGTATTGATGGGAATAGGATTTCAACAGAATTATTTTGGTAGTATAAGATTTGTTAGGGGTATGGTATTTCTACAAATAAATACAACTGATCTCCCATGTAATGTGTTGGACCATGTTGTTGTCAAAGAATGAGAAAAGTTTTCAGCGTATTTCATAGAGAGTGCATGGAATGATATCATGATAAACTCAAAATAACCATGAAAAACAAAAGTTGGGGATGAAAATGTGAGTGGATGGTTTCCTAGTTCTATAGGGCTTGGGGATAGTGTATGTGGTCGGTCTTGCTATTGGCTCTCTTTCCAATTTCCAGGTGATGACTTCCCACCTTTCCTCAAATTTAAAAAGATGGATTTGCTCCATAAATTCCAATTGCCTAATTCACTTGTATCAGGATAAAACTGTACCCATTTTGTTTCTAGGAAAAAGGATAATTAATTTTAAAAGGAGTGCTCCATAGGTGGATTTAAGTACATCTCCTGAACAGGTTTAGTCTTATTAGTGAATATGGGAACACTATGTGCAACATTTCTGTCATAAACATATGCTGGTAACAATAGGCACAATAAGTTCAAAAGAATTTCCTAACAAAATATAATGCACCAAGAGAGTGCAATTTCTGCATTGCAATAGAAGGAATATGCAAAAGTAATAAGCCGCGAGAAATCACCTCAAACCCTGCTGTGTCATACTGCTTTCTTTTATCTGGGTCTGCTAAGATGTTGTAAGAATAGGCAACCTCTTTGAAAAGTTCTGAGGCTTCAGGGTTGCCAACATTTTTGTCAGGATGGTACCTGTCCATAATATAGAGAAGTTAATTGTTCCAACAACACTGTTCACAACTAACAGTTGCAAAAATATAAATGCTAACACAAAATGAAGAGGTTTGACGATGTACTGTATGAAGACACATGAAAAGTCATGTAAAATCACCAGGTTATGCAGAAGATCATACCAGAGAAGAACAAAGGTCTATAAACAAAATTGATCTGAAGATATTAGGTATAAGAAGAAAAAAAAAACTCCATAGAAAAAAGAATAAGATTGCAAATTTACTCAACATTCATCACGAAGAGCATAAAATTGCTTGCAGATAGAGATGGGTTCAAGTAGCTTATTGAATCAATGATGGACGTGACAAAAAAGAAAACAATCTGGTGACTGGTGGGGAAGTGATTACTGATGCAACTCCTTTTTTAAAAAAATAAATGGTTTCCAGGACATTATGGATATTGGAATTGATAGCTTACCTCTTTGCTCCCCTCATTTTTTAAATGCGAATGGTAAAAGAAATTCAATGATATTGTATAGACCCCTGATTGATAAAAGAAAAGAGAAGCAACAGGCAAGTCAATAAGCACAACTTCTCAAGACATTATTATCATCACATACTCCAAAGCGCCTGAATATCAAATTTTGACTTGTTCATCCCAAAATAGCAACAACCTTAATTGGTTCATTCAATTGTTTAAACATTTATCCATTTTTTATTTGAATGAAAGGTGCAGCACACCACCTGTAATTCTACTGGAAAACGAAACATTTGGGAACATTCAATATATTTGACCTGGTTAACAACCAGAAAATGATTTCGGTTCAGCTACAGTGCTAAGATTATCAACCACACATGTAAGCATGATCCATTATAATAAAATGAAGGAACTCTTTCTCACCTAAAGGCAGTTGTTATTGTTCACAGACACTGGTCCCAAGTACATCTTAACTTCTAATAAACACCCATTTATATCTCAACTCTCTCAATAATTCACTTATCAAATCACCATAATTTCCAATACTATCAAATACCAATAGTAGCAATCTGAGGCAAAAAATTTAGGTTCATGTGAATGCTTTCTCCATCAAATTCACTCTTTAAGAATTCGATGAAAAGTGGAGGAGATGAGATGGATAAAGATATCCAAGAAAAGAACACCCGCAAGTAAATTCTGTCCAATTTCATGATACCTAGAAAATAATCTCGATTATCAGAATGCATAATAGTCATGGAAAATCACCTTTTAAAACATTACTACTTCCATAAATTTGCTTATCACCATAGCATAACCAAAACACCAAGCCTTATTCCATCTATTTGGGGTTGGACAAATGGATTAAAAGTTAAAACACAATTAATGTGACGCTGACCCCCCTGTAAATCAACCCAGTTCTTATATGAAACTCTAGAAGCAATGTAGGGCAATGCCATATCTTCTCTAAAAAAAACTTGAGGAAAATATTACATTTTGTCATTCCTGTGGTCACTTTTGCATATCAAACACATTTTGAATATTTTTTGAAGTATATGCTTATTTAATGAAATACATAGTTTCACAAAAAGTGAAGTACATACTCGAATGAATTCAATTCAAAATTTTAAATTTTTCATAATAGTCAGGAATTTATTAGATAATGTGGTGTCTGCAGAAATGTCCAGAGTGTATCATCGCCCAAAATTTTAAAGATCAAGATTAGTAAATACGTGCACAATATATACTCTCAAGTTCTAGTGCCAGATTTCATCAAATTTTCCTTTAAAGATTACACATTTTCAAAACCAGCTAAATTGTCAACACAAAATCTCATTTAAATATTGGCAAGAAAACTCGCAATGTAGGCAATCAAAGGAGCTAAAATTAAAGAAAAAACAAAAAAGGTAAAGAATGAAAAAGCCCTCACTTGAGAGCGAGCTTCCTGTACGCAGTCTTGATCTCCTGATCCGAAGAATCCCTCGACACGTTCAAAACCTCGTACGGATCCCTCCGAACCACCGGCGCTGATGTCCCTTCCATCTTCACCGACGAAACTCTATGTGTCCTTCACATTCTCTCCATCAAATATTCAATTTCCTGTCTCCGAAATGTAAAGGAACGATCACCACCGAAAGCGCAGCTGGAAAGGCAGACAGAGAGAGATTTATAGAATGAATACAAGAATTTGAGAGAGAGAGAGAGAGAGAGAGGGAGAGAATCGGTACCTGAAGAGGATTTGATGAAAGCAAAATTGATTCTTCGTTTTCATAAAAGTGCGATTGATTATCGAATGAGGCGCTCGCAAAAATTCATCGGAACCCGTAATTTCGGAAACCCGGTGTCCGTCAGATGTTACGGCAGCACATCAACTTATATTAAAGGGAACATCCGTTACAAGTTCCGAAGTTCGGCTATTTTTTTTTATTTGGGCGCGGTTTCCTAGGCGAACTCAGTCTATGGCCTTCTTTGAAAGATCATGGGATAGATAACTTTTTTTTTTTTTTTTAAATGTATTGTTAGTTATTCTGGTTACAAATGAAATAATATGACATAGTTTGATAAATGGATGAATATTTAGAATGAGTTTCCTTAATTTATGAGGTTAAAAAGACTATTTATGAGGGTCTAGCGAATTTTTTGACGGGGAGAAAGGTGACCGTGTTGCAATACGCCAACGATACTATTTTGTTGAGCATCGAGTCGGGTTGAAGTGTGAGAGGACTCCATTTCATCATCTTCTGTTTTCTGCTATTGACGGGTGTCACACTCAATTGGCAAAAGAGCACCATGCTCAGGATTTACACGTTGAGTGAGGAGGAAGAGGCGCTCGCAACATGGATGGGATGTCCGACAATGGCGTTCCCAACCAAACACTTGGGCCTGTCGGCTGCCCTTGCTTAAGGGGTAGGCCTGTCAATGGGTCGGGTCCAGACCCTGATCCGACCCGACCCGGACCCGATTACACGTGTAATATACCCGATCCGATTTGGACCCGACCCAACGGACCCGAACAAACAAACAGGTCGGGTCCGGGTCCACCACCCCCCGACCCGTTGGACCCGAGACCCGATTGTTTTATTAAAATATGCTCATATATTATAAGACCATTAGTATTAGTTGATACATAATTTTATTTCTTACTTAACTTATTTTTGTATCCACAAGTCATAAATCATAATCATAATAAGCCCATAAATCATAAGTCATAATCATAATCATAACACATTTTTGTTGGGTTGATGTTGCAACTTATAAGAATTTGATTGTTTAATATGTAATAAACTTAGTAATATATTATCGTCGGTTTGTTTTGGACAATTAACTTATTAGCTTTTGAATTTGTATGATTAATTAGTTTGTTGCATGATTTATGTTTATTATTTAAGTTAATATGTTAGTGTTTATTGTTTTGAATGTTGTTTAGGTTAATATTGTTTTGAATGTTTGTATAATTAGTTATGTTTATTATTTAGGTTAATATGTTTTTTATGTTAGTGATTATTGTTTTGGATGTTGTTTAATAATTCATTTACTTCTTTTGAATTGTATAAAATTATATTCAAACATAGTCTCATTAATAATAATGTTTTATTACAAAAAATTTCAAATAGAATGATAAGGCAAACAAATACACGAGCTCTTCTTGTTTTTTTTTTTTTTTTAACCAACCATCCGGATCGGGTCGGACCCGGACCCGACCCGGGTTCGACGGGTCCGGGTCTACATTTCCCCGGACCCGTCGGGTCTTGCCACGGGTCGGGTCCGGGACCCGACCCGGACCCAACCCGTTGACAGACCTATTAAGGAGTGAATGAGGAAGGAACATTGGGACCCTCTGATCGATAGATTCGAATGACATTTGGCAGAGAGGAAAGGAAAGTTGCTAAGTTGGGGTGGCAGATTGACACTGTTACAAGCAGTGTTGACTAACCTACCAAGTTTCTATCTCTCGGTGTTTTGCATACCAGCGGGGGTGCTGGACAGGGTGGACCGCATCTGGAGGAGATTTCTGTGGCGAGGGGGTGATGCGACTAGATGGGCGCCACACATGGTGGATTGGGGGACGTTATGTTTGCCTAAGAAGGAGGGGGGGTGGGGGTGCTGGATCTGGGCGTCATGAACCGAGCACTGCTGTCAAAATGGATGTGGCGGTAGTTCAATCAATGTAAGGAACTATGGTGTCAACTGATTAAAGATCAGCATGGGGGTGGCGGAATTTGGGTGCACTGCTGGCCAGTGTTAAACGTGCGCTTGTCGCAGACATGTAAGGGACTGTTTGCGGAGCAGGAGGCGATGGAGTTGGCAATCGCGTGGACTGTTGGCAATGGCAAAGCGGTACACTTCTAGATGGATCGATGGAGTGGTGCGGAGAGGTTTCGCAATCTAGCGCCTGATATATACCGACTGGCGACCAGAAAGGAGGGGCAGGTGGCGGACTTTTACACACAGGAAGACGGGGCATGGGTTATCGAGCTCACGTGCGCAAGGCTTAGTGCGAATGAGACTCTCCAACTCACGACTCTACTGTCGCGTCTGACGCGTTCATCCTACGGGCGGAAGAGATGGACACTTTTCGGTGGAAGCCGAGGGCATCAAGTGTCTCCTCCATCAAGAGCGCGTATACATGGTGGAAGGCAGAGCAAACAGGGGGTGCACTCACTTATGAGAAATTTCAACAAACATGGAGGCCTAGGATTCCCGCGAAGATCAAGGTTTTCTTGTGGTTCCTGTATCTAGAATGGGTGATAACAAAGGTGTACAGGTCCCGATGGGCTCCCGCGGTAGGGCTGGTAAACGAGCCGAGCAGCTCGGGCTCGGCTCGGTTAAAGCTCGCTCAAGCTCGTTCGCTTAGACAAACGAGCCGAGCTTGAATAATTTTTAAAGCTCGGTTTGTAAACGAGCCGAGCCCGAGCCGAGCCCGAGCCGAGCCCGAGCCTAGACGAGCTCGTTTACTTAACTGAAAAAAGGTTAACGAGCCGAGCCCGAGCCGAGCTCGAGCCCGAACTTATGTTACTTTCACATGTATAAGGTATTGTGATTTATGAAATGTGACTTCTCAAATGCTAAACAAGATTTTTTTTAGCTAAACGAGCCCGAGCCGAGCCTTGATTCGAGCTTCAGCTTGGCTTGTTTAACAAACGAGCCGAGCCGAGCTTTAACCGAGCTTTTCACGAGCTCAACGAGCCGAGCTTGAACACAAAATGAAGCTCGTTTCCGAGCCGAGCCGAGCCCGAGCCGAGCCTGATACTAAACGAGCCGAGCCTGAGCAGGTCAAAGCTCGGCTCGTTCGGCTCGTTTACCACCCCTACCCGCGGACTCTACCGATTGCGCGCTATGCATGGCAACCCCGGAGACCATCACTCATTTGTTCTACGTGTGCCAGGTTGCGCGGGAGTTTTGGGCTCAGGTGGGCAGGCAGACCGGCCTGCGGACTTCATTTCAAACACTGGATGAGTTGTGGGTGGCAGGGAAAGCGATGAAGAGAGCTGATGATAACATTTTAGCCACGATGATTTCGCAATCCATAGTCCCGGCGGGGGCGTTGACGAAGGACGAGAAATGACTCCATTTTCAACGGGACGCGAGTGTACCAAGAGAACATATGGGATATGTTTAGTGGGTGCATGCGGGATTGGGTTATCGCTAAAGCGAATGAGGTCCAATTCTGGGAGGGGGCACTACGGATTGTGGGGTGAGCGCGGAGGCACGTGTGCAGGCGTTTCGGTTTGATATCTCTCTTCTAACCAATACCGGCACTGGTTGTATTTATCTTTGCTTTGATTTATGTCATCTATTCTCCCCCAATTCAGAATTTGTAATTCGAATTCAACAACATAATCGGGTAGCAAACATCTACCTTTTTCAACAACAAAAAAAAGCCTATTATTTTTATTCATATTTACATTTAATAATGCATTTTGTTATCTCCATTTTTTTGTGTTCTTATCATTAGCTTTGCATTTGGATCATATGATGTAAAATATGGGATAACTTCAAAAACAAATTAAAAATATCAAATCTACCCTTTCTATTAAATGGGCAATAATATTTTTGGTTTTTGTTTTATTAAATTTTTGGTTTTTGTTTTTTTTGTTTTTTTGGAAGTGCGGTAATAAATATTATCTATGTTTTACAAAATGAGGTTAAAAAATGGAGATAAAGTCTATTCCACCTTTTACCTAGAACAAAATATCCTCACTTTTCTCTCAAAATACAGACAATTGTCCATGCTTTATCTTTTTTTTATGCCATATGGGATAATATGTGATTTAACCCAATTATTTACTTATCCAACCCTAATCATAATGTCAAACTAGGCCTAAAGTTTTTGTTGGTGGGTTAATATTGAATAAATTATGAATAAAAAATGAATAAGATGTGAATAAAGATTTATAAAAAGTAAAAAATTGATTTGACATTTAAGTCTTTTGATTTAATAGAGGTGATGACACGTATTTTGACACGTGAACCCCTTTTATAATAGGGGAATAGATTGAATAGAATAACATAATTCCAGTAGAGACTTGTAACACCAATACAATTTTTAGCATAGTTATTCCCTCTTATTCCTTGCAAATAAACAATATTTTGGTCTTATTCTCGTCTATTCCTCTCTATTCCCCCTCTAAACCAAATGTATGCGAAAAAAATAAAAAAAAATGTTGTTATACACAGTCCTTTTTTTATAGTCTCAAATATAGTTTTATATATCTTATTAGTCATCTAAGTGATTTTTTTTACTTTTGTTAAAAATAGATCCATTCAATTTAAAAATAAAATGATATACATTTTTTATTAAAATATATATTTTATTAGACAATGGTTATTATTTACCTAAAGATTTGAGATACCTACACCGTTGAAAAACAAACAAAAAATCGAAAGGAGGTTAAATGCATGAAATCCCAAAAATTAAATATGATTGCATGCATACTATTTCATATTGTACAAGTAATTTTTCTAAGAAATTTATTTATAATATCAATTATCTACAAAAATATTTATATCTGAAAAAAGTCATATTTAAATATTGATATAATCATTCATATTAATATTGAAATAATGATTTAATAATAAAAAATTAGATTAAATACATATAACCTCCTAAAAAATATTGTATAATATTAATACCCATATCTACGGATCTACCCCTTTGAAATGTGGCTTGTGGGTAGGTCTGTCAACTGGTCGGGTCCGGGTCGAGTCGGGGTGGACCCGGATCCGACCCGTTTAATTGTCGGGTCCTTCGGATCAGGTCGAGTCGACCCATTAACAAATTCAGGTCAGACAAAGAGAAATTCAGAAACTTTTCAAAGGCCTAGAATAGTTTCATTTTTTTTTCCATTTTAATAGAGTTTAATGTATTATAAATAGTTCTTCACTATTTTGATTTTTAAATGTTTTATGAGGGAATATTTGGAATACGGTTTGAATTATTATGCTTTTACGTCACTACAACAAATCGGGATTTTAGCAACTGCCAAAACCGTCGCTAAAAGTAGAAAACGCCGTCGCTATTGATATTACCAACGTTTGATAAGCCGTCGCTATTCGTCGCTAATTATCCCGTCGCTACATGTATTAGCGACGGCCGAGGCCGTCGCTAAAAGACGATATTAATGCCGTCTACAGAGTCAATTACGGGTATGTTTTTTTAATAGCGACGGGCTGTGGCCGTCGCTATACTTGTTGCGACGGCCAGTGGCCGTCGCTAATACTTTTAGCGACGGCCGAGACCGTCGCTAATAGGAAAAATTAATTTTTAATTCTTTTTCCCGTTGTCAATAATAGCGACGGTCACTGGCCGTCGCTATTTCCTTCCTTTCCCACCTCTGTCCGATTTATTGACAAAAAAAAAAAAAAAACCTGTATATATAATATTTGACACAAATATATAATTACACAATTAACATTCACCAAACCCTGATTCCGGTAAACAGTTAAATAAAACAAATCCTGATTTATAATGTCATCATTGATTAAAAGAATATATACATATGGACTTAAGTGAAGATATGAGAAGAAACACACATCAATTGTTGAATGAAAACTTGCATCATCAGTCCTGCAAAAAAAAAAAATACAATCTTTAGGTTATGAATAAATAAATTAGAGTAAAACAATAAACCAAATTCGTAAATATTATGTGAAACATTTATCAATTTACTATATATCCAACTTTATCATATTACTTAGTAGACACAATAGCAAAACCTTTGTCCAAATGATTTTTATTGTCATTCCTATCTCACTAACTTTGACCATCATATTTTTAAATCACTTCACTTTTGTTGGCGTAATGTCTCTATCTTCATAAAAACTCTTGAGTTGTCATATAATAAAACCATGTAAACTCATTTGAAAATTCAAATCACAAACCAAGTTCAAGTAAAATCCAGGACAGATGGGAGTAAACTAAGTTCAAGTAAAATCCATCATCATGCAAAATACAAGTGGATGCCACATTTGATCACAAACTAGAATCATTATATTAAATTTGAAATGTGAACTGATTATGTATTTCATATAATAAATTTGTACAAGAATGAATAGTCATAAATGCAAGAAAAATTAAAAAATCGTACCTCATTGTGTGGGTCAGGCATCATCTGATGCATATATTTCTGCATCTGCTCCATGGTTCTCTTCATTTCTTGCATTTCTTGTTCACGCAACCTCTCTCTTTCACGTAAGCTCTCCATTTCAGAACGCATATCTTCAAGTTGAGAACAGACTGCAACATAACTGCCTTGTGATTGACTCGATGATGATCCAAATACTGAAGTAGGCGTTGGACCTAACCCAAAACCGCGGACTCGTCCATGTCTCTCTGGCCCCATAATGGAAGTGTATATGTCATCACTAACAGTGGAGCCAGACTCCTGTGTCGATGCCACTTCTCTAAAGCGATTCTGTTAAAAGATAACATATTACTTTGAATATAATTTAATCATTATTAAGTTTATACAATAATTACATACCATTATTTCAGCAGATTTTGGATCTGATGGAGACCCATCTTTCTTGGTATGGGTACGAGCAAAAAGCTCAGCTCGTGTAGGTACACTGCCATCCGTTCTTGATCTTATCTATTGTCACGACATAAATTAATAGATAAACATTATTAAAGAGATAACTAGAAAATAAGACAAAATGAAGATAGTCACCTCCTCCTCTCTGTAACGAGCAAAACTTTTTGTCCCCCCACAATGTTTAATAACTTGTTTATTCCGATTTTGACTATTTTTTACAGCTATTTCCTACATGAAGTTAATATGAATATCAATAGTAGAGTAATATCATAACAGAATTTAAAAAATTATAATTACTAGATAAAATTCTTACTTGTGCCTCAGGACTACTCCAATATTGAACAAGCCAAGTCCAGTCACTATCAGAAATACCAGGGGGAGGTTTAGCCAATCTTTGAGCATCAGTATCAAATGGCTTATAATATTTTTCTTTCAAATCATTTTTCCACTCTCGGTATTTGGATGCCATTGATTGGAAAACCCATTTTTTCCTCTCCTCCCCTATATCAACTGATTCCTAAAAAAGAAGAAGAAATGCATTGTTGTCGGATTAAATACATCCATTAATATAATTGAAACTGTTAAATAAATGGGTTTGAATTAATGGATTTCACCTGAATTATCTTCCACAATCGTTCTTTTGTTGACGCAGGTATATCAGCCCATTTTTTATATTGTAAAGGGACATGACTATTTCTAACAGTCGTTCCCAACAAAGTAGAAAAACGATCGCTAGTCGGTTGCCCATGTTCATTCCAATCAATGTGCAATTTATCTCCCTGTGGTAAAATTATGCCCCTTGTTGGGCCCCTCCTTCTCACGCTAGTAGAACCTATAAGAAACATCAAACACACACAAACACACTTAAAATTTAATGTCATGTACAAGTCAATATTTAATAACAAATTTTTTCTAACTTTAAAATCATACCTATACTACTAGAAGCTAGATTGCCCTGGGGAAGCATGATCACCCACATCATGTGCTCTCTCCGGTGTCAATCTAGTTGACTGTCTTGAAGATCTCGATCGAGATGCCATGTACTTTATAAATTATGAAACAAATATTCAAAATACACAAATACTTTAAGATGTAATGTATAAAGCATAATAATGAATCATGGATAGTGAGAAAAACAAACATAAAAATTAGCATACATGTGTAATAAAAGCATCAACAACTTGATCATAAATTTATTAGCACAAAAATAACCACATGTATAATAAAAGAATCAACAACTTGATCATGAATTTATTAGCACAAAAAATTCATACATGTATGATAATAGCATCAACAACTTGATCATGAATTTATTAGCACAAAAATTCAAAATAAAAAAATTATGCATCAACAAATTCTCCTGCAATGTCTTCCCTATTCCAAGATACAATATCATCAACATTAGACTCTTGGAGCATCTCTGTTTCACTCGACTGAAATGCTTCATCTTCTACATCCATAGCATATGCGTTCCGAGGTTGAGTCTTAATTGGAACATACCAATTTTCATCATTTATGTTTTGGACATAAAAAACTTGTTGAGCTTGATGTGCAAGGATATATGGCTCATTGGTATTTAAAGTCCGTGAAAAATTTATGCATGTGAATCCATATTCATCCTCTTTTATTCCTGAACGACTTAATATATCCCACCAAACACATCTGAAAAGAACGATCTTGTTCCCACCAAGATATTGCAGTTCGACGATGTCTTCTAATATGCCATAGTACACAACATTTCCTGTTGTCGGATTGTTGTCTCTTGAGCTAGCAAAACTGGATACTTCCGCTGTTACAAAAACTCCACTATTTTGTGTTTTTCTTTTTTTTTCTCTAGCTTTTGTGTGAAATCTAAAGCCATTGACAATATATCCCATAACAGTCTTCACAGTTTGAGAAGGACCAAAAGCTAATGATTCAAGTTGCTCATTTAATCCATCATCATCGCGCTGCATTTTGGAAACCTATACATATAGATATACATATATCAGTATACAAACATTAAAAACCTATTTATACCTGCTTACTAACTTTTGAAAATTTCCAAATAAACTCTTACACGAGTTTGAAACCACCCACTAAACTCTTTGATGTGATTTCGGTCTATTTCCCTAGCACTCAAATGTCTATAATTCTCCTTGATGATTTGTTTGTGCTCCCTACAAATATATTAAAATTTAATCAGAACTATATTGTAACATATAACTTTGAAAAGTGGATTATAATGGATAAGTACTTACTGAATGAATGGAATTACTTCATCACAATTGTTTAACACATATAGACGAACTTGTTCCAACTCTTCTCTAGTCAACAAGCGTGGAGTAGTCTTTCCTAAACCACGACCAGATCCATTGAAAATTGACAACTTTTTTCGTGATTCATCAATGTCATCATCATTATTTCGGTCGAGTCGATTCAACCTTGTCTCTACCCCATGTAAATACCTTGTGCAAAAGATTAAAGATTCTTCTGAGAGATATCCCTCTGCAATAGAACCCTCTGGATAATTTTTATTCCGAACATAGGACTTGAGTCTGTGTAGGTACCTATATTAAATTTTCTATATGTCAATAAAAAAATGATATATATTTCTCAAAAAAATTTATATAAAAAAGGCAGAGTAATATAATAACCTCTCAATTGGATACATCCATCGGTATTGCACCGGTCCGGCTAACTTGGCCTCCTCTGCCAGATGAACAGGTAAATGTACCATAACATCAAAAAATGACGGTGGAAATATCATCTCCAATTTACACAATGTTATAGAAATACGAGCTTGAAGTTGCTCCAACTCCGCAACTCTCAACACCTTAGAACATAGTTGCTTAAAAAATGTCGACAACTCAATCAAAGATGAACAAACTTGCTTCGGCAGAAGTCCACGTATTGCAAGCGGGAGAAATTGTTGCATAAGAACATGACAATCATGACTCTTCAATCCCGAGATTTTGCCTTGTTTGACTTGAATGCATCTTGAGATGTTTGAGAAACTATCAGGTACTTTAATGTCCTTCAAGCATTTGCAAAATTTTCGTTTCTCATTCAAAGACATCGTGTAGCATGCAGGTGGTATTAAAAACTTTGCTCCCTCCTGTATAGGATGGAGTTGTTCCCTTATACCTAATAACTGTAGATCGAGACGAGAATTCAAATTATCCTTTGTCTTCTCATTTATGTTCAATAATGTAGATATCACATTATCACAAACATTCTTTTCAATGTGCATAACATCCAAATTGTGACGCAATACAATATGTTTCCAATATGGCAATTGAAAAAACATACTCTTCTTCGTCCAATTTTTTGGCAAATGGTGTTCGTCACTCTTTCTCTGCTGCTTGGACTTATTTTTATCTGCCTTACCAAAAGTTACTTGCTCATAGTCCTGCAATTCTTCAATAACTTCAAATCCATTCAAAGGTTTTGGCGCAACTCCCAACTCTTTCTTATTATTAAAAGACTTCTTATTCTGCCGATATTTATGATCAAGTGACAAGAAACGACGGTGTCCCATATAACAAAATTTGTGTCCGTTCTTTAATCTATCAGAGTAAGTCTGTTTGTGACAACATGGGCACGCTTTTTGGCCTTTAGTGCTCCACCCTGATAAGTTAGCATAGGCTGGGAAGTCATTAATAGTCCATAAGAGCACTGCATGCATTTGAAAATTTTGTTTGGAGAATGCATCATAAGTTTGGACTCCAGTCGACCATAATTCATTCAATTCACTTATCAATGGTTGTAGGTACACATCTATATCATTTTGGGGACCCTTAGGACCGGGAATAAGAAGAGATAACATGAAAAATGATTGTTTCATGCACAACCATGGTGGTAAATTATATGGAATCAAAATAACAGGCCATGTGCTATAAGGAGTAGCCATATTAGCAAAGGGATTAAATCCATCACTTGCTAAACCAAGTCTAACATTACGAGCTTCTGATCCAAAAGAAGGATATTCCCTGTCAATAGCTTGCCAAACCTCAGAGTCAAGAGGATGCCTTAATACTCCATCTTCTTTATGTGCAGTAGCATGCCATCTCATATCCTCCGCTGTTTTTGTTGACATAAACAACCTCTGAAGTCTTGGTTTTAATGGAAAATAACGTAAAATTTTTGCAGATACCTTCTTTTCCTTCCCTGTTAAAGCTGATGCATCTGTCGGATTTTCAACTGAATCTGTCTTCCACCGTGACAAACCACATACCATGCATTCAATTGCATTTTCATTCTCTTTCCAATATAACATACAGTCATTTGGGCAAGCATCAATCTTCTTATATTCCAGGCCAAGCTCTCGAAGAATTTTTTTAGATTCATAATGGTTCTTTGGCAATTTTTCACCTTCTGGAAATGCCTTTTTCAACAATTCCAATAACATATCGAAGGATTTGTTGCTCCATCCATTGAGGCACTTCAAATGTAACAACTGGACAGTAAAAGAAAGCTTTGAAAATGTAGTGCAGCCTGGATACAAATCGGTCTCAGAATCTTTCAACAACTCATAAAACTTTTGTGCTTCACAATTTGGCTCATGGGAACTACTATCATTCATTTCATTATCACCCCTATCACCTGAATCATGTATTCCAAACGCATCATGTAGCATTCCCTGAATATCATCACCCTCGTTGGAGGTTTCATCGCTGCTATATTCACCAGGAAATTTTTCTCCATGAAGATACCAAGTAGTGTAGTTCGGCAATATCCCCTTCCATAATAAATCTCCATGAACATCATCACGTTCCTTATGGAATACATTTCGACAATCTTTACACGGGCATTGAATTTTGTTTCCAAATGGTGATCGTGTAAATGCAAAATCTAAAAATTGAATGACTCCATTCATATATTCAGGACTATTTCTTGGTTTTTGCATCCAAGTTTTATCCATTGAAACAAATCCTGAAAATTACTGTAAATAATTAAAAAAAATAATAGTTATCGCAATGGAATAAGAGAATTCAAAATGCCAAGAAAAAACCTACCTATCTCTATAGATGAGATTTAATCTTCTTCTTGTTTTTTTTTATCAATAGCTATCGTTGGACATGTGAAGGCTGGGATATTACACCAAATAAAGATTTGTGTGTATTGTTTGGTTTGATCAGCTTAGTATTAATAAAACTTTTGAAAATTTTAAAAGTGACACGTAATGTGAATTCAACAACTCCATGGATGACTCTATATTTTGGAATTCTCTTAAAACATGTAATAAAAGGCTGAGATATTAAAAGGTTTCTTGGCTTTTGAACCCAACTTATATCCATTGAAATAAAGTAAAATACCAAACAAACTAATTCAAATAAAACACATATTTTTTATAGAACATAGCATGGGGCAGATGTTAGCAAAGAAAAGTTACATTAACATAACTCTATGCACATAATATATTATTCAAAGTTATAGACAAACATCAGCTAGATCTAATAAACCCTAATTAAAAATAATCAATTTTACATATACTCTTTTTGTCCATTTCTCTCTTTTTTGTGTAAGCAAGAACATTGCATTGGTTTGTATCCTCCCATTTCAAGCATAAAAAAAGTCACTCCAATATAAAACTATGGATTATAAATAAAAAACTATGACTCTACAATTTTGTACTTTTTATAAGTTCCTTTTATATCACAATCACCATATTTTACTAATAGAATATGAGATAAATTCCATATTTTTGCATGATTGATGCCTAAAGAATGTAGACTTGATTGGACATGTGAAAGGAAAGGTTGGTAAACAAATCAATTGAGTGTTTTCTTTTTTCCGGATAACAAGAGGCTTTATGAGAGAATGCAATTAGTTGAACAAGCAGGCACACCAGAATTCATCAACAATTGAGAGAAAGTAAAGCACAACCCAATATTGATGGCATATAGAGCTTTGAACATGTCCGAGCACAGTGAGGGGGAAAAGCCCCACACCATGTGCAAATATATCTTCCTATATTATGATGTAAGACCTAATATGGTAAGAAGTGAGCATAATTGGGAAGCATGTCAATTTCACTAAGAGCATTCTAAATTTGTTTCATTCATACAATGCAAAATGGACAATCACCATATCACAATCATCATGACTTTCTCCAATAAATTTCATCAGATTGTAATCCCTAACCTGGCAAGGCAGAGGTGGATGGCGGAGAGGCAGCGGCAGATCAGGCCAAGGCGGAGGTGGATCGCGGAGAGGCAGCGGCGGATCGGGCTGAGGCAGAGGTGGATCGCGGAGAGGCAGCGGCAGATCGGGCCGAGGCGGATGCGGATCCGAGCAAGGCAATGGCGGATCGGCCGAGGCGGCAGATGCAGATCGGGCAGATGCAGTGGCGGATCGGACGAGGCGGCGGCAGAGGCGGATCGGACGAGGCGGAGGCAGAGGCGGGCGAGGCGGGGGGAGAGGCGGGCGAGGCGGGGGCAGAGGCGGGCGAGGCGGTGGCGGATCGGATGGGGCGGCGGCAGAGGCGGATCGGACGAGGCGGAGGCAGAGGGGGCCGAGGCGGAGGCAGAGGGGGGCGAGGCGGTGGCGGATCGGACGAGGCGGTGGATCGGGGCGAGGCGGCGGCCAATCGGGGCGAGGCGGCGGCAGATCCGGCGAGGTAGGGTCGGGGCGAAAAGTGAGTCGGCTTTTGGCTTAGGTTTGTGTAAAAAAAAAAAAAAATTCGTGGTAAGTGGTTTGTTAAACCCCACTATCAGCGACGGCCAGCGACTGGCCGTCGCTATAACTGTATTAGCGACGTTTCTGACCGTCGCTAATACCGGATTCCTGCAGTCGGTTATTGTAAGAGGGATTTACCGACGTCCAATACCAGGCCGTCGCTATAACTCTATTAGCGACGGCCAGAAACGTCGCTAATACCGGAATCCTGCAGTTCTTTGAGGTATTACCGACGGTCAGATTTTGGCCGTCGGTAATGGTCCGCCTAGATACGCAATCCGTCTTCTGCATTCCTATTAGCGACGGTTTTATTTCGGCCGTCGGTAATAGCCGTCGCTAAAATCCAAATTTCTTGTAGTGGGTGAAGTCAAAAGGTTGTAAAAATATTTCAAATGTTTAAAATTTTAAATGATTATTCAATATTTAGTTATAAATGTTTGATTGAATCATGAGTGTTAGGTGGATCATAAATAAAAAAAATTATATAATATTTGGATTGAGTGAATCGGATCCAACAGGTCTACAGGATTGAGTCGGGGTGGACCCAGACCCGACCCGTTTTGATTGTCGGGTCCTTCAGAACGGATATTTAAGACTTTTTATCGGATCGAGTCTTGGTCGAGTCAGATCCAAGTCAACTCACGACCCGTTGACAGGCCTACTTATGGGGGAGGATTGTATTGATGAATATCCACCCGATAATGTGGTTGACCCACATGAAAAAGCATGGATGGATCAATGAACACTCGGTTATTCTCATTGGTTTTGACCACAAATATTTTGCCACCAAATTAATTACTTATTATTTTCTCACACCTGCGGTCGAATTAGAAGTAAAAAATATTATTGTTGTTGTTGTTGTTGTTTGAAAACGCATTTGAACAATATTTTATTTTTAAAAAAAAAGTAAACGTGATTTTAAGGGGGGGCCTAGGGTGGCATTGATCAATGGCAATTTTGTAATCGGTCTCTAACCTTTGTTAACTTACCTTAACTACTTATTAATTAATTCCCTCTACTACTAAGGTCCATTTATATTTTCTTAGATTTGGGCACCCTCTTAACTTAATTAACCAGGTTGCCTACCCCATTATTAAAAAAAAATAAAACTCAATTAAAAGTTTGTTATACCTTTTACCATAAGAAAAAATATGTTTTTTAAAAAGCATAAAAAATAAGCTTTCTAAAAACTAATTTTTATTAAGCTACACCTTTTTTTTTTCTTTTTCCTATTTTTTGATATTGGTGGGACTTGCATAACAAAAACAAAACCACATCCATTGCCCAAACTCCAAACATCAAACCACAAAAACCAATGAAACTCATCCAACCTAAACTTTCCCAGAAAAAAGAAAAATTAAAGCCGGAGCCTAGTCATCTCCTCCTCCTCCTTCGCAAGCCGGAGCCTAGTCATCTCCTCCTCCGCCGCCACGGCGGTCATCTCCTCCTCCCCCACCCGAGACGCGACGTCGTCGACCCGAACTCTTCGCCATGGCGGCTCAGACGTCACGCGCCTCTTCTCGCCTTCCCACGTCACGTACCCCACCGTCCGGCGAGGGGTTCTCTTTCCCTTCTTCGTCGCGACGACGACTGCCCCAACTCCTCGCGCGCCTTCATCTGGCGGGGACGGCCACTCGGGTTTGGGTCCTCTCACTTTGCCCTTCTCGTACGCGCGGTCGATCACGTCTTGGACGGAAGGGAAGCCATCCACGTGGAACGTGCCGTCCGGGGAGTAGGCGATGATCGCGTACTGGGAGCCGCAGAGGACCGAGTGCTCGCGAGTCTTCTTCGCGAGGGATCCGTATCTCTCCTGAAACGTGCGCTTCTTCTTCTTCTTCTTCTTCTCCTCCTCCTCTTTGGGCTTCACCATAATCGATCTTTTGCTGCTTTTTTTTTTTATCTGTTATGGAAAGGATGAATAATAATGTGTTTTGGGTTTTTGGGTTATGGAAAGTTTAGGTTTTATAATGGGGTTAATGGATTGGTTTGTTTTCCTGTTTTTTTTTTTAGTTGCCATTTATTGATTATTATTGTTATTATTGATTCGGATGAACGAATCATAACAAACTATATGGGGGTGAAATGGTTACATTGTATAAATATGGGTTTTTGTGTATATACCCCTTGAAAATATTATATTGTCAAGTTACCCCTTAAAACTCTATTATCATCAATGCTTTTAAAAAGGGCTAAATTGTACATGAATATCCTTTTAAGGGATTTTTTTGCATAATATAGTATTTTAATTTTTGTGAAAAGATCTACTTAAAAGATATTCATGCAATTTAAATTCTTTTTAACAGTGTTGTTGAAAATAGTAATATACCAAGGATATATTGATAAAATGAGATTTGTCGGGGGCGTATTTGCAAAACTAAATTTATAAATATCGTAGGTGCCTATCTTATCCACCAAATAATTTGGTTAACCCTTACATGAAAAAGTATGGATGGATCAATGAACACTCGGTTATTCCGAAGTTAATTCTCATTGGTTTTTATCGAAATGAAATTAAAATTAAATTCAAGGAAAGCTTCTAATACATATCGTATCATCATGTCTAACTTCAATTTAAGTGAAAAATTCATATTACCCCCTGCAATCTATTTTAGATATTCATATAATCCCTTAAAAACACATACATAAATTCAAATAGTTCATTGAGTTCAAAATCTGTTAACTGTTGTAGAATATTTCATAAATATTATGTTATCTAAACTCAGGTTCAACAAATTATACATTATTAACACCCTACATTTTCAGAATAATTCAAAAAAGCTCCTTGAATTGATAATTTTGCCCCTCCCATTATTATAAACATTACCTCCAACATTTCTTTCCTTATCCCACAGCCCTCCGATCCATTCATCAAATTCAGATGATCGATTGAATATATGAGAAACTTAACTACGATCAATCAACCGATCTGATAATTACTACAAGTAAGGATTTTATGCAGACGCGCTCGAATAAGTCGAAGGACCCTTTATCGTCGAACGAGCTAGAGAAGAGAAAATCCCATCAAATTAAATGAACAAAAATCAGAAACCAATTCATCACCCCAATCAACCACCACCACCCATAATCAACCAAACACGTCAAAGCACAGCAATTCCAATTAAGTAAACAAAGAAAAGCCAAAACATCTATTTCAACAAACAAAATCAAAGTCACAAGCCTCTCCGAACTCCCCTCACCTCTCTTTATCCCTACAAAACACCCAATCACATAGGAAAGGTCCATCACCCCATCACATATTTGTTTGCCAGCCTTACAACACTCCTTCGATGCGTTGAACCTGAAATCCGTCCCCCACTTCACCAACCCCTCCCCCCGAACAATAAAAATAGAGGATTCCAAACGTGATGGCTTGGACCAAAATTAAAATGAATGTACGCTAAACTGGCTCTAAAGTGTTTGTCATTAATAAAAACATTTCGTCACAAATTTTTTGCCACCAAATTAACTCTTCATGGAGCCCTAGCTGCCTGGCCGGGGCTTTTGTGATGGTAGGGTGGGATGCCGTGGACAGCTGGTTCTGTGGAAATCTTGTATATGCTTAACTTCTTATTTTCTCTCACTTCATGTCGAATTAGAAATAATAAAAATTATTATTATTAATGTCTGAAAACGCATTTGAACATGATTTAAAATTTGAACGCGATTCTAAACGTCACGTGGTAAGCTTTATTCAAAAGTGTTCTCCCAATGGTGGTATGCTCAGTCAAGAGTTAGAGAATGTATTATGTAGGGGTGGCAATACTGTGTGTCAACTTGCTTTAAAAAAAAGATACATGTTAATCAAAAAGCTTAAAAAATGATTTTAAGCTTTCAAAAAAAAAAAAAATCAAAGCCGGAGCCTAGTCATCTCCTCCTCCCCCACCCGAGACGCGACGTCGTCAACCCGAACTCTTCGCCATGGCGGCTCCGACGTCACGCGCCTCTTACCGTCTTCCCACGTCACGTACCCCACCGTCTTGCGAGAGGTTCTCTTTCCCTTCTTCGTCGCGACGATGACCGCCCCAACTCCTCGCGCGCCTTCATCTGGCGGGGACGGCCACTCGGGTTTGGGCCCTCTCACTTTGCCCTTCTCGCGAGGGGTTCTTCTTCCCTTCTTCTTCTTCGTCGCGACCACCGCAGCCACACCTTGATCTGGGGGGGATGGCAACTCGGGTTCGGGTCCTCTCGATAATTTTCCCTTCCTGTACGCGTGTTCGATCACCTCTTCGACGGAGGGAGAGCCCTCCACGTGAAGGGTGCCGTCCGGGGAGTAGGCGATGATCGCGTACCAGGACCCGCAGAGGACCGAGACCTCGCGAGTCTTCTTCGCGAGGGATTCGTATCTCTCCTGAAACCTGCGCTTCTTCTTCTTCTCCTCCTTTTTCATCATCTTTTTTTTATTTATTATTATTTTATCTGTTATGGACTTACGGAAAGGATGATAAATAATATGTTTTGTGTATGGAAAGTTTGGTTTTTATAATGGGTGGGGTTGATGGATTGGTTTGGTTTCCGTTTTTTGAGTTGCCATTTATTTATTTCGTGTTGATTTTTTATTATTAGTACTGATTAGGATTAACGAATCATAACAAACTATATATGGGGAGAAAGTGAAACTTATAATTACATTGTGTAAATATGGGTTTTTGCATATATATATATATATATATATATATATATATATATATATATATATTATCAATGTCTTTAAAAAAAGTTAAATTATACTACATGAATATCGTTTTTAGGGATATTTTTGCATAATATAATATTTTAAGATTTGTAAAAGGAATTCATGCAACTTATGTATTGTTGAAAATAGTATTTCACTAAGGATGTATTGATAAAATAAGATTTTTCGGGGTGTATATACAAAATAAATCTTATAAATATCATAACTACCTATCTTAACCCCTAATATAATTTTTTATAGGTCTTTCTAATATCATTTTATTCAAATGAAACGGTATCCTGTATGAATATCTTAACAAACCCAACCGAAAAAATAAAAAGCATATAAAATTTTAAAAAATAAAAAATCATAAATTCTAACAATAATATAATCAAATTTATCCCTTTGTTACGGACCTGGGGATATGGGCTGCTTTTTTTTTTTTTTTTTCTTTTTTTCTTTTTTTTGGCTCTCTTAGGCTCAATTTTTTTTTTAGTGCAAAATACAGTTTTATATATCTCGTTAGAAATCCAGTTTAACATATATCTCATTAGATGATTTTTTTTAGAAGTATATCTCATTAGATGATTTTTTTTAGAAGTATATCTCATTAGATGATGTATATAACTTATTAACTTTTTCTTACACTTATTAAAATTAGGTTCATTCAACTCGAAATAGAGCGATATATATTTTTTATTAAAACATATACCTCATTACATGATGTTTACTATTTAAAAAATAAAATAAAAGCATGTGTGGTATAAGTTTTGATTGGTAAAAATAACTAAGTCTTAACATTTTCTTTTTTCTAGTCTAATACAGAGGTCGTTTTCAATGGCACGAGGGTGTATGAGGAAAACATGTGGGAGCTCACGGTGTTACTCATACGGACTGGCGTGCGCTTTGCGCGGGGGGGGGGGGGGGGGGAAGTGCTCCTTGGTGGAGGAGCAATAGAGGCGGTAATGTAGCTTTGGTGCGAGAGTGGCACCGTCTCTGAGTCGATAACCTATCGACATCTCGGTGTCACCCTTTGGAAGCCACGGTTTTCCTATTTTCTAGTATTATTTATATTTTGTATCCTCTCACTACTACTCAGATCTGTATTAACTCTTTTTCCAATAAAATAGATTGGTAGCAATTATCTATTTTATTTCAAAAAAATAAAACATTTCCTTTATTTTTAAAAGACTCATGTCACTCCACTCAACAACAAGAAGAATTATCACAACTTCACGAGTCAAAAAATAAATAATAAATAAATAAAACTTCCCCATGATGTGATTGGATCCACAAGTCACCCTTCTTTAATTAACTTTCCCCCTCCCCTCTACACAAAAAAAAAAAAAAAACACTTCAATATATATATATATATATATATATATATATATATATTGTGGAGGGGAGGGGGAAAGTTAATTAAAAGAAGGGTGACTTGTGGATCCAAATATATATATATATATATATATATATATATATATATATATATATATATATATATATCCCTTCAAAAAATAAATGACTGAATCTCTTTTTTTTTTTTTTTATCTCAACTATTCTTAATATCAATCATCATCTCTAAAAAAATCTCTAATTTTTATTTTTTGTTTCATTAATCATCCTACAATTTGGGAATTGACAATTTTTTTTCTCTCTTCCATCAACCCTTTGAATGTATAAAAAATATTTCTTTTTATCTTTTTGTCATTTTTTATCTAAATTATTATATTAGGGATTTCTTACCTTAAACTTTGGATTTCAAAAAGAAATTATTAAATGATATTTTTTATATTAATATTTTTATTTCATTTTATACGTAACTTCTTCCACTATCCTATTGCAAGATTGAAAAGGAACATGGACCAACAATTCAGCACATTATGTGTCATGTGTGGGCATTTGGATCAAACCTATTACATGATGGGTCATCCCGACTCCACAAAAGTGAGATGTTGGGGCTAACCTATAAGCAGTTTTTCATTCAAATAATTAAGTTCGAAATGATCCTTTACGGTTCATAGAAAAATGAGCGATGTTACATTCAATCTTTTTTATAATTTAAAATGTAGTCTTATATATATAATTAAAAATTCAGTGAAGCATATGTATTGTTAAACGAGATATATACATTGTTAAATTTTTTTACATTTACTAAAAATAGATTCATTCAACTTGAAATATAGCAATATACACTTCTCACCAAAGTATGTAATTCGCTAAATGGCATTTACTATTCAAAAGAAAATAAAAACATATGTTGTCTACGATTTAGACTGTAAAAGGATAATGTTACGTACAAACGTACAGTCCCTTTATAATCTCAATTCCAGTCTACACGTGTTTTGAATTTTAAAAAATAGTAACACTATTTAATACCGTACATGCTTTTATTAAAAATGAAACATATGCTCCAATAAATTGCATGAATGCATTTATAGAAAATGTGAAATATTTCTTTTGATGCATATATATCGTTAATGTGAGTATATGCTTTGATGATTTTCTATCGATACATATGAGACTGGAATTGAGACTGGTAAAAAAAAAGATGAACAGCAAAGTCATAAAAAGGATAATTCTATTCAAGAAAAGATACGTATCGCAATGTGATCTGAAATTTATTAAAAAAATATGGGCCTAAAAATTCAAAAAAAAAAATTACTTTCTAGTGTGGCCAAGCGTGCACGTGTGGGGATTTTTGTGCCTAAATCATAACATGGTAGGTTTTACCCCCACCCCAAAAACCTATAAACCAATTTTAACTTATATATATGTCTAACGGGTCGTGTGTCTGTCTGGACCTGTTCAAAAGGACTCGACAATCAAAATAGGTTAGATTTGGGTCTACTCCGTTCCGATCCTATGGACTCGAGGCCCGATTGACACAATCCAAATGCTATGTGATTTTTTTATTTATGATTCAACCCAATACTCATGATCCAACCCAACATTTATAACTAAATACTGAATAATTATTTAAAAATATTAGTATTTGAAATATTTTTATAACTTTTTTATTTCATATAAAAGCAGAATAATCCAAACAGTATTCCAAATGTTCCTTCATAATACACTCGACTCTATTTATTCAAACCCTTTTATTTATGATTCAACCCAACATTTATAACTAAATATTGAATAATTATTTAAAAATATTAGTATTTGAAATATTTTTATAACTTTTTTATTTCATGTAAAAGTATAATAATTCAAACCGTATTCAAAATGCTCCTTCACAAAACATTTTAAAAAAAGTGAATAACTGTTTATAATACACTCGACTTTATTTATTCAAACCCATCATGTGAAAAGAGAAATAAAAAAAATTTAACTGGGTTAAGCATGGTCTCCACCACCCCAGTGTGCAATGCTCTAAATCAAAACCCTACTTACATTGTCCTCCTCACCTTCAATTTCACAAACCCTTTATTTTCTTTCCCTAAAAAAAAGGCAAGATAAAAAAAACAAATAAAGCCATTGTAGATTCTTTCCCTAAAAAAAAAGGCAAGATAAAAAAAACTAATAAAGTCATTATAGATCCCTAAAAAGTTTTTCAAAATCTAATGTTCAAACTTAGGTCGGTCAATGAGTCGACCTGACCTAACCCAAAAGACTTGAGATCTAATATGGACCTGATCTGAATGACTCAACAATGAAACGGATACCCGGACCCAACCCGTTCACAAGTCTACTTATATATTTTTTTTTTGTTTTTCAAATCTTCCAACGTTGAGACTAAACATTTTCTGCCAACCACCAGCTGAAGTCCCAATGTTCATGGATTTACTTTGGATCCAATTTGTCATTGACGCAAAAATGATTTTGAGCATGCATATATTAAGTTTGTCTACTCGAAAAGAAGAGCCCCAATCAAATGGGTATCTACATCAAAATATTATTCGAACCCAAATATAATCTTTTGACCCAAAGATTACTTGACCAAAACCAAAGTTTCCAACAATTTCTTCCAATCTAGAATCCCCAATAGCATTCCAAGCTGACTAAATGTCCAGATAGCTAGACTTCTGGATCAGGGAATGGACCCTAGACTCCTTTGAGACTTACTTGTCAGATACTTTAACCCCATGGGCGCTGGTACATTCAGATCCATTTTCAACATCAATTCTAGTCTTATATGCGTCGATAAAAAATTAACGACGCATATGCTTACATTAACAAGCCATATGCTTCAAAAGAATTTTTTTACATTTTCTATAAATGCATCTATGCAATTCATTGGAGTATATACGTCATTTTTTTTATAAAAACATGTACCTCATTAGATAAAGTATATAATTTTTAAAAAATTCAAAACACATATAAATTAGAATTGAAACCGAAAATGGGGCTGAACTTAACAATATCCCTAACCCTAGTCATCACATATATATTAGCATCCATCACACTGATTTCTAATCATCCACCACAAAAATCCAATGTGGACAAAAGGGTCACAACTGTATGTCTTAAGATACCTGGTCTATTATCTTGCAGGCATCATGGTGAACGCATAGAGGAATAAAAAATGACAAGATGAAATATTTAAAGCTCATATTTAGGTTCAGTTCTCTCTGAATATTTAAATATTCAGAAAAAATTGCATTTGTAATCCTCGCTCCATTCTTTTGTTTGTTCCTGAACATGCATTAAAAATCAAATTTTCTTTCCATGGATTCTATCAGAACAAGATTCGTGGGCAAGAAGAATTCTTTTTCTAATGGAAACTCTACCACTGCAAATCTTGCAATTTTCAGCTATAAAGGGACACAATGTCACTAATTCACTAGTTTATGATAATACTGCATCCTTACTGAAATCAAACAGAAATCAAATAGTGATATAAACTATTATGGGATATATAATTATTTAAGTATAAATAAAGAAAAAGTCATTTTTTTTATATAATTATGTTTTTAATTATTCTAGTTGGTAAATATAATAATAAAGTTTTTATTGTTTGGTTGACTATGGATAAGTTGTGGTGAAATGTGAATACACTGTAAATAAAATATTATAAAATGTAAAAAAATGATTTAACATGTGGACTACCTGATTTATAAGAAGTGATTATAAGTGATTTAATATGCGGACCACCTTATTCCAGTGGAATAGATTGAGTGGGATATACAATTCTAGATGACCTAAATTACCAATATCAGTTTATTTTCACTTATTATAGCTTAGGTATACCCACAATTTTTTTTTTTATTGGTAATTAAGTATTTTTTATTTACTTGTCAAATATTCATCTATAAGCAGGTAGCAAGATTTAAACTCAGGCCCCCTCACTAAGAAGATGCTATCTCTATTATCATACCAAAAGGAGGTTTAGTTATACCTATATATTCCTTGTAAACAAAAAGTCTTTTGGGCTTATTTACCCATATTCCATCATATTCTCCTCCTATATCTCTACCCAAGCAGGGCATAAGAGATATGTATCTCCTTAGTCCTTAGGCCATGTCGACACAACAGGGGATTTAGGGTCTGTTTAGATCTGTTGCCCTAACTGTGTTTTGATAGCTTGGTAGCTTTGGAAACATAATGTTTTGGGGGACTTACACTGTGTAAACACAAATTTAAAAATGTTTGGATCCGTGATAATGTTTTAACTGATTTTCTATCGTATAATCTACTCCACTACGAATCCAAACAGGGCCTTAGGCTCCACTTGGATTTGCAATTGAGAATATTTTGCGTTTCAAAAGTTGATAACTATCAAATGCAGATCCAAACACATTTATAGCGTTTAGTTATTCAATTCTTCCTCATGCTTTTTCAGGTTAAAATTAAACAATTGAAAAGCTAACAAAACAATGTTTTTCAAAAATTATGCTTTTGGATATGAGATTAAAAATATGAGATTCTTAAAATCTCATGTTTCAAACTCAGCTTTTGAGAAGCTATGTTTTATTAGATTTTCAACCGCATAATTTTTTGGTCTAAAAAGGAAGATTGTGGTTTGAAAAGCTAAACGCTGAAAATGTGTTTGGATATGAGTTTCAAAAATTTTAGCTTTTTAAACGCAGAATCTACTTAAACTCGTATCCAAATGAAAATTTGAAAAGCGAGATTTTAAGAATCAGAGTATTTCAACTGCACATCCAAACGCATCCAACAATAGAGCCTTGGCTATGAACATTAAGGTTCACAAACAATAATCTCAATCATATTGTGAATTAAGATTCCTACATTGAACAAAATACTATCAAACTTGACGCATGATCAAAAATAGCCAAAGCCTATAACAACCTTCAATGATTTTGCCCACACTTTTCAAAAATCTAAAATTAGAAAAAATAGAAAGTAACACTTATGAAAAATAAGATTTTCAATAAAGTGGTTTAAATAAACTTGATTCCTCGAAAGCGGATTTTTTTCGCTTTTTAAAAATCAGCATTTTTGCACTAAAAGCTGAAAGTAACTTTTTAATTAAATCAGTTTTTTAAAATACGTTTAACGGTACTTTTTAGCTTTCTGTTTAATTAAAAACAGAATCGATTTATTTAAACGGAACTAAGCGGGCCTAACGTAAACATAATCAAGGGCTGACAGTCTCATAAAAAAAAAAAAACATAATCAAGAGCTGACAGGTTTCTTCTCAGATGCCAAATCTCCACCGGGCCCAGCCTTTTAACATTTATTAATTATTCTAGTTCTCTTCCACATAAAAAGTTATTCCGTTTCAAATGTGTCATTCTGGAATAAAAAAAAAAAAAAAATCAGAGAACCTATTGGACCATCTCTTCTTCTTCCTTCTTCTTCTTCTTCTTCTTCTTTTTGTTTTTTTTTTTTTCCGAGAGAGAGAGAGAGGACCTTAAGGACCATCTCGCTCTTGTTATCTTTCTTATTCTATTTTTGTGTTAACTCATGTTTATCACTCACAAGTAAGAATTCTCTTTTTGCGCATCTGCAGTTATCAAACTAGTTGTAAAATTGATTCAACTTTGTAAAACAGATTTTTAGGTAATCAATTTTCAAAGGATACTTTAAATTGTAAATTTTAATTTCAGATAATTTTTTCCCCTGTTTTTTTTTTTGGCGGGGGGACTTGCTCCGGATGTGGCAACAGGTTACTATGCCAGAGATCTGTTTGGATTGTGTACAGACTTATGCTGAGGTAGAGATATGCCAAATAAGTGCAGCCGTGCACGACAGCCAAACAGAATGATTAGCTTATGCTGTATAGAATTACCAACAAAACAAGACATCAGATTGACGGTTGGGATTTCACGATCATCAAAAGCAGCAGATGAATAGGGGCACTTTCGTCACTCCATATGAATAGGGGCTCTTTCGTCTCATAAAAATATATATACATTTAATTTAATTTATTTATATACTTCATTAGATAAATAGGTAACTTTTGATTGTACTTTTATGTTTTATAAAACAGTAATAAATGTTTTAAGTGTGTATATATTTTAAAAAAAAAATAAAACATGTGACAGCATTAAAAAAAGTACAAATTCGAAAAGTAAACATAAATATGTATGCACTCATTTTAAACTTTTGGGTGTATGTTTGCACCATTATAATTTATATGCTACCGATCAAAAATAATAATAATAATAATAATAATAACAATAATTTGTATGCTAGATATGCATTTATAAAATCACATTTTTCTCGGGGATAACAGTTAAAAAGTAAAAAAGAAAGTAGCAATATCAATATCCCCATTATAAACAAAATCAGAAATAAAATTTAACACCAATTTGTTTTCAAAGGGGGTATGAAAAACCAAATACAAAAACAACACAAATGATCAATTTAACGTTCATTTTTCATTCTTATTCTACTGAAATACTCAGACAAATAACAAAAGAATTCTTTATTACTGTATTCAATTCTACATTATTCATACAAAATTTATCTTTATTCTTGTATTCATTTCTACATATTTCATACAGAATTTATCTTTATTCTTGTATTCATTTCTACGTATCTCATAAAAATTTATCATTCACATAATATGCCATACTAAAAAACTCAAATTTTCCTTCTGACCTGGAGTCATTAGGTCTACTAATACACAAAAGAGGATCCCTTGATCGGCAAAGAGCCATATGCTCCAACGTCTTGTGTCGGGTCTAGATCCAGTTAAGACTTAATACCATCAATATCGAACTTTACAGTTTATAATTTGAACTACACGACTTCTAAATCAAACTACATAGTGCATTTCAATTCATAAACTGTATAGTTCGATATTGATAGTACTGGTGATATCAAACTTGACAAGATCCGAACTCCCTGTGTTCCCATAGCATGACCATACAAATCGCACTCTAAGCACACTAAACAGAGTAGTTATATTTCGAGCATCTTTTTGTACTTTTTCAACAAATGGAGACTTGTAACTTATTTCAGCCAACAATTAGAAGAAAAAAAAAAAAAGAGCTCAAAATGTCCCTCAAACAGTGATTTGAAATAGAGAATAGCATGTCAATTGAAAGTCCAACGAGGACATGCATCCTATACAAATAAACAGTGAAAAGGAAAAACAGGCATAGGACATAGAAACCACATATGATAACCATCCCTTTCTCTTCTACAGTTTTTTTAATCAACAACCATGGTTGAAAAGCAGATGTTGATGATGCAATGCAAGACTTACGTTTCCCTCTGTTCGGGCAGATAAATGAATTGAATATTTTAAAGGATAAACCCCAACATTAGTTGGAACAACACAGGATGCACAAGATGACCCACAAAAACTTGTGGGACAGGCAAGACTGTAGAGGACTTGAACTTGAGACCACCTATGGAAGTATGGAACAAAGTGAGATTTGACTACCAACTTCATCAATCATCAGTAAACATTTATTCTTTAGCGGTAACAGAAACTGCAAGTGGAGTAAGATTTAAGATCCAAATTATGATTCTAATATACAATTTAATATACAAACCTGTGGAACGAAGGTTGCTTCAGAGAAGGAAGCATCAAAAAGCTGTCAATTGTTAGGGTCTTGAATAATGCAAAGCATGCTTATAGTTGTACTAGATGCATACATGAAAAAAACACCTGCTAAGAATATACAGCAGGTTAAGTTTCAAAGACAGATAATAAACAGAACAAACTACAAATGATCACAAGTAAAAAAAATCTGGGCACTGCATGGATTGAAAACCAGATGTAGAATGAGCTAAACTGGAATAAAATTTGACAGATTGTCCAATCACCAAACAATTTAATAAAATTACAGTTGCATATAAAAGCCCACAAACATTGTACACCAAGTAAACTTGGGGGATTCAAACTCAAGACATACGTGGAACGATTCAAACTCGAGATCTGTGGAGAACAAAACCCACACCTCCAGCCAAATTTGCCATGATGGGATGCAACCATCTTAACATTCTAGCACCCCTGTTTGGCTGTTTCACAAGGATGTCCAAGTTATGATTTATTTATTTTTCCTGATGCCCCAGCACATCCAACAAAAAGGGGGAATCCTCCAGACAGAGAAAAAAAAAATGCAATCATTCATCATCTTTTCATTGGTAAATTCTATCACAGAAAGAAATACCAAACAATACCAAACAATTCAATGGACCAATAAAGAATTAGTTCAAAAGGAAATATATAACCTCAGCAAATAATTTGATCGAATTCCATCCATTCATTCTCTGCAATCAAGCAACCGCCAAGGCAGAACCTCCACCTTTTGCACCTAAAGGATTGTCTTTCTTGGTTGCACCAAAAGGAAGACAACTAAAAGTCCCCCAAAACCATCACCCAATTCCGAAAACAAACCAAAAAGTGCCAGGCAAGAAGACTTCACATGAAAATGCATTCTTTCAGATATAAAAATTTCCATAGTCTTTCTTTTTACATAGAAACAAATGGTAAGGGATGGATTACCATACCACAAGATCCGTGTCATGGAGACGAAAAATACAGAGTCAGCGAATACCCGGAACTAAGCCTCCGTCGCCATTGCCGTCCCCGCGTAACACTGGAAAACAAACCCACCGATCAGACGTTTGAATTTCATTTCGAAAGCGAGAAATGGACGGTGGTGATTGATCCGTACCTTTCATGACTAGGAGGAATCGGAGACCTTGTAAATCTCCGGCGTCACTTCCGTCAACCACAATCCCGGAAAAACTAACTGAGATACAAAAGAACAATGAATTGAATTTCACAAAAAGAATTTCAATATTTTAAAAAAAATTTAGAGAGAGAGAGAGAGAGAGAGAGAGAGTTTTTACATCCAGTTGTTTCTGAACGGACTTTGGTCGCTTCTTCGGCCGGCGAGAAGGTTTCGATCCGGTGAGCCCGAAAATGTCCTCCTCGATCTCCTCCCTCGTCAGGGACACAGAGAGCCTCGGCCGCTCCTTCTTCGGTTCCGAGACTCCTTCCGATCCGGCGCCGGCAGGGGCGAGTCCCCGGAGACGGAGCGACCTCGGCTGGTGGTTGTTCTCTGGCACCGGAGACGACGGCCTAGGGTTCCCCTTGCAGGCCGTCCTCCTCGTCCGTAGATTCCACGGCTTCAACGACGTGGTTTCCACGCCTCCGCCGCTCCCGCCGTCACCGACGGTGGTTGTGGCGGCAGCGGCGGCGGCGGTGGGAACGTCTTCCGAGAGGGAGAGCCGTTTCATCTTTTCCGCGGCCCTCTCGAGGTGGGAAAGGAGCTTCGCCCTGATCTCTTCCAGGCCGGAGTCGCCGTCGTCCCCCTCCGGCGCCGCCCGGATCGACGGCGCCGCCGGCGGAAATCGGTAGACCTTCTCCTGCAGGGGAGGGGTGGCGGAGGACGAGGCGCGGTGCCTCCTCTCGGCGGATGCGGATCCCCCGCCGGCGAAGCGGCGATCCCGGCCGGTGGTGGTCCGGTGGGTCTTGACGCAGCGGAGGAGCCTCTGGTTGCCCCACTTGAGGTCCGACATGGAGAAGTTGTGGAGTACCTTGGCTTCCCGGCGAGGAGGGTTGTCGGTCGCCGGCGGAGGAGGAGGTTCTCTCTCCGTGATCTCCGACATCACCATCGGACGGCGGATCGCCACGATCTGACGGTCGAAGACGAGAGAGAGAGCTCTGTGAGGGGGAGGAGGAGCTTTTTTAGGGTTTTCTGGGGCGGACGGAGGGGGAGGAGGAGAGGAGGGACTCGGGGGATCGCCGTGAAAATGAGGGAGGGTTAACGTTCGTATATTGTGGGGTTCATTTTTTTATTTATTTTTATTGTTTTTATTGATATTGAAGTTTATATATGGGTCCTGACTATGATGCTATGGCGGCACACGGAAAACGTATCCGTGTTTGTATTTCCTCTGGTGTGAGATTCAGTACGTTATTGTCTTTTTTAAGAGAGTAGTTTAAGTTATAGAGTTTCGCAGAGACAATTTTTGTTGCACTTCTTGCGAAATGCGTCAAGCGAGGGGGTTGTTTGTTGGTGAGAGTTACTTAGGCGTCCTTACGGTTTCCTTTTATTGCTGGAAAGTCCTTAGGGACTGTGGTTACGGGGTGGTGAATGTAAGTGAATGTGGTGAAGGTTAACCGCCCTAGGTTTCGTTGGACGGTTGGGATGGAATGATGGATGGATGTCACTTTGAGAGTGGGGGAATAGCAAAGTGAGAATTGTTTTAATGTGGTGGATTTGAGGCCGGGGATGAGGGTTTGGACGGTGGATGGACGGTCAGGAGATTACGGTGGGAGATCTTCCGTGGGAGTAACGAAAGGACGGTCAGGATCGGTGGATCTTAGATATGGAGGGATCCATGCATGGCAAGTTAACAAAAGAGCACGTGCACGGGCATAGACATAAACTTATGCCTTGTTTGGATAACGGAATAGAGGGAGAATAGGGATGGATAGGTGTGAATAAACCCAAAATGTTGTTTGTTTGTAAGTAATAGGTCGGCATAACCGTATCAGAAAAGGTAAAAATAAATTGATATCGGTATATCATAAGTCTCCTTTAAAATTATGTCAATTCACCAAATCTATTTTACTAGGATAATGAAGTCTCACATGTCAAATCTTATATATCACTTCTTTTTTATTTTATATAAATATTTATACACATTTTATTTACTTTGTATATAACTTATTTATGTTATACTCAATAATAAAAATTTATTATGTTTTTAAATAAGAATAACTAAAAACACAATTAAACATAAAATGATTATTTTCTATTATTGCTAGTTATTATCTATCATGAAATAATTTATGTAACTATCTAAATAGGGGGTAGAACAAATTATTCAATAATGCTTAACATCTTTAAAAAGGTTAAATATATATTTGAATGAATTAATTACATTTTTTTATATTTTAATCCAGTATATGTTAGGTTATTCATTACGTTAGCAAAAAAAAGTGGGGACCAAAAAAACTCACTGGAACAGTTCTTCTGCATGCATCAACATGTGTGTATTGAAATGATAGTATATCACTTTTGGAATCAATAATTAAATATAATTTTTCCAATATTATTTTTTGCATGTAATGATTCATTCCATAATTTCTAAATTTGACTTTTGGTATTGGATTATGATATTTGTGTGTTAGAAGTCATTAAAATAATTTTACATTTTAAATTGTTTACTTTGATTCATCTACTATTTAAAACTTTCTGTAAAAGGAAAGTAAAAAAGATTTTATCCACTGATTTCCTCCACCCTTCTTTTAAAATGTTTCCTCAATTATGAATATTTTCATATTCTTTCTATGAAAATTCTGCTTGTTATCTTTTTATCGACCATAAATGTTATTATTTTTTCCACATTTTCTTTGGCATAAAACATGATCTTTAGTTTAATTTATATAAAAGAAAGAATAGATGTAAACCTCTATAAAATTTGCAATATCAAGAGATTTTTCTGAAATTCAGCCCAAACCTAGCTTTACTTTGAATAATCAACTAATATTCATTTATAACCGACAATGAAATGCAACTTCTAAAAACCCCACAAGAGTCATGAAAACTTTTTCTGAAAAAGCAATACATTATTGATTATACCCCAAAAACCCATTGAATTTGAAAGTAAATTGGATCATCTGTGATTGGATACAAAGAACTAGAGAAGCCCCTTGTGGCCTATCACAAGTAATGTCACCGATGTTAAATGTGTATATATTTTAGAGTTAGGAGTAAATTAGTTTTTTTTTTCTCTCTTTTTGTACTATAAATTTTTGATACAAACCCTAATAATATTTTCGATTCATTATCTTATTTCTGATTCTAAAATGGTATCAGAGCTTGGATCCATCTTTTTGTTTCTTTGATTTTTTGTTTGACATTTCTTTCCGTTCACGTGATTGTTGACATTTCGACGTCCATCGCTCAGTCCGTGTTCCTGCCGTGCCGTTACCATGCGTCACCGCACCTCCCGCGCCGCTGCCGAGCATCGCCGCAAAAGCGCTCAGATCCGCGCCCCCGAATCTCGCCACTGCCCTTGTCGCAGCCCCCCCCCCCCCGCGCACCCACGCCGCTGCCCTCGCGCAGATCTCTTGCTGTCCCGCTGCCTCGTTGCGCCACCATGTGGTTGTGCCGCCACTGCTTTTCCTTGTCGCGCAGCCCACATCCGCCTAGATCCGCCCTGCCGCCGCTGCTACGCCCTGCCGCACCGCCCAGATACGCCTGTCATGCCACCCAGATTCGCCCTGCCACGCCGCCCAGATCCGCCTTGCCGCGCCGTCCAAATCCGCCCTGCCGCACCCAGTCATCCATGCACGCATCGCCCGCGCCGCTTGTGCACGCGCACGCGCCCCGCACGCGCGCCCGTCTGTAGGTGCCTGGATTTTTTGGAATTGTCTGAGTTCCCCAGTCCAACCTGTTCGACGGCGCGTCCGCGAGATCCGGTCCGCGTCTGCATCTCAGTCACGTCTACTCGTGCCAGTCACCGTTCACGCCCGGCCCAGCTGCCCAGCACTCGCGTGCGCCCGACCCAGCTGCCCAGCACTCGCGTGCGCCCGACCCAGCTGCCCGACCTGGCCCCTGCGCCCGGCCCAGCACTCGCGTGCGCCCGACCCGACTTCGGCAATTCCTCTTGAAGTGACCAGCCTTATCGCAATGGTAGTATGCGTTTTCTTCAGACCTTGACTTTCTTTTGTACCTACCATGACCTCTTGTTCTCGACCATTGCTCCTCCCCCTGTTCTCTGTGACAAATGCCTGTGCATCATCTGTACCCACTGATTTTTTTCTTGTTTCTTCATTGAACAAGCAGCTCGTAACTGTACTCATAGATAAAAAAAACATCTGGAGTAGAATTATTCAATGTGACGACTAACGTCTCCCAGTTGTCTGGCAAAGATCCCAAAAGCAATAGTGCCTGTAACTCATCATCCAAAGTCATCTTCATATTAGTCAACTGATTCACCAAGCTCTGAAACTCATTCAGGTGCTCTGCAACACTGTCACCTTTGAACTTTAAGTTCACGAGTTTCCTAATTAAAAACGCTTTATTCCCCATAGTCTTTTTCTCATACAAAGACTGAGGCGTTTTCCATAAAGAGTGTGCGTTCGTCTCATTCGCAATGTGATGGAATATGCTGGGATCAATCCATTGTCGAATATTAGCAACGCATTTTCTATTCAACTTGGTCCAGTCTTCTTTTGTTATTTTTTCTGGTTTGCTTTTATCTCCTTCAATTGGTTCAAACAAATCCTTACAGTAAAGGATGTCCTCCATCTTGGGCTTCCACATCAACCAATTGGAACTATTCAAATCAATCATCTTGCCGATGGAATTCTCCATAACTATCTTATACAAATAAATTTAACATTGCTCTGGTATCACTTGTTCAGATGTTTTATAATTTTATTTGTGTGAAATAAATAATAATAATCACGGAATAAATTATACGAAGCCCAAATCAATCACCGACGCAATCAGAAAAATATAAAAGCAAGCAAACCACAAGAAACACCCAATTTAACGTGGTTCGACGTAAACCTACATTCACGAGGCAATACAGCAACAATCCACTATATCAAAATATAATGAGAATAAACGTCCTCTCAAGTTTTGTCCGAAAACTTGAGGAATACAAGATAAAAGAGGGATACAGAGTTACCTCAATGAAACCCTAAATAATCTTCCAAATAATATAGAAAACACAACCTCGATGAAGATCGGAATACGTAGAGAGATATCTGAAGAAGGAACACCTTTTCTCTCTCTCCTCTCTCTCCTCTCCTCTCTCTTCTCTCTCTCTTCACTGTTGCGGCGGAATACTTCAGTGCGCTGTTATTTCACGTGATGAAGAGGAAGCCCCTATTAGGGCCTTATTAAACCCCATGTGCTTATATGCACGTGTACATGCATGAACACATGCATTTGTTTCACATGGGCTTATGAAGCCCTCAATTGTGCTGAACCCCATATGGGCCCACAAAACCCAACAGTATGAGCCTCAAATGAATTAATTAAGAAAAATCATGTCCAAAGCACAGAAAGGAAATTGAGTAGAGGGGTCTGCTAACCAAAATGGGACAACGCAAGTCTACCCCTCAATTACAATGTTCTCCCCAATAAAGCAATCAAGCTCGCTCCCACACAAACAAGCCCCGAGTCGTTAATAAAATAAAAAAAATCATATCCCACACATTTTTAAGATAAATCTTATCATTTTAAAAAATATAATGATTTCGTGAAAGCCAAAGAGCCACATGACAATAAAAAACAAAGGACTACGACACTTTAGCTTTGATGCTCCTGTCACTCCTCTAGCTTCTTCTCGAAACCGCAACACCAATGGATTCCAGTCGGTCCTCCAGAGGGATCTTAAGTGAAGGGGAAGACCAAGTAATATGAAAGGGAAGTGCTGGACTTGAAATCCAAAGATTCTGTGGGTGTGTTCATTGGCTTTCAAGATCGGTGGGTGTGTACACAGCTTCTCTCAATTGTTGGTGGGTGTGGGAGCATATGAAGGTTGCATTGGAGATGGACGTGGACTTCGGGGACTTGGAGGGCATTTGGTCAGCAGCCAAGAGGATGAAGAGGGTTGGCAGACGGTCTGTGAAGGCCAAACTCTCTCAACTGTTGGTGCCCGCGCTCGTGTGGGCTATATGGGTTTGCAAGAATTAAGCCATTTTCAGAGGACAAAGACATTATGGGGAGAATATCTGGGAGCTTGTCAAGGATCTCATTCGGGATTGGGGTAATGCATGTGTGAGGGTAAGGAAAATTTATTTTCAAGATGATAGACTTGTAATTCATTAGGAATAGGATCCTTAAGCCTGTAGGACTTGATAGATATTTCTTCTACTTTGGTGTCATTAGCTTCTTTTTTGGAATGTTTTATTCTGTTGGACACTTGTCCTTAATATATTAAGTCAAGCATCTCCCATTCCAATAAAAAAAATATATTGCATAATAATAACTATAAAATATACATGGATTATTATGTTTTATGTGACGTGGAAATACAGCTTTCTTGTTGTTATAGTCATCTAATAGCAAAGGTTTGGCAGACTGTTGGGTTCATTACACCACGTCAATATCAATTGGGTGAGTCCATTTTACACCCTCAAAACTTTTTACATACCCCTTTATTTTATACACACCGGTCCATTATCTACGTTTATTTTAAGCATTCTTCATATTTTAAAGGGTATTTTTTTTTCTTTTTGCACGCCTCACTTATCTCTCCATCAAATTTCTCATGCATCTAGAAACAATGGAGGGGGCAGTGGTGGAGCCAACAACCAAAAATTTGTTTCAGGAAAAGAAATCTTTAAACACTGGGATTTCATTTGATACAACCTAATTATCATAACTAAACATTGATTTGTGTGTTAACCTGGTGCAAATAAAAATTAACCCTCATCTACACTGTATCTAAACAAACCTTTAAGTAAAATAAAAATAGTCAAGTTTTCTTACTCAATTATAACTAATAAAAAAATGTTGAGTCGTCCTAACGTGGCATTGCAGTGGATATTAGACAACACATTTTCTACAAGAAATAAATAGAATTGAAAGGAGAAAGTTCAACTAATGTTTTCTTGTGTGCCCTTTTTTATATGTTGAATTAATGAACTTTTACATGTAATTGTAAAACAACACGTGGCAACTTATGACATATATGTGTCTGATTCAGAATATTTTTCGATCCGGTGGAATAAGGGTAGGGCTGCAATTTGGGTCGGGTTGAAATTGAACTCGATTGGTTTAATCCGATTTTTATATGAGTTAAGTTAGTCAAATTAGGATCAGCTTTGGGTTGACTCACAAATCGGACTGGATTTTGGTTGTCTCACTCACATCTCAACCCAACATGAACTTATAAATTAATAGTTAAAAAAAAAAATCATGGCCGTCCATTATGTAGTTTTTAATATGAGCAGTCCAAATTTTAAATAAACTTAAATAATCTTACAAGTTGGATCGGGATGGTTTATTTAATTACAGATTGCGTTCAGGTTAGTCCAATTCGGGTTAAAAATAGGGTTGTGTTAGGTTATGATTGAGTAGTTTAGAATTTGTGCTGGGTTCGGATTAGGGTCAACCCGAACTCAACCCGCCCGAGTTGCAGTCCTATAAAGGAAACTCCCGGTTTCGGGGAATATGTAAATTCGATTCCAGTGATGTGTAGGAGGTGCTATCTGATTCTTTTTTATAATTAAAAAATAGGATAAGTGCTTTCTTCAATAATTATTTATTTCACTTTTACCTTATGAAACTAGTCTTGAGCCTCTATTTGTACAGAGAATTAAGTTATTTTAAGGTTTATAACTATTCTAGTATAGAAAAGGAATAAATGATTTTCTGTTTGATTGTATTTTTAATTATTATAGTTGGAAAATGTAATAATAAAAAATTTGTTATTTGATCAATTATGGATAAATTATACATAAAATGTGAATAAAGTGTGGTTAAGAATTTGTAAAAGGAGAAAAAATCATTTTACATGTGGCTCTCTTAATTTAAAAAATGTAAAAACAGTTGATTTAACAGTGACACACATATTTAAGTGAGTTGAATAGATAACTTAATTTCAAGAATGGTAAGAATAATTATATTACTTTATACCAACATTCCAAAACACTTTTATCACTGTTCCATCTTATACCCTTTTTGTTTCACCCCAATTCCCCGGCTAAATAATTACCCACGTGTTGATCTACCCATTCAAAACACGCTAAGAAGGACCACGTTAAAGTTAAATTGCTACGCACAACCACACGTCATCCCCACTCTCCATCCGCACAGAGACAAAAAGCAATCTCTCATCCAATCATAACCAAGATCCAGAACCCATCTTCCAAAATACGCCATAGCAACTTACGCGATTCCAATGTAGGCGCGTTTCGCCACTCTCCCTCGCCGACGGTTTATAAACCCAACTGACGTTCCGGGGATGGCAACGCCGGAGCTCTACGAGGTGCCGCCGCCGAAACCCCAGTCTCTCCACATCTTCCGCTGCACGACTCCGCCGGATCGGAAGGCGGCGCTGCCGGAGATCGAAGGGGAGGGGGAGTCACAGCCGTCGATTGAGGCCGTGGAATCTCCGGACGAGGAGGTTGCGGATTGGATCTCAGACGCAGAGGTTATAAGGGCCGAGAGGGGGACCGTCGGATTGGGGAAAGAACGGTCGAGATTTTGCGTAATAATAAAGTTTTTTGTTTTGGTCGATTTTGTTTTTCGATTCGGTGAAATCGAAAACTGATTTTTTTTTTTTTTAATTATTACTATTGATTTGAACAGCTGGGTTTTCCTGGATTGTGGTTGACGAAGGTAACGCCGGAGGAGACCCACAGAGTACATTGATTTATGATGGTCTACCAAACACGTAAGGTCTCCGCCGTTGATTTCTTTATCTTGATCAAGATTTTTTTTTTTTTTTTTTTGGGGTGACATAGGCCCGAACTGGGCGACTTTATCTTGATGAAGATTTGACGACTCTCTTTTCTCGTCTTCTTTTTAAGAGAAGATTAGGTACCCCAAAAAGGAATATAGATGTTAATTATGGGTGAATAAACCAAATAAAATCTATATATCATGTTGGGAAGCAATAAGTGGATATATCATGTATGAATGTTTTAATAATCAATAATAAGTGGATATATCATGTATGAATGTTTTAATAATCAATAATAAGTGGATATTAGTATTTTAAGTACTTATTAGAATATAATCATGTTATTCAATTTCATTTGATATATCTGGGGATCTTTATGTCAAATCATTTTTTAATAATTTATATATATTATTGTTTTGAGCATTCTCTGATTTTTAGAAGTAAAATTTTACATGTTTGCCTATCGTTTCATAAAAAGAAAAAAATTATATATTATTGCATACATTTATAGATCATTGCTTATTTCTTATTTATATTTAATCAATAAAACAACAAACATTTTATTATTAATTTTTCGGGAGCTTAGAATTTCTGTATTCCTCACATCTCATTTTCAAATTTTAAATTAAGATTTATAAATAAAATAAAAGTGTTAATTAAATGAATAATAAAATCTTACTCTTAAGTATAGCACCAACTTAAATAACATAAAAAATCTGGCCCACCATAAGAAAACACTACATCGACGGTATGAATTATTCCATAAGAAATATCGGACGGTCAATGTTTCACTTCTGTTACAGTGATTTACAAGCTGTATATACAGTTTCGATTTCGCGGATGTTATTGATAACGATAACGAATCACATACTCTTCTTTCGGTATCTCTCACTTTGATCTCCAGCATTTCAAAACCTTTTCGCACAAAATCTGAAGTTCTGGACATCCAAAGGCGGTTATCATAGACATTTAAGCGCACCTGGCGGTAATGACTGCTGTTATTCACTTTATGAATGTCAACTAAGTATCGTAAGGAAATTAATCCCGGTTGTTCAATCATTTGATAATCGAGATCATTCTTTGATACAGGATGACTATGAGTCAGACTCCATAGAATTTGATCAATCCTTTTTTCGGTCGTTAAGGTGGAGAACTGAACCGCCAAGTCTCTTTCGTCCTCATCAATCAAATCATTGATCGTAACCCAGGATTCTACTCTGTCTTCAATCCAATCACTGTTCACGTTTTTTCTTTCTCTTATCAATGAATAGATCTCTTTACTTGTACGACTTAGATGTCTCGTATTTCTCGAAAAAGTGATGGTATTTGATATGATACTTATGAGATCGATATTCCAATCTAATTGTTCCAGAGCAAAGAGATTATTTAACAAGAAAGAATTCAGTTCATATTCAGATTCAGATTTAGATGTAGATGTAGGATACCTATACAGAAGTTTTTGCAACTCAATCATGTATGATGGAATCATCAAAGATTTGATCTTTTCTAACTCTGTCTGTAACTCATTAGAGACTCGGGAAACAAAGAGAAGATGCGTACGAACGAGATATCCAGCAACAAGAAGAAGGAAAAGGATTGAATAGAGGAACTCCCGAGCATTTGTTGATCTCAGATGTGTCAATATCATTGAAACGGGTGACTCATTATTTCGATGAATCATTTCTTCGGACAGAAGAAGATTCTGTAAACACTTACTCGAAATCTCACTTATCAGATTCCATTGTGGAAGAATCGTCCACCATTTTTTAATTAGCCGTGATATATCTGATCTATGCATAATAGAATTCAAAATGGATACCGATTTTGGACTACTACTTAGTATCGACAATCGGTCTGAAAAAATATCTAAAAGGACGGAAGTTAGATATTTGCACCCTGTCGAAGTAAGGAACCATGGCATATATGTTTGGAACAGATTCCATTTTGAAAAAGCACTATCCCGTTGTTGAGAGGTTCTATACATCTGCCCTTTCTCAACGCATTTCTTTAGATAAAGACTCCGTTTTTTCCTCAGATAAAGACTCTGTTTTTTCCTCTTTACGTATGGTAAATTTTTCTCAGAACATGGAGTGTGAATCAAACCAATGTTTGAATTGAAACTGAGATACTGATGCAAGTTCTTCCCTTCTGAATCGGATAGATTCATATCTGAAAGAGGCTGACAATAAGTTCTTTCAAAATTGACTATTTGTTCCTCTGTTAGAGGTGTTCCAGAAATGTCTGCGATCGAGTAAAGAGCTCTACGAACGAATTGGATCATTTCCTATTTGAATGAATGTTGGTTGATCGTATATTTCATTATAGTTATATGATTCAGAGTATCATTTCCTATTTGATCCCTTTGAATTCCATATTCGAAGTTGCGATCGGATCTATTCATTAAAAAGAATCGATTCAATACATTTCTTATGTACCCATAGGCGCTATATTGGATTTGAATCAGATTTCGGATCAATCTATATTGATTGACTGCCTCCATTATGTTGTTGCTAGCAAATACCACTCTTTTGAGTTTTGAATCTTCCAAATCATTCCCGCAGTGGATCCAGACCGGTTTTTTTCTGATGCTTCGATAAAAAAAGGCATTCTCTTCATAAAAAAGAGGAGGTAGAACCAATAAAGATTTCTTTTTCGATTCATCCTTTGTTTTTTCCTTTCCATTCACTAATTTTTTTTGATCTAATCCGCAGGAATCAATCGAAAAGGCAAATCCCCTATGATACACCAGATCCGGCTCGGTTATTGATAGAGTGAATAGATCTGCCATTTCTTGAAATCTCTCTTCTGATTCAAAATCGTGGTGTAATGTGTACCCCCCCTTGTTCCGATCGTGGAATAGATGAAATAAATCAAAAAATGGATTTTTGTTCAAGAATGAAATCTTATTGGAACTGTCCATATCTGGTTCATCCTTCGGAACCATATCACATCCCGGATCTGATGAAATAGGATGAATTGAGACGGTATTTTGAATGTCAGGATTAAGTGAATCTATTAGGAATAGGTTGTGGATGTAATATTCCACAACCGAATTCACTTTATTAACATCTAAAAAGGAATATAGATGTTAATTATGGGTGAATAAACCAAATAAAATCTATATATCATGTTGGGAAGCAATAAGTGGATATATCATGTATGAATGTTTTAATAATCAATAATAAGTGGATATTAGTATTTTAAGTACTTATTAGAATATAATCATGTTATTCAATTTCATTTATTCCATTGATATATCTGGGGATCTTTATGTCAAATCATTTTTTAATAATTTATATATATTATTGTTTTGAGCATTCTCTGATTTTTAGAAGTAAAATTTTACATGTTTGCCTATCGTTTCATAAAAAGAAAAAAATTATATATTATTGCATACATTTATAGATCATTGCTTATTTCTTATTTATATTTAATCAATAAAACAACAAACATTTTATTATTAATTTTTCGGGAGCTTAGAATTTCTGTATTCCTCACATCTCATTTTCAAATTTTAAATTAAGATTTATAAATAAAATAAAAGTGTTAATTAAATGAAAAATAAAATCTTACTCTTAAGTATAGCACCAACTTAAATAACATAAAAAATCTGGCCCACCATAAGAAAACACTACATCGACGGTATGAATTATTCCATAAGAAATATCGGACGGTCAATGTTTCACTTCTGTTACAGTGATTTACAAGCTGTATATACAGTTTAGATTTCGCCGATGTTATTGATAACGATAACGAATCACATACTCTTCTTTCGGTATCTCTCACTTTGATCTCCAGCATTTCAAAACCTTTTCGCACAAAATCTGAAGTTCTGGACATCCAAAGGCGGTTATCATAGACATTTAAGCGCACCTGGCGGTAATGACTGCTGTAACTCTTCGAAATCGAAGCGAGGGAAAAGAAAAACGTATTCGGGACAATCGCAACAACTTCAGAAACACTGAATTTTGGAAACCAAAGCCTAGTATAATTTTTGTTTCGAAATCATTATCGCCCTATTTGAATCCAAAAACACAAACCAAATTTGATTGAAATCATGATCGAATTCCAATTTTGATGGCGGAGGAAAGACGGAGGCGATTCCTTCCCGATTTCGAGTTGCCGGGACTGAAATGGGGGTGTCAGAGGATCCTCCGATGCGAGAAGGTCCGGCCAGACAACAACACCCCGATCGACGGCCCCGATCGACCGTCCGTCTCAAAATCGACGGACGAGGAGGAAATCCAAGATAATTCCACGGACAAGGCGCAGAAACCAAGGCAAAACTTCCGTGTGAGTCCTCCGATTTTGCCCCCGACGCCGAAGATTAGGCCCACGCGTCGTTCGGTTTTTGGGCCGTCTGTGCCGTCCAAATCACAACGGCTGAGGGGGATCGATGCGGAGAAGAAGCGGATCGTTCAGTTCCACGGCTGCCTCTCACAGGCAGAGATCGAAAGGGATTTCTTTATCATAACCGGATTGAAACCCTCATCGCGTCCGAAAAGGAGTCCCAAGGTCGTGCAGAGAACAATTGATGTAAGTCTTTTGTTCTGTCTTTTGTTTGTTGAAGCATTGGTTACGGATTAATTTGTTCTGTTCCTTTTTATCGCAGACGATTTTGCCAGGATCGCAGTTACCGACAAAGATCACCCCTCGTACATACAAAATCCAAAATTTTAATTGATGGGTATTGGTTTAATGTTTGTATGGTTTTTATGAAATTGGATTTTGTAAAATTGCATGTTCTTTTGCAGGTTCAAGATGAAATTGAGATGATAGTTATTGGAGTTTTGGTGTTTTGACTGCACTGACAATTCATGGTAGGCTAACTTCCTTATTTTACTTTAGAGCGCATTGTCTGTTGGATGTCGAAGTAATTTTATTTTATTGAGTAGTTTTCAAGATGGCTCCCAATTGAGATTTTTTTTTTTAACATTTGTTAAGTATTTAATATGTAGATATATAGTTAAAGAACTTTATTTAATGTTCACTTCTATTTCGGTTAAGTAAATTTGATTTGGGATTTCGAGATGAATGTGCATTTTGCTGTCCGGGCATGACCTTCTAATGTGGAAGGTATTGGTTTTCTGAAGGTTTATGGTAAGTGAGGAGTTTTTACTGCTTCATTGCACTATCGTGTATGTTTATTTTGATCTGTTGTCCTCTCTCTGCATGATGAACAATTCAATTAACAGTTTAAACAGATAAGAATCATGAGTTAAAACATGTGAGGCTTCATGATGATGAATTTATCACATAGTGAAACAATGTTAGCCGTTATCAGTTGTTCTGTTTCTGATTCAATTACTTGATTTTTCTTGGATTGATTCTGTAGATTTTTTTTTTTGTTTTTGTGTTCTAACATTTTGTGGTTTGAAAGTATCTCTTAAAGAAAACAACGATATGTGGTGAAAAAAAGGGAGGGTATTCTAGGGTGTCTAAGGGCTTGGGGTAAGAACATAGTGGGGATATCTAAATGTGATCTCATATTCCGATGGGCTATAAGATATTCAGTAGTTCACAGTTGTGTGTTTTTTCATGTTTTTTTTTAAAGTATGTATACCATTACCATATAAATATTTTATGGGAATCTCAACTTTTTGCAATGAAGGAAGAAGAAAACATTTTATGAATTTGAGTGGATGTTGTTTGGTTTGTAGATACCAGGGGAATGATTCATGTGCTTTGTTTGTTTTATCAACTATATTGAAAGTTTTCATCCTAACATTTAATGGTTTGAAAGGACCTTTTAAAAATACACACAGTGGGTGGAAAATACATGAGCGATCTGGGGCATCTAAGGGCTTGAACAAAGAACGATATGTGGATAACTAATCTCATCTCACTAGGGATGTGCTGTTGATGTTCCATAGCTTTTTTTTTTCTGTTTTCTTTCTTTCTTTTTAAGGATACTCCTTGTGTTTTCAGATACTTTCATCTTGCCTTATAAATGTCTGATAGAAATCCCAATTTTTTTTTTTTATCTATTCTGTTTCATATGTTGTTGCTGCAATACATAACTGAAGAAAAGACATTTCATACCATAGATATCAAAATATTTGTGGCCTCTGTTCTTTTTTTTTTTTGGGTTGGTAAGTTGTGATCTGGCTTTCCATTTATTCTAGTGATGTTTCTTGAGCATTCTGTGTCAGGAAGAAATGTTATCAACTTTCATCTTCCCTTTTGGTCTCTATTAAAGAACGCTAAACATGTAGTGGGTTGCTTGTCTGAATTTACATTTGTTCAGCAAAATTTGTATTTGGAATTTATTTTTTATTACAGTTGTATATGTTGATAATGCTTGGCTCTTGAAAATTTTGTTTATTGATGAAGGGTAGAATAGATTTTAGCAGACAACACCCAGTAGTAGTTTTTTTTGCAATGTTTCAAAGGTTGGTTTATTGATGAAGGGTGTTTTTTTCTAGATGTTTTTTTCTGTTTTCGTAGTGTAATATTATCTTATCTTCTCATCTCCAATTCGGATTGTACTTCGAAGACTTTTCAGTAATGAAATCGGGGTGCAAATCTACCCTTCCTTCAAAAAAAAAAAAAAAGAAAAAAAAAAGAAGAAGAGTGCATTGCAGCTTCTGAACTTATATATCACAATTGTGCCTGTATTTTATAGTTTGAGTAGGAGTTGATTGGTTACTGGAATTGACTATGTTTGTAAAAACTAATCAACTATGTAGGTTCAAGGTAGTGAAAGAGTCTCTAGTGATTGCTAAATGTTTGAATCAAACTAAGTGTAATGCCTATTTTCATGAAATAAATCGTATTCACTCTGTCATTGAGCATATGGACATGTTCCTTGTTTACTTAAACTTGTACCTGATAACTGACTTTTTAAATCTCTGAATTTCCATGTCTTCCATTTGCACTGTATATTGGCTGTTGATGGTTCTTTAATTTGATGGAAACTGTACCTATGCTTAGAAAAATGAATTCTAAACTATTCATAATTGAAATTAGTGTTTCCTTAAGATCAACCTTTTCCGCATGTTTTTGTTGCTTCTGCATACTGACATCTTTATCCAATTTTGTCACATTTGCAACCTTTGATATGAGGTTTGAGACTTTGGGTCATCTGTCTGTCAATCTGAATTTTGTTAGTTGAACAAAATCTAGTCTGTTGGCTTTTCTTGTTTCGGGCTTTGGAAGGTCCCAAGTAGGCCTGTCAACAGGTCGGGTCTTGGTGGACCTGGACCCAACATGTTTGATTGTCAGGTTCTTCAGGTTGGGTCCATATCGGGTCTCAGGTCGGGTCGACCCATTAATAAACCTATGTCAGAGAAATAGAGGTTGATGAATTTCTTAAGGGTCTACAATGGCTTCATTTTTTTTTTCTTTTTAATAGAGTCTAGTGTATTATATATAGTTTTTCACTATTTTGATTTTTTAATGTTTTATGAGAGAATATTTGGAATAGGGTTTGTATTATTATGTTTTTACGTGAAATCAAAAAGTTGTAAAAATATTTCAAATGTTTAAAATTTTAAATGATTATTCAGTATTTAGTTATAAATGTTTGGTTGAATCATGAGTGTTAGGTTGGATTATAAGAAAAAAAAAATCACATAATATTTAGATTGGGTCAATCGAGTCTAACGGGTCCATAGGATCGGGTCTGGGTCCCCAACCCGTTTTGATTGTCGGATTCTTGTGGTCGGGTATTTACGTCTTTTATCGGGTCAAATCTAGGTCGACCTGTGACCCATTAACAGGCCTAGTCACAAGTTCAACTCTGGGTTTCCTATGCATTTCAAACATGACTAGACAGGTTGAAATTCAACCATTGATGAACTTTTCCGCTATTGAAAATTCAAGGTGCAACTTAGTAATGAAATTATATATATATATATATATATATATATATATATATATATATATATATATATATATATATATATATATATATATTTGAAAAAAATGTATACGGTTGTCATCAACACTTTCATTAGAGTCCCTAAGGGTCATAGCACAACGGTTCAGAGCTTAGCAGTGTTATCGATAGGTCCTGGGTTCGAGTCTTGGCGCTGACTTACCCACCTGTTTGTTGGCGATTATTCAAAAAAAATTTCAGTGAATCGGGGTAAACAGGCTGAGGTAGCCTTCTCAGCTCGACCGTAAGATCAGCACAGAGAATAAAATATGATTACAATTTTGAATGGGAGATAGAAAAGAAATAGAAAAACTAATAGACCCGCCGCCCAAAAGGACTCGATGTATATAGAAAAACATATTCTCTATATACACTCTTGCTCTATTAAAGATCGCTTTATTTCGAGGACACCAAATCGTCCATGTTCCCTCTGGAATTAATGATTGATTAGGAATTGATGAGCCTAGAGGTTGGGGTCTTCATTTGGCCCAAGATTGAAAACCCGATCTGTTCTAAGGATGGGCCAGGCTTGGGCTTGCTTCTGGAGCCAAGCCCACGGGCCAACTCGAATTGGATCTATTTGGGCCGGCTTGTGGGCCCTTGGGGCCACTAACTTTACAGAGATGAAAGTGGTGGCCGCATGCCCACCATCAATCTGTCATTGCAATAAATATTATGTAATGATGAGTTCTTTAATGATTAATTCATAGTTTTTTTATTTTTGAAAATCTAAACATTTTTTCAATATACATAACACATTCAATTAATATTAATATTATATTTTTAGTATTATATTTTTAATTTTTATTTAAACATTAATATACAAATACACATTGAAAATAAAAAAAATAAACTTGTATAAAATCTGAACTCGCAAGCCTGCCCATGGCCCATGGGCCCAAGCCCGTTCAGGCCCGGGCCCATGGGCAAGGCCTGGGCCTAGTTATTTGGCTCTGGGCCAAACCCGGTCCGCTGGCAGACAAGCCTGCAATCCTGGATCCAAGGCCGGACTTGGGTTCTGTTTCAATGGATCAGGCCAGGCCGGGCCACCCCATTGCTGATGCCTACCTAGAAGCCTTTCCCATGGGCTCAGGCCTAGTTATACTCTATGAGGAGAGACCGATGAGGGAGTCATTCATCTCGTCCATCAAGTTAAATGGATACCCACCACTCGCCAGAATACTCTATAAACACAGCATTGACAAATGAGATAAATGACTCTCTCATCGGTCTCTCCTCATAGAGTATAACTAGGCCTGTCAACAGGTCGGATCCGGGTCAGGTCAGGGTACCTTGACATGTTTGATTGTCGAGTCCATATCAGGTCGGATCGACCTATTAACATGCTTAAGTCAAACAAATAGAGGTCGATGAACTTTTTATGAGCTTACAATGGCTTTATTTATTTTTAAATCGAGTCTAGTGTATTATAAATATTTCTTTACTATTTTGATTTTTTAATATTTTATGAGAGAATATTTGAAATACAGTCTGAATTATTATGTTTTTACGTGAAGTCAAAAAGTTGTAAAAATATTTCAAATGTTTGAAATTTTAAATGATTATTCAGTATTTAGTTATAAATGTTGTATTAGATCATAAATAAATAAAAATCATATAGTATTTGGGTTGGGCCCTTCGGATTCATAAGATCTGGTTGGGTGGACTTAAACCGGATCCAATTGCCAGGTCCTTCGGGTCGGGTATTTACGCATTTTATCTGGTCGGATTTGGGTCGGGTCGGGGTCGGCCTGTGACCCGTTGACAAGCTTAAGCTAACTCATCGAGTCGGAGCTTCTCCATTTGAATCGATAGACCTTGGTGAGTAAGTGTTAATGGGCGAGAAGACAAAACATAATAAATGTTTTTTTTTTTTTAGAGGCAGTAGACAATTTCTAATCTGATTATATATTAATCGAAGCATCGAGGATCCAAAATACGAGCCAGGAGCAAAGAAAGAAGGCAAAGCGAAACAATAAAAATAGAAAAACGAGTCACACCCAACTCTCACAAATCACTATGTAGAAGAGAGCTCTACTTGGTGAAACCCATTTGAGTGAGAAATTGGGCTCTAGGACTAACTGTGTATTAACACCCATTTGAGTATGTCAACCAATACGCGTGAACTGTGTGTTATTGAGTTACCATCAATCAAAGAATACAATTCTCGCGCACCCTACTTTTTCTCCTCTCGTTAATCTTTTAACAAGAATAGAAAACATATAATATGACCTATAATGCTATATCATATACTTTTTAAATAAGTGTGATTAACAACTATAGAATAAAAAACTCACCTCTAACCCTCCAAAAGGGATTTGAAAAACATGTTGGAAAAGAAAAATAGATGGTTAGGTCTATAAAAATCATAATAGATTGTGATTCATGCTCGTAAAGGTATTAAAATATTCATACCATTATCGCCTAAGTTCTTTTAGTTTAGTCTCAAGCAATTTACCTGTATATCACATCTCAGATCTGAAGCAATGACAAAAAAAAACTCAGTTCATCAAGGATTCTGATGCGTGTCTTGTTGTTCTTCATTTTTCAAAACATGAGGCAGAACCTAAATAGCTTCCATAGGAGAGAAAACTGTGCACGAAAGAAATCATCAGCAGTGACTTGGATCATTTGGCTTGGCTTGCCCTTCATCACTTATTGTTTCCAAATGCTCCAGTATATGTTGAGAACATTTAGGATTTCGGTTCTATGTTTTATTTAAGTCTTCAGATATCTTTTGCACCGGTGCGACGAGAGTGAGCTTCACTAGGGATAGATTATCTTTCAAGGAGTAGACTTGTGAGCTTTTTCTCTTTTATGATCAAGAGATCGAGTATATATTTCTTCTATTTATATCTATTTGATTATGCTGTTTGTGTACTCTCTGATTGATTATACTTTTATTTGAAATATAATCTAAGGCATATAAAGGGATGAGGAGGACACACGGATTCCCCTTTTTAATTTGCGTATTCACTGCCATATATGTCATGCAGTTTGACTCTCGTGGAGGAAGAGGACGTTATTATGAGATAATTCAACTTGGTCGGTTGCTTGTCCCCTTCCTTTTATTTCTTTTTCTTTTTTTCTTTAAAAAAGCTTCATTTATTTCAATGTATCCATTAAATAATTTTTTAAGGAAAAAATTCAAATAACCCCCCGGTAGATTGCCCAAAATCTATAGCTCGCTGACTTTTCCTTAAACTCATATATCCCTCTGAAAACATCTATGTAAATCCAAATAATCCTATAAGTTAAACTTTCATTGTTAGATGAAGAACATTTTGTGAATATTCTGTTTGTTAACTCTAATTGAAAACATTATATACCAAAAATCCTTTACAATGTGTTAAAAATACAAAGAACTCTTTGTAAATGATGATTTTATCTATCCGAATGGGTAAAATAATCATTTATAGAAGATTTTTTTTTTCATTTTTAACACATTGTAGAAGAGTTTTGAAATATTGTGTTTTTAGTCAAGGTTAATTCAGAGGGGCTATTTGAATTTATATGTGTGTTTTTAAAGGGTTATATAGATTTTAGATAATTTACAGGGGGTTATATGGATGTTTTCCATTTTTTAAATCCTTTCTAATCATGCCTAATGAGATAATTTTATGACCCATTGTTTAAGACACAAGCAAAATAAGCATCATTCAAAATGCATTACCAAATGTAAATATGGATAAAAATAATGATCTTTTATTCTCATAAATTAGGCTAACTTATCTTAAGTATTTATCCATTTATCAAACTAGACTTAAGACGCGTTAGTTGCGTGCATTTGGAACACAAATTGAGTTCATATCAGTCATTCGTATCCCTTGTGAATATGTATTTGCAAAATAAATAAAAAAATTATATCAAATAATCTGAAATAAATACAGATACCAAATAATGTATTTTGAAATCTAAAAGATCATAAGATCCTGTTTGGAAACAGGTTTGCGAATTAGCTTTTCTTTAAAAATTGAGTTTAAACTGAATTTGTAGGAAACTGTCTTTCCATGAATTATAAAAAAGCTAGCTTTTGGACATATATTTATAAAAATATGTGTATGCGACTTTTAATTGAGTTGCAGCTTTTTTTTTTTTTTTTTTCTGTTTGGAATATATTTGAGAAAATCATATTTTTGTAAACCTCTATTCTTCTTAAATCCACGTCCAAACGCCCACAAAATAAAAAAAATTAATATTTATAACTTAAATCAAATAATAATATTCACATTCAAAAAAATTATTAACTGATACAAATATGAAGATATCTGATCCATGATCCGTATCTAATATGGATCATTACACGTGACACTGAGAGTCATGGTCTCCCTCTGCTACATGAAACATTTTTTTCTGCATGATCCCTGGAGCGTGAGCCCACTGTACCTAGGTTGTCTCTTACATACGCCAAGTTAGAACAAAATATTCTCTTTCATCTTCTAAAAATATAATGATCGTTTGATCAATGTTCTTAACTTTGGTTTATTTTAATTTTAATTTTTAACCTGCACTTGCACAATACTAGTTTAATCAAACATATTTTTAAATCGACCCATAACATAACCTTCAAAACATAAACCATGATAAACGGAGGTCTCATTCTCAACCTTGAAAACATTAAAGTCACGTTTGGTTCCAGAATAAAGCCGGAGCAAGTGAAAATTAATTGAAATAATTTTAAAATTTGAGTGTTTGAAATATTGGAATAAATTGAAAATTTATATGTTTTTAATTAACTGATATAAAGTGGTATATAAATTTTAGTCAACTCCTTGAATTAATTTATTTTGGTTATTCAACCCAAAAGAATACGTGGACCTACTGTAAAATTAATTATCATCATCTTTTATAAATCAATTATCAAATACAATTGATTTGTCTCTTTTAATATGAAAAGAGATAAAAAAAAATCACTTTTATCTCTTTTTATATTAGAATAGTATAAACCTTAGAATAACTTAATTCTTTATAAAAACAGAGATTAAATCGTCATTAATACAACAATTCATTATTTTTTAAATATTTTAATTTTTTTAAAAAATAATAAATATTATGTAACGAGATATATACCTTAATGAAAAATATATATCATTTCATTATAAATTTAATGGGTTTTAAAAATAGTAAACATTATATCACCTACCTCAACACAAATAGTACGCACATGTTTTAATTTTTTTTTTAAATTAGTAAATATTATCTAAAGAAATATATGTTTTAATAAAAAATGTATAAACTCCATTATAAAATATAAATAGACCTATTTCAACAAATGAAATTTTTTTTTTATTTTTATAATGAAGTCCATATATATATTAGTTGAGATATATGTATCTCATTGAACGGTGATGAAGGTATATGGCTATATGCTGTGTATAACAGGTAATGAAACATGAAAACATGCAAAACAGTATTAATGGTTTTCTGGTGTCTCCTGATCCTTCAACACATGATGAGGTCCCTTTCTTTTTCATCTCAACAAAAATATAAAAATAAACGGTCAAATCTCCAGTACTTCCTTCATCGGCAACACATATAATACACAAAATAAATTTTATTAATAAAAAACTATACACACATAAAAAAAAAAAAAAAAAAACTCTATTTCTTCTTATTCTTGTTATTCCCACCGCCGAAGATATACCCGAACCCAAACAGACCCCCCGACGTACCACTATTCGCGACGTTCAGCACCGGCTTGATCCGCCCCCCACTCCCGAAACGATACGAATCGTACGGCGGAGGCGGCTTCTGATGATGATGCGGCGACGATGTCGAAGTCGACGAACGGTGGTGATGCTTCGCGGCGTTAGTACCCCTCGAACCGGTCGAGCTGCTCCGGGAGAGAAGCGGGAGCAGACGAAACAATCCTCCGCCGCCGCCGGAGTTGAGGCTGGCGCTTCTCGTGATGCGTTGTTTCTTGACGGAGGGGGATCTCGGGAGGGAGTGGTTTCGCGGCGGCGGAGGGGGCGGAGGAGGGTTGTTGATGGGGAGGGGGAGGAGCTTGCCGTGGGAGAAGAGGCGGTCGGCGGGGGAGGAGTCGTGGTCGGAGGGGGGGAGGCGATCGGAGGAGAAGAAATCGAAGTCGTGGTGGTGGTGGTAGTGGGAGGAGGAGGGGATGGAGGGGGGGAGGAGGAGGTGGCGGTCGGAGGGGGAAAGGTCGTGGGAAAAGGAGATGCGGGGGCTCAGAAGCATTGGAGACGACGATGAGTCGTCTGAGGAGAAGATCTCGATCGCCATTTTTGATGAGACAGAGAGAGAGAGAGAGATTTTTTGGGGTTTTTAGTGTGTTTGGAGGGAGAGATGGAAAGGAAATGGGAGCGATTCGGCTTTCGCCTCAAATTGGGTTATTTAATGCAGGTGATATCGTCACCCCACCCCCTTTTTTTCACTTTTTGTTTTTTTGAGTTATTTATTTTTAAGTCCACTTAACTAATGATAATCTATCATTCTCTTCTCTGTATTATAGATTATAAAGAGGGGATGCGAATTCGAATGGATTGGATCTGGTTGGAGTTCAACTCGAACCCAATCCTAGGTTGGAGAAATCTAACTCAAATCCAATTCGATCCGACCCTCGGGTTTAAGAAACTTAACCCAAATATAATTTGTCAGGCTTTATTTGGGTTGGGTTCTGATTTAAGTTAAAAAAATATCTTAATATAAACAATTGAAATTTTATAAGAGTCAATTGTTGTATAACAAAAACAAAAAAATTAAAATGAAGAATAAAGATATGAAAATTATAGAAGTGAAAGATTCTAGATAAAAGTAAATTGTACAATTCAATTTTTATCATACACATTAAAAAATTATAGTTTTACTTAGAGCATTTTAATTATATATGAAAACTTCAGGTTCAGGTTAGTTCGGGTTATCTAAACCCTCAATCTAAAACCGATCCAAATTAGGTTTAGGTTGCTCGGGTTAAACCCGAATGTTAAAACAACAACCCAAACTCACCCAAATTTTTGGTTGGGCCAGGTTCAACAAGTCTATATTGCACCTTTAAGATTAAGCCCCTAATTTAAACAATATATTCATTTTGTATCCCTCTCAAGGACTACTAAGAAAATCAAACAATTCAGTGATAGATCCCTCATAATGATTAATAAAGAACATATCTTTTAAACCTGTAAACTTAATTTATAATATAAACAAGTGAAATATCGATCACTAAATCATATAGTTAAGGGGGACTTAAAAATAAGAACCTTTTTTGTTTTTATTTCTTATTGCTTTCATTTTTTATAATTAATATGGTGTTTTTGGTGCATATCGGAAATTAAAGGAAAGTTTTGGAAAATATGGAATTTTGATAGTTACTTAAAAAATTAGTATTTACGAAAGGAATAATAAATTCTCATTCTTCTACATTATTTATTTATCTTATTAAAAAAGAGGAATAAACTTTTTTTCTTCCATTAAATCACTTTCTATGTGGTACAAATCAAAATTTATAAGACGAAATAAATGATCACATATTAGAAAAAATTATATAATTCAATAAAAGTTGCGTACGTCCAAGGGGGGTTAAGAAAGAATTTTCTATTAAATTTCTGAATTACAGATTCTGTGAATACGTGTGATGAAATTACGAATCTGAGTGTAACTTCCAAGAAAGTTTATATAGCTTAATATGTTATCATAAGAATTACAACATTTCATTACACGTAAAGCATACATCTGTCAACAATTCCTATTCACCTCCCAGCGTGCTCAGCATGATTCGACCTATTTGTTAATGATTTTTTTTTTACCATTGCAATTTTTTCATTATCATCTAAAAATCAGAATACAAGATATAAACTCAATAACATACACTAACAACATAAAAATTCATTAAAAGAAAAATGATATAATTGTCATCACTATTTATTTAAATTGAATCTTTTTTTAACCTCCTTTTTAGGCAATTTATAGGAGGACCCTAATCAAATCTCCAAGGAATATTTGTGCTTTTCATATCACTAGTAATCTTGTTCAATATTCATTAGTCACTAGTAGTTTTAAATTATTTAAGTACGACATATATAAGCATTTGATGGGTGGGTATGTGCCATCACATGCGCGTGGGGAGTTGATAAATGTCATGCTTATTATATACTAGTTTTTCTTTTCCCTTCTTCAACCACTTCTAAAAAACTATGTGCATTAGGTACTATGTTTCTCTGCTCTGTAAAAAAAAAATCATATGGTACGTACAAAACTTATCAACTCACCATTTTTAAAATTTTATATAAAAATATTTATGTGAAACACAGTAATGTGAGACAAGAAGAGAATTCTTGGGCTCCCAAGGATGAGGAATATATATATTTTTATATTAATTCACTAATGATACAAAGGTGATCACACTTCTTTTGGTACACCACAATTAGTTAACCAATATCTTCAAAATAAACTTTTCTCCCAATTAAAAAAAATAGAAAATTAATCAGAGATTTTTGAGACACCTATGTCATAACAATAGATCCCTTAATTTTTTTTTTATTTTATTTAGGTCCCTAAGTTAACGGTGATATTTGTTTAGGTCTTTCCATCCATTCTTTTGTTTTTCTCCCTCTTTTACCCCCAAGTGAACATGAATTGTCTCTCTATCTCCCCCAACCGCTCTCTTTCTCTCCCAAACAACTCAACAAGATTTGAGACAACCTACACCAGCCCTCCATTGCGCCGATCTCGACTCCAACGCCGATCGCTCCCCCCGACTTCTCCCGACCGTGTCCCGTGAGCCATCTCTCGGTTCTGTGTTCTACTATGTACACTGTTATTCCTAATATGTACACTGTTATACCTGTTATTCCTAATTCGGTCTAAGATACGAATTCGCAGGCTCCAGCAACGCTGTTGATTCTTCAAGCAGAATACCAGGGACGTTGGGTCTCAAAGATCTGTTGATTTCTTCTAAAATACCAGATAATTGAAAATTCTATGTAGTTGTTGATCATCCTAGGATAACAAAATACAATAGAGAAAATAAATAAATTTTAATAATCAATAATATGAATAATAAAATGGTTTACTTGCCTATTTATAGAAGAGAATCCTTAACAGATTAGATCTCAACTGATTATTCTAATCTAAACTAAAAATAATAACTACATCTTTATCTAATCCTAACTAATGTTCAAATTCGAATTCAAATCATTATTTGAAATTCAAATATAAATATAGTAAAATCCTAACAAATTAAAAAAATATTAAAATTATAAATCAATCATCATCATCAATTTAGTGGTCTTCAATGTCAATCGAACGGTCTATGATCGCGCTACATCATTCCCTCCCTCTTGAGAAAAACTCGACCTCGAGTTTGGTTGAAGGAGTTGGTGATGTATTCCAAGAATTTGATGACGTGATTCACTGACTTTTATGCAACTAGGGTTCACCTCGAGTGCTCGTGGCGAACTCTCCTTGTACGATTTTGATGTAGATAATCAAAAAGCTGTAACTATGATTTCTAAAAATGATGGATCCTCAAAATGATGGTTGCACGTGTGAAATGCTTCTTGTGCGAATTGAACGGGATTAAATCTTCGAGCGGAGTTCTTGGGCTCGGACTCCTCCATCTCTTCATCGAAGATATGTGGAATGTATGTTTCCTCGATTTCTTCATCAAAGATATGTGGAAGTCTCGCATCGACTTTCCACCTATCTTCGATGAAGATGAAGAAATTGAAGAAGAGAACTTTCCATCTATCGTCAATCTCTTCATCAAAGATAGGTGGAAAGTTCTCTTCTTCAATCTCTTCATCTTCATCAAAGATAGGTTTTGCCTCTTCAATCTCTTCATCTTCATTGAAGATAGATGGACGGATCGTCTCTTCGAACAGATTATAGAAATCACTATCAATAAAATTATCCGCTTCAGATCGCACGGTTGGAGATCGTGGGGCTGGCGATCTAGGTCGTGGGGTTGGAGATCGCTCATGACGTTGCATAAACACCATCATCACCTCCATCTGTCGTGTGAGTGCTTCAATTTTTTTATCCATGCGCTTGTTAGCTGCTGTGATGGCTTGTTGGTGCTAAGAGGACGTCTTCTCGGCGGCATGTTCTCTCTCTTTCTTTTTTTTCTTTTTTTTTCGGATAAAAGAGATGGATCACGGATTACCTCGACGAATCGACGAGGCTCTGATACCAACTGATGCAGCGTATGAATATGCTCTTCTGCTAATTCGATTGACGATACGAATTCACAGGCTCCAACGGCTATGTTGATTCTTCAGAAGAATGCCAGGGGCGTTGGGCTTCAATGATCTGTTGATTCTTAAGAATACCAGAAACGATGGAAATCTATGTATTTGATAATCCTTCTAGGATCACAAAAATACAATAGAGAAAATAAATAAATTTTAATAATCAATGATCTGAATAATGAAATGGTTTACATGCCAATTTATAGAAGAGAATCCTTAACATATTAGATCTCGACTGATTATTCTAATCTAAACTCAAAATAATAACTACATATATTCTTATCTAATCCTAAGTAATATTCAAATTCGAATTCAAATAATTATTTAAAATTCAAATATAAATATAGTAAAATCCTAACAAATTAAAAAAATATTAAAATTATAAATCAATCATCATCATCAATTTGGTGGTCTTCAATGTCGATCGAACAGTCCATGATCGCGCTACATCACTGTTACAGGTTGTGTGTGTGTTACACTGCGTACATTGTTACGCACATTGTGTACACTATTATACCTCTTACAGATATCAAATTTTGTGTTACACTATGTACACTGTTATGCCCAATGTGTACACTGTTATATCTGTTACTGTTTGTGTGTGTGTTACACCGCGTACATTGTTACGCACATTGTGTACACTATTATACCTCTTACAGATATCAAATTTTGTGTTACACTATGTACACTGTTATGCCCAATGTGTACACTGTTATATCTGTTACAGATTCTGTGTGTTACATTGCGTACATTGTTACGCTCATTTTGTACATTGTTATACCTATAACATGTTACGCTCACTTACAGGGTCGCGAGAGGTGCTTGGGCACATGAATGGTCGCAAGAGGGGGTAAGGCTTGAGGACGGGTCGCGAGAGGGGGTTAGACTCGCGGACGAGGGTCGCAAGAGGGGGTTGGGCGCGTTGACGGAGTCGCGAGAAGGGGGTTGAGCTCGCAGATGGGACACGGGAGACAATCGGGGGGCGCGGTCGGCGTTGTGGCCGAGATCGGCGTAATGGGAGGCTGGTGGAGGTGGTCTCACAACTTGTTGAGTTGTTTGGGAGAGAAAGAAAGGGGTTGGAGGAGATAGAGAGATAAATGATGTTTACTTAGGGGTAAAAGAGGGAGAAAAAAATAGAATGAATGAAATTTGGATGAAAGGACCTAAATAAAATACCACCATTAACTTAGGGACCTAAAAAAAACAAGAAAAAGTCAATAGACCTATTGTTATTCCAGAAGTGTCCTCAGAAACCTCTAATTAATTTCCCAAAAAAAAAAACTTGTCTAAAACTATTAAAAATATATGACAACTTGATTAAAAAAAATAATAATAAATAAAATTGAAAAAATCATAAAAATATGAGATTTAACAATATATAGTGAAAGTGTAACAATTTGGGGTCTAAATGATGAAAATCCCTAAATATTAGAATTATTGTGAATGATAAAATTTTAGAAAAATTGACTTTCATAGATCAATTTGAGTGAATTTAAAAAAAATAGAGATGATCACAATGTATAGGCTAGTCCAGTGATCTCAAAACTTATATAATATAAACGGTTATGACATCCCTTTGAAATTTAGGTCTTTTGCATACACTTTTGATCCGTCGTCTTCATATATGTTGGTCCATTATTTACATGATCGTGTAATCATTCATAAAAATAATTAAACATATACTCTAATAATTATATGTATATAAAATATAAAAATCACATGCTTCATCCAATTTCTACAAAACTCAAGCAAAACTACACCAAAAGCTGTGTAAAAATTTGAATTTGATGAACATGAATTATTATACACTGTCTAGCTAATTTCTTTATTTCATGACACATTTTTCATATTAGTTAAACATTTCTCATTTCACAAAATAATTTTTCATATCAGTTAACAATTTTCAATAACTTTTTCATCCCAATCCCAATCCCCCCCTCTCCCCCCCCAATTGCTAAAATTTCTCTCACCCTCTAATTTTTTGGCCCCCAAAAAGGGGAAAAAATTTGGGGGAAAAAATGAAAGAAGAGGTTATAGATATATGAGAATATTACGAGGGGGTATCTCACAAATTTCCGGTTTTTTTTTTGTTTTATTTATTTTTAAATATCTGCCACTTATTATTTTTTGTATATTATATTTTATGGGAAGAGAAACTCTGGATTGGTCATTGCATGGGACAATTAATATATATTGCGGCCCATTTATTTTGTTTGTTTTCAATCACACCTCAGTCAAACTTCACCAAAAAAAAAAAACTACACCTCAGTCAAACAATTAACAATCAGGTCTCATGTCAACTTAAAATTATTCAACTTATACTATATCTAGGGTTGGTTTTAAAAACCAGTTCCTACTTTGGAGAATAAAGAAACGTAGGGAACACTACATGGCTATCAATACGGTAATACACTTATTAATATTTATAGGGAAAATTAATTAGAGATTCCTATAGTCACTAGTCTATTATCTGTACATCCCTTGCATTTTTCAAGTTTTTTTAAATCCCTAAAACAGTGAAAAATTTTCTTTATGTCTCTCCAGCCGGATGTTTTTCAAAAATACTAAAAATGCCCATTGCACAATTATTTTAATACATTGTGAACACTCTCAATATATTGTTAAGTATCTCCAGTACATTGTTAAGTATCTCAAGTACACTGTTAACACTCCCTAGTACATTGTTAACCTTCGCATAAGATACAACTCTCAATTATTTCAACACATTATAAACACTCTTCAGTACATTGTTAACCTTCACATAATTGGACAAGGGCATTTTCGATATTTTTGAACAACATTCGGCTGAAGGGACATAAAAAAAAAATTTCAACGCCTTAAGGACCCAAAAAAACTTAAACATTTTCAGAGATTAAAAATAATAAATGGGTGATCACAGGGACTCCTAATTAATTTTTCCATATTTTTATATTTAATCATATTAAAGCTTCTCTGGTTAGCAAGAGAAATACTTAATTAATTAACTTAGAATACATCTATACCATTATACCAACCTTTCAAGAAATGGTTTAGTTAATTTATCACATTATGAAGCATCAATTCTATTTTTATTTTATTTTATTTTATTTTGCTCTCATACATATCTAATCAATGGGCCAGAATCAACAAGATTGGATGTTGAACATTCTATTACAAGTATAACATGAAACACACATTCACATGAATCCTGCGTCCCCACACGGACCTCTATTTTTTATTTTTTTTTTATTTTTTGTGTTTCATGCTCTCTTTTTTTTTCATTTGTTTTATTTATTCTTTTTGGATGGCTTCATAGAAGGATGACCATTTGCACTTCATTTTATATTATATATATGTTTATATGATTCATGAAGGCACATATATACTTCCATCTTTCTTCCTCTCATCCAAACAGCCCTCTCCAAACAGCCATCTTTTGCTTATCTGCCCAAGGGTGCAAACTAAGCCACCATTTGCAATCCATGGAGTCTATCACTAGCCCTTTTGATGGTCCTTTTATTGCTTGCCTTGCCTCTTTAGGGGTTACCATCATCAGGTGGGGCGCCCAACTCCATCTGAGTGAGCAAAATCTTGGTTATATGCATATTATTAGATCAGAGAATTTACAATCAAAATGTCATAGGTTCGAGTCTCTTATATAACTATAGAAAAAATTAATTGGAAGTGCACTTAATTATTTTGTGCATTGTGATTGCATTAGAACATGTTCATGTGCAATCAAATAGTCGATGATGCAACCGTAAATGATCTAATTTTACTTTTATATGAAAGATAATTCAATTAAAGATTTTCCTTGTTTACATCAATAATTTTAAAATATGCATCAATCAAAGTCAACAAAAATCAAATCAAATTGCTGTCTCGTGAGTTACACCATGATATAAAAACACACACATAATAACTTCTAAATGCATTATAATCCTTGATAAAAAAAAATGAAAAATACAATTACGCTATCCATGCGTGGAATAACATAATCCAATTATATAAAAGTTGCTCAATATTAAGCAATCTATTATTAAAGGCAGTCTCACTTTGATTTATACAAGTAATTCAAGTTACCCAAGATGGGGGTGGTGTTATTCATGGGATACCTGGTGGAGACATGAAGAAAGAAAAAGCATGTTCAAAGTTCATAAAGATGGAGATGGAATATCTTTTGACCTTCATTGTAAAGCTAGGTGTATTGAATTTGTTCATTCATCCACTCTATTCTTTTGAGGATGTCTTGAAGCTTTTGTTTTTTGATCTTTTGGTGGGTTTGAGGCAACTTCTTTTCCACCAAGCTCTTTGGAAAAACAGGACATGTGATGTGTGAGTTGGTGGCTGCTCCTTGAATAATTACATCCCTTTTTGAAATCCCCACATAGATCGGCAGGTCAAAAACCATTTTAAAGATATATGCATCACCTGCTGAAAAGCATGTTTTATGTCTGTTTCATGAAATGGAGAATTTTAAACAGGGTGAATTTTTTTTGGTAAAATAGAGTATATATTATTTATTGAATATGTGTTTCATTTTTTTTTTTATAAAGATGCATACAACATGAAGTATATATATACATTTAAAATAATCAACACGAAAAAGGATTGATATAAGATTGTCTCACGTATTATTGTTCAAAGGGTGTTGTTACACTCATACACATCTTCAGTCATTCTTCCTGGCACCTTGGATTTCACGTGTTACTGTTCAAAGGGTGTTGTTTTTTGAAGGAAAGGTAGATATTTGCTACCCGAAATATATTACTAATATCGGATTACAAACTCTGAACAGGATGATGGAGGGGGGGGGGGGATTTCGGATTGTAAGAGAAAATACAAAAAAAAGAAAACAAAACAACAGACGAACGTGGAGTATCACGCACCAGTTAGAAGAGACATCTAACCCGGGGCACCCCTAAAACCGTGGGCTACGTTTCACCCACCCGGACCCCGCACTTGGCCGACCTCTCACCCTCCGACCCGATGTATCTCTCCCAGTCTCGCACCATCGCCTGGTCTCTTCTAACCGGGCACCCCTAAAAACCGTGGGTTACGTTTCACCCATTTGGACCCCGCACTTGGCCGACCTCTCACCCTCCGACTCGATGTATCTCTCCCAGTCTCGCACCATCGCCTGGAATACTTCCCACATGTTCTCCTGGTACAGTCGTGCTCCGCGAAAGATCACCTCGTTTCGGGACCTCCAAATTGTCCACGCGCCCGCGGGGACTATTGATTGCGATGTGCTCGCCTCTCGCCCATTCATCGCACCTCTTTTTAGTTCCTTACCCGCCCTCCATAATTCGTCCGTGGTCTGAAACGAGCAAACCAACCCGGTCTTGTGCGCCACAAGTCTCCATAACCTTTGAACAAATGTGCATTCACAGAATAGGTGATCGACCATTTCCGGGGCTGCCTCGCATAGCACGCATGTAGTATCGGTGGTCACCGCCCATTTCGCATGGTATACCTTCGTGATCAGACGCCCGTGGAAGAGCAGCCACATGAAGACCTTGATCTTCAACGGGATCTTGGGCTTCCAAACCTGTTTGAACTTTGGGAAGCTCGTGCTCCAGCCTACAGATTGCTCCCGCCACCACTTATACGCAAGTTTCATAGTAAACTCCCCTACTGCTGGAGTCCGCCAACTGAGAGTATCTTCCGTCCCTGGTCGCAACTCCACCTGTTCCAACTTGGCCAGCAGTCCCGCGAATTGAGCCGTTTCCGTCGCGTTTAGCCTGTTCCCTGTGAGTGCCACATTCCAGCCCCCCGCCCCTCCGACGCCGTGTGCAAATTCGCTCACTGTTCCCTCAGTGTTGGAAGCCAGCCCCAGGATCTCCGGTGCGATCTTTGCCAACCGCGTGTCCCCGCACCATCGGTCATGCCAGAACTGGATGGACGTACCTCCTCCTAGCACCCATACAAGCGCCCGCTCCACCTCTTGTCTGTCTGCGAATATACCTTTGCACAGCCCTGATGTTCTCGCATTCACCCTCGGCCATCTCTTCTCATCGAGCCTGTACCCACCATATCTATCTTTCATAACTCTTGTCCACACAGAGTTCTGCCCCTCCATCCACTTCCACACCCACTTCGTTAGCAGTGCTCGATTCATCGCTCGCAGATCTAGCACCCCGAGCCCCCCTCCTTTTTGTGTCTACAAACAGTAGCCGAGTCAACTAGATATGGTGTTTTTTTGTCCTCCTCGGCTCCCCTCCATAGAAACCGACGACGAGTCGAGTCTATCTTGTCCAATATCCCCTCCGGGATCCTAAAGACTGACAGATAGTAGAGCAGCAGGTTGGTCAGTACCGCCTGTAACAAGGTCAGACGTCCCCCCAACTCAGCATCTGGCATTTCCAACAAGCTAGCCGCTTTTCAAATCGCTCCACCATCGGTGCCCAGTTTTCTTTCTTCATGGGCCCGCAAACCAGCGGTAGCCCAGATTTTTGTTGGGAATGCACCCGGATGGCATCCCATGCACTCGGCTAGCCTGCCCTCCTCGCTTGGATCCAAGTGCAACCCCATCAAGCTACACTTATTTAAGTTTAGGGACAAACCTAACAGCAGCCCAAAACACCATAGGACGAATTGACAACCACGCACGTTGTTCTCTGATGCCTCGCTAAGGCAACGTGTCGTTGGCGTATTGGATGATCGTCACAGGATTACTTCCCCTCACGCACAAGAGTCCGCCTATCCACCCTCCTTGCTCCGCCTTCGCACAGAGGTGACTCAGCACGTTCGCCACTAATACTAACAGAATCGGTGACATGGGGTCACCCTGCCTAAGTCCTTTGTTGAGCGGGAAGAAACCCGCACTCTCTCCGTTAACCACCACCGAGGCGTGCGCTATCTCAATACATTGGATCACCATCCGCACCCACCTTTGAGAGAAGCCATGCATCTCAAGTAACCTAAGGAGGAAGCCGCAATCAATACTATCGTACGCTTTCACAAAGTCCAGTTTTAACAGTATTCCTTTGCTTCTGTTCTTGGAGTAAGCCGACACCACCTCTTGTGCAGCCATAAACCCCTCCTATAGGTTGCTGCCCGGAAGAAACGCTTATTGTGTTCGCTCCAACAGCTCCCTGCATGCCCGCTTCAAACGGTTCACCAACACCTTCGCTAGGATCATATAAGCGCCGTTCACCAGACATATCGGCCGGAACTCTTCGATCCTTTCCGCTCCCTCCTTCTTCGATATTAGCATGAAGAGGGAGGCGTTAAGGCATCCCACACTCTGGGTACCCATGTAGAACTCGTCGAACATAGCCACAATATCTTCTTTCACGATGCTCCAATACCTTTTGAAAAATACCATGCCGAATCTGTCCGGGCCGGGAGCTTTGTCTCCCTCCGCCCCCGTGATCACCTTCACGATTTCTGTTTCGTTGAACAGCGCCTCCATCTCGACGCATTGCTCCGCCGATATGTGTGGCAAGTCCGGGTCCGCCCAACCCAACGCCCATCCCCTGCGTTTACTAAAGCTCTTTTTGAAATAGTCGACTATCCCACTCTTGATCGCCTCCTGGTCCTCCAACATGTTCTCCTCGATTTGGAGTTTGGCAATGTGATTAATCCAATGTCGTTGGTTTGCCGCTTTGTGGAAGAAGGTGGTGTTATTGTCTCCTGCCTGCAACCATAGTGCTTTCGACTTTTGCCTCTATTCGAGTTCCTCCAGCTTTAAGCACTCCCCAAACTCCCCCTTCGCCACGGCACGCCTTGCTCTCTCCTCTCCTGTGAGCAGTGTGACTTCCTTGGCCTTATCCAACTCTTGTATCACCCTCTGTAGGGACTGCTTTTTCCCCTTTCGTGCTGCCCGGAACGTCGTGCTCCATTGTTTCAAGACTCGCCTTAAACGTTTTAGCTTGAAATCCACCCAACAAGCGCCCTTTAGACCACTTGCACTACTACCCCAACTATTCCTGATCAGGTCCTCTAGTCCCCTACTTCGCACCACCAAGATTTGAAACGGAATGGAGCACGCTTTCTTGAGACTCTGTCGGCCTACAATAACAACGGGACATGGTCGGAGACTGCCCGCGGTAGCCCATCCACCTGGCATCCCGGGAACGTACTCTCCCAATCTGCATCGACTAACACTCGATCCAGGCGCGTTAAGGACGAGGTTTCCCTAAGGTTACTCCATGTGAAACGGTGATTTGGAATCGGTAAATCCAGTAGGTCCTCGTCCTCAATCCAGATTGTAAAACTCGCCATTGTCGGGGATTCCGGCACCGGTCTGCTCCTCTGCCCCGCACTTCTGACAATGTTGAAATTCCCCAAACACATCGTTGGGCTACCCCAAGCTGCCTTGATCGCTGTCAACTCCGTCCACAACACCTCCCGTTCGGCGTCCTCGTTGGGGCCGTACACGTTCGAGCAACACCATCTGAAACCCGTGTGTCGGTCCTCCAGTAGCACCGAAAGGGAGTAACATCCCACTGAAGACTCCACCGCACGCCAGCGGGACGAATTCCAAACAGTTTAGATTCCCCCTGATGCCCCCCTACGCCGCCTTGAGTGCCCACTCGTCCAACCACCCCGTGCCCAACTCCTTGATTATCGACTTCTCAATCCCTTCCATCTTAGATTCTTGAATACAACATACCTGCACCTTGTGTTCAGCAACCAAGTCCCGGATTTACCTTCTTTTTGCCGGGTCGTTGAGACCCCTAATATTCCAGTTCAGTGTGTTAAACATAAGCAAAACTGACCTCTATGTCCATTGCCCCAAACAGAGCGCGCACCCATTGCTAGTCCGAGTCCCCCTCTCCCACCTTGCCGCTACCCTCCTGGCCTTCCCCACTCACAACGACAATCTCTCTCCTCGCCGCCCTCGCTTCCTCCTTGTCTTTGAACGGCCCGCACATCCCATATTCCCCTCGTACCTTATTCACAAAGTGCCTCCTTGGACTCTCCTCCTCGATTAAGAACCCCAGCTCATCGGCTCTTCCACACGCCCTGGTCTGCTCCCCCTTTGCCTGACGCTTACCCCTTGACGCCTGCCCTTCGAGCGTTAAGATCCTGATCCCAGACATGACTCGGTATCCCCTCGCCCAGCAGGACCAAAGTTACAGGGGTCAGCGAGTCCATCACGCCTGTCTCAGAAGATTGCAGCAGAGGTTGAGCCTCTTCGACTTCGAGCCCCATCTCTAGAGCCTTCGCACACGCTTCAGTTTGACTTCCTTTAGCGGGCTGTTTATCTTCCGCCACCTCTACTTGCATCTCCTCGCCACCAACTTCCCCTTACATTTCAATCGGTGACTTCAGGGCAGAGTCACTTCCCATTGAAAGGGGCGGGAAAACGTTTTGAAGTGGTTGATGTTATATATTGTGGAGCCTGATGATGTGCGCAGAGGATTGTTGGCGCTACGCAGGGTCGGACGGGGGTCTTTCGTGTATTGACTTTTTTGCCCTTAATGAGATGTCAGTATAAAAGGACATCTCATATTTTTCATTAGGTTCTAGGGTTTTTATCTTCGGTGTGACCATTGTAAAAACTTCTCATTGATAGTGGATTGATCTCTGGTGTGCTCCGTGGACGTAGGCAAGATTTGCCGAACCACGTAAATTTTTGTGTCTTTGCTTCGATTTGTTTGTTTATTTCTTTTGATTGATTGCATCCCAAGATCCGAAATCGTAACAATTGGTATCAGAGCCACGGTTTTACTAGATCTAGGGCACAAGAGGTGCCTATTCACGAGATCTGTAGATCTAGGGCACAGGAGGTGCCTATTCGCGGGATCTGTAGATCTAGGGCACAGAGGTGCCTATTCACAGGATCTGTAGATCTAGGGCACAGGAGGTGTCTATTCGAGTGGGAGCAATGGATTCAGATAAGGATTTATCCAAAATCGAGAAATTTGATGGCACAAACTTTGGCTACTGGAAGATGCAGGTGGAGGATCATCTGTACGAGAAAGATCTCTATCAACCGTTGAAAGAGAAACCAGAAGAGATGGAGCAAGCGGCGTGGGATCTGTTAGATCGGAAGGCTCTCGGCGCAGTCAGGAAGACGCTGTCGAGGCATATAGCCTTTAATGTCAAGAAAGAGACATCCACGATTGCTCTCATGGCCAAACTGTCCAAGATGTATGAACAGCCTTCTGCGGCAAATAAGGTGCGTCTCATTAAGAAGTTATTCAATATGAAGATGACCGAAGATTGCAATTTCAAGGATCATCTCAACGAATTTAATGAAGTTACGGATCAATTAAATTCAGTCGATCTCGTTTTCGATGATGAGATCCGTGCTTTATTGATCCTCGGGCAATTACCCGAGAGTTGGAACGGCACTGTTACCGCGATCAGTTCCTCTACAGGAAAGAAAAAATTGAAGTTCGATGATGTGGTGAATCTGATTATGACAGAGGAGATCAGGCGACAAGCAGATGGTGGTTCCACTTCCGGATCAGCGTTGAATGTTGATAGCAGAGGCAGAAGTTCAAACAAGGGCAATGGGCGTGGCAAATCAAAATCGAGGAACGGCAGATCCAAATCGAGAAACCCAGGCAATTTCAACAATAATCAGAATCAGAATGTGAAGAAGATTATTGAGTGCTGGAATTGTGGTAAAACTGGACATTACAGAAATCAGTGCAGGTCAGAGAAGAAAGAAACACACAACAAGAATGAATCCAATGTTCTTTCAGAAGAATCAGATGATGCATTGATTTGTTCCATGGAGAACAAGTCCGATTCTTGGGTGATGGATTCTGGTGCATCGTTTCACGCGACCTCTAACAAAGATCTTCTCAGAAATTACGTCCCAGGCAGCTTTGGGAAGGTGTACCTTGGTGATGATCAACCATGCGATGTGGTCGGCAAGGGTAAAGTGCAGATCAAGCTGAATGGCTCTGTATGGGAATTGAATGATGTCAGACACATTCCTGACCTAAGAAAGAACCTGATTTCAGTTGGGCAGCTAGCAAAGGAAGGCTATATGACAACCTTCAGTAGTGACAGCTGGAAGGTTTCGAGAGGCTCATTGATCGTTGCACGAGGTAAAATGACTGGTACTCTTTATGTGACAACTGATGCTTGTGGTTCTATTGCAGTTGCTAACAGCAAGGATGATCCCAATATATGGCATCAGAGACTTGGTCACATGAGTCAAAAGGGACTTAAAGTCATGCACTCGATGGGGAGATTGCCAGGATTGCAGTCAGTTGATATCGACTTGTGCGAGAGTTGTATCTTTGGAAAGCAGAAGAGGATCAGTTTCAAGACGTGTGGCAGAACTCCGAAGCAGAATAAGCTTGAGTTGATTCACACAGATGTCTGGGGACCGGCTGCGGTCTCATCCATTAGCGGAAAGTCATATTTTGTGACTTTCATTGATGACCATTCCAGGAAGGTATGGGTTTACTTCTTGAGACAGAAATCAGAGGTGTTTGAAGTGTTCAAGAAGTGGAAGGCAATGGTGGAAAATGAAACAGGCTTGAGAATCAAGAGGTTGAGGTCCGACAATGGTGGTGAGTATGAAGACACCAATTTCAAGAAATTCTGTTATGATAGTGGAATCAGATTAGAGAGAACTGTGCAAGGGACTCCACAACAGAATGGTATAGCAGAGCGGATGAATCGAACATTGACTGAGAGAGCCAGAAGCATGCGTATACAGTCAGGTCTACCAAAGCAGTTCTGGGCAGAAGCAGTCAACACAGCATCTTACCTGATCAACCGAGGACCATCAGTACCTTTGGACCACAAGATACCAGAGGAGGTATGGAGCGGCAAAGAGGTAAACCTTTCTCATTTGAAAGTTTTCGGTTGTGTTTCATATGTACACATTAGTGATAATGCTAGGAGTAAGCTTGACTCTAAATCACTAAAATGCACTTTTATTGGATATGGTGGTGATGATTTTGGTTATCGTTTTTGGGATGACCAAAAGAAAAAGGTTATAAGAAGTAGAGATGTCATATTCAATGAAAAGCTGATGTACAAGGACAGAAATGCAACACAGTCTAGTGATTCGAAGAATATTGATCCTGTTTATTTTGAGCCTAACAATACTGCAGTAGTTAGAGTGTCACAGCAAATAGTTGACAGATCTCAGAGAGAGGAAACTACACCACAGAATAATCAACAGCAAGTTGATATGCCACAGGCCCCAGCTCCTGAGCCTCCTCCACTCAGGAGATCCACCCGTCCACATGTTCCGAACAGAAGGTACATGAATTATTTATTACTGACTGATGCAGGTGAACCTGAATGCTATTTTGAAGCATGTCAAGGAGAGGATGCTAGCAAGTGGGAGTTTGCTATGGAAGATGAGATGAAGTCACTCATCTCCAACGAGACATGGGAGCTAGCTGAGTTACCCATGGAGAAGAAGGCTCTTCACAACAAATGGGTGTATCGAGTCAAAGAGATACAAGGCGAGATTAGTGGTCAAAGGCTTTCAGCAGAAAGAGGGGATTGACTACACCGACATTTTCTCACCAGTTGTGAAACTGACTACCATTCGGTCAGTTTTGAGTATCGTTGCATCCGAGGGTCTGCATCTTGAGCAGTTAGATGTCAAAACTGCTTTTTTGCATGGTGACTTAGAGGAGGAGATATACATGCAGCAACCAGAGGGTTTCATAGTGAAGGGCAAGGAGAAACTCGTTTGCAAGTTGAAGAGGAGCTTGTATGGCTTAAAACAGGCTCCAAGACAGTGGTACAAGAAATTTGATAGCTTCATGCAGCGAACTGGCTACCACAAGTGCAACGCTGATCATTGCTGCTACTTCAAGAGGTTTGATTCCAGTTATATTATTTTGCTACTTTATGTTGATGACATGTTAGTGGCTGGTTCAGATATGGATGAAATCAGGAACTTGAAGAAGCAATTATCAACTGAGTTTGATATGAAAGATCTGGGTCCAGCAAAGAAGATCCTTGGGATGAGGATTACGAGGGACAAGCAGAGAGGTACTTTGCAGTTGTCTCAGGCTGAATACATTAATCGTGTTTTGCAGAGGTTTAGCATGTCTGATGCTAAGGCAGTTAGCACACCCTTGGCTAGTCATTTCAAACTGTCCAAAGATCAAAGTCCCAAAACGGAGGAGGAGAGAAACTTCATGGCTAATGTTCCATATGCCTCAGCGATTGGAAGTTTGATGTATGCCATGGTTAGCACGAGACCAGATATAGCCTATGCAGTGGGAGCTGTGAGCAGATTCATGTCAGATCCAGGCAAGCAACACTGGGAAGCAGTAAAGTGGATACTTAGATACTTGCGAGGTACGACTGATAGATGCTTATATTTCAGCAGGGGCGAGTTGAGGCTACAGGGTTTTGTAGATGCAGACTTTGCTGGCGAGGTTGATCATAGGAGAAGCACTACTGGTTATGTCTTTACAGTAGGTACTACTGCTGTTAGTTGGATTTCACAAATACAGAAGATTGTTGCTTTATCCACTACAGAGGCAGAGTATATAGCTGTGACAGAGGCTAGTAAAGAGATGATATGGTTACAGGGCTTGTTGACAGAGTTGGGATTCAGACAGACAAAGAATGTTTTGCATAGTGATAGTCAGAGCGCTATACACTTGGCGAAAAATTCAGCATTTCATTCGAGGACTAAGCACATAGGACTTCGTTATCATTTCATCAGGACGCTTTTGGATGATGGGAGTCTAATGCTTGAGAAGATCCAGGGAAGCAAGAATCCAGCTGACATGTTGACTAAGACAGTGACTACAGAGAAACTGGAGCTGTGCGCAGCTTCAGTTGGTCTTCTAGCTTGAGGACAGGGATGAGCACACCAGATTATAGATCAATCATTTGATAGAAGTTATTTACTCTTAGTTCAGTCTCCAAGTGGGAGATTGTTATATATTGTGGAGCCTGATGATGTGCGCAGAGGATTGTTGGCGCTACGCAGAGTCGGACGGGGGTCGAGCTCCCCGCAGAGCTCGCGGGGATCGAGCTGCCCGGTCAGCTCGCGGGGTCTGGGGGCAGCGCCCCGAGAAAATTTTTTTGGGGTGTCTTTCGTGTATTGACTTTTTTGCCCTTAATGAGATGTCAGTATAAAAAGACATCTCATATTTTTCATTAGGTTCTAGGGTTTTTATCTTCGGTGTGACCATTGTAAAAACTTCTCATTGATAGTGGATTGATCTCTGGTGTGCTCCGTGGACGTAGGCAAGATTTGCCGAACCACGTAAATTTTTGTGTCTTTGCTTCGATTTGTTTGTTTATTTCTTTTGATTGATTGCATCCCAAGATCCGAAATCGTAACATTGATATACAATTGACACATGTCGGTCCCATCAGATCCACGTCAATGTCGGTGAGCTGCCACTCTTGTCGGATCCCGTCCCTTCCTCAACCCGGCCCATTACCACCGAACTGCCCACTCGTGGCTCCTGGGTCCGATTAAATTCGGTGAAGCGGCATGGGCTCGAATCCCCAACGATGAACCTTTGCATGTCGGCCTCGGATTCCAAAATCGCAGATCTTTTCTCGTCTGACTTCAAGATTTGGATTTCTGATTTCATTTTGGGGCCCGAGGTGGGTGGCAGTCTTTGCGTGTCAACCGCACCAATATGACAGGGCAAGCTTGACCAGTCCTCCACGTATCGAGTTTGCGACTCGCCTGGCCGATTCTTCCTCCGATTCCTCCTCTTCTTGGTTGGCTGACTCGGGCGCGTGCCTTCCTCTCTGCTTCTGACGTTGCCGTCTCCCTCCGCGCTTGGAGGTTGCCCCCCATTCGTTGTCTCCCTTATCAGGTCTGCCCAAGATCGTTTCGATGCCATCGTGGTTTGGCATGCCCGAATGCTTGCTTGGTACGCCTCCCTGCCATATGCTACCAGTGCGGTCGCCGGCAAGTCCCTCATCACCCCCACCCGCCACTAGAGTGAACTCCGTAAATGTCAAGCTCATGCTACTCACGCCGTGCAGACCAAAATCAGTGATTTTTTCGAGGCCGTGCATCATCGTCCGCAGGCAGTTCTCCGTTAGCCAGTGGAGTGGCAATCCTTCCAGGCGCATCTCCCACTGAAAGGTTTCCTCCACAATGGCTCCCCACTCTGCCATCCACACCTCCAGACTGATTGTCCCTTCTCGCCCACGAATTAGGCCCTTCCTCGTCATCCTTGCTCGGAGCTTTGGGCATTCGACATGGAGCAAGAAGCGCCCCCCTCCCAGCTCCGAGTCCAACCTCCAATATTTCACTCCCCAAACTTCTTGGATGAGGCACACAACCTCCCCCGCTGACGGGCTCCATCCCTCTGTCTTCACCACTACACAGCATCTGAGTCGTCTTTTCCCGTCACACGGGTTGAACTCGTCTCCGAGTTGAATGGTCAAACTCGGAGTTCCCGGTGTCTGCTGGAGACACTTCTCCACGTCCGGCTAGAAAAGCCTACACGCAGCGGCCTTGTGACCTGTCCCCCGGTATTTCCTACAGGCAATGGGGTCTCGACATTCCCATCGCCGGTGCCCGTAACCCAGGCAACGGAAGCACTGCACTGTTCGTCCATATTCTGTTCTCCCCACCCACATCTTGCTGTAACTCTGAGTTCTTCTCTTCCACACCCCTTCGTTCGTACCCTCCGACCGCTCCCCCGAACTTCCGCTCCTTCGCCTACGCGTGCTCCACCCCTGCTTGCTCGCCAGACGCTCCACCCACCTTGGCATTTTAGTTCCAAACTCCAATATAATTAAAATCCCTTTACAGAAAACTTATCTTCAAAGGGTGTTGTTACACTCGAACACATCTAGGGTCATTCTTGTTGACAGGCATATGAATCATGGTTTGTTCTAAAATCAAGATTATCATGCAAATTGTTATATCAATACATAATGATTGAGATTTCCATCAATACATGTTTTGATGAATATTATACATTCATCAAAATGCATTAATAAGATTTTCATTTGTAAATTGATTATTTTGAAGAACACGTATCACCCATCCAGATACGTACTAATAAAAATATATGTACGGATAGTGGTACTGAAATGAAAGAACTTTTTCTCCTCTTGAAAAACATTTGTTCAACTCAGCCAAACCCTATAAATATTGAAACTTCAAATAAGAGCTGTTATATTGATGGATTTCCTTAAACAATTAACATTGGATCTGATGACAAGTGGGCAGTACCACCTGCTCTCCTCTCCTCTTTGGGATGAAAGAAAACTTGTATTTCACTCCAGATATCATGCCTTTTGTTTTGTGTGGGGTTAGTTACACCTTTGTGTGTGTGTGTTTTTTTTTTTTTTTTTTGAAAAGAAGACCAGATTTTGTCACGCTCGTATAATTAGAACCAGAGGCAGTGATTGATTGATTTTCGGATCAATATCTCAGTGAAATAAACAATATAAGAACACAGGCCTTTTTTGGTAGGAATAACATTCGATTTAAATCTTCCAATATTCAAGTTCATACCATTGAATTTTGCAATTTTTAGTTTTTCATCTTATGTGATCCAGGTTTCCACTCGAATCCCAATCAACAAATTTCTAAGCAGCATATACCTCATCAACAAAATGACAACACGTAAAATCTCTTATAATGACTGCATGTGATAGATTATGTGTGTTATGTTATTATATGTGTTGTGTATTACATGTGTAACTCATGTGTAATTGTATATATAAATGGTTTAGACACTCAGAAGAATATAAAGATTCTCAATTCTCTCTCTTTTGTAACAAGGTATCAGAGCCTCCACCTCAAGATTTTTTTTTTTTTTTTTATGATGGAGGGGCTTTCCGTGGCTGACCTTATGGTCAAGTTGGTAGGCTACCTTCGTTTGTTTGTCCTTCGTCCCACATAAAATTCTTTTGAATTTCGCCTAACAAACAGGAGGTATGACACAACGCTAAGACTCGAATCCAAGACCTATACCCTTAACATATGTAAGCTCTGAACCGTTGTGCTATAACTACTTGGGACCTTCACCCTAAGATTTTATGAAACCCATAGATGATCGATCTCCAGGTTTGACGAATGAAACTGTGTTTGGATGTTTGAAACACTGGGTTTCTTAAAATTATGTGTTTTAAACTTAACTTTTAAAAAATGTTGTGCTATATTTTTTTATTTGTTTTAAAAAGCGCGCAAGAGGAGGTGGGGGTGTAAAAGTTAACATTGAAGTTGTGTTTAAATATGTGTTTGTGAATCTTTTGCTTTTCAAATATCAAATCTGTACAAATGCGGATTCAAATTAGCCTAAGTTTATATGCAAGTGCGTACATGTTAATACATGTCAACAAATTCATGTGCTTACCTATTGATCTTAAAACACTAATTGCTTCTCAAAATAATTGGAGGTTGATTGTGGTTTCAATTAGGCTTTTATGGCATACCAAAAAAATAATTCAGGCTTTTATGGTTCTACAAGTATCTGAAGATTTATGTGCCGAAGCGAATATATAGCACGCCTGCATTTCCATCAACATCATTAGTTATAAATAGCAATCAAAAGCTAAAATATAACACAATTGACTTGCTAATAAAGCATAATTTATTGTATTAATTAACTGTATATCATAGTTAATTGTCTGTAATCAAGAAAAACACAAAAGCAGAGTTGTTTAGCATATGAAAAAGTTCAAATGAAGCAGTTCCTCCAAAACTTGCACAGAACAATCTAAACCAGTTTCAGCAATCCCAACAGCTTAGCTATTCCCAGATATTTCTATACCGACATCAGAGAATTGCTTCCCACATAGATCACGCACGCTGTATAACAATTCAGTTGGTGTTTGTTGATCATATTCCGATCCCTTCAATTCCCGGACGCGCCGCCGTCTTTGTTCACCTCACCATTTGTGTTCTTCTCTAGCGTCTGTGACGATCACAATCCGTCATAAAATAATGAACCAAACACATGCGATGTGATCTAGTTAGTGTTGATTCTCTTCGGTTTTTCATTCGTTATTAATGAAGACTGACAGTTGTCACCTCACGTATTTATTTATTTTAGTCATGTATAAGTTGAGACAGAAGAATCGACAAAAATTTATGGGATTTGTACCTGTTTAAAGATCAGTTCATCCAGGTCGTTATCCGTGAAATGCTTGGTGATCAGATCCTCGTCCTCCTCGAACCCACCGACGCCCCTCACGACATCCATCAGGCTCCCATCACTTCCGTGAGAGGGCGTCATCAGGTCGGTGAAGCCCGGGAAACCGAAGAACTCGTCCAACCCCCCACCGATGGTCGGGTCTAACTGGACGAAGCTCGGCGTCCCGAAAACGTTCCCTTCACCCTCCACTACCGCCTTCACCTTCGTGCCATTCATGACGCCCTCCAATGTCATCCTCGAATCCAACGACGACCCAATCATCTCCGCCGTGTTCGACATTTGGATGCCTCCGGCGCTGCCCGCGTAGTGCATTGTCGGCCTTGAGAGGGACGACAAGTTGGCCATCGCCCTCGCTGTGGAGGCACCGAGGGACGACAAAAGGGGGTGGGGTGGTGCGACCGTCTGGAAGGAGGTCAGGCGGGCATTGTCTTGGAAGTTTGTCATGAACTTAGAGGGGAGGGAGCCGTAGATGGACTTGTATGTGCCCCGACCGGAGCGGTTCTTGTTGGCGGGGGCAACGACGCTGCCGGGTTGCTTTTCCTGGCTCAGCTTCTTGAGGAACATGCGGTATTTCTGTGAGCACCATCGACATAGAGATCCAGTCCGCGTTGGATTTCATTAGTCTTGTCAATATTAAATTAAACGAGGGTCTGAGAGGCTGACATGTTTACATTGTATGCTGACAATGATCGATGGAAGGAAAGCCAATCATTTTAATATAATTCGACGATCATGAATGTTGTTGGATATTTAGATTGTCCAATTAACGTTGAACCTAATAAATTTTTGAAAAAAAAAAAGAGTATATTCTTAAAAAAAAATTTATGTCAATGAAAAAAAAAGAAGAAGATGGCTTACTGTTCATGGGGTTAAAATTAGGTTTTCCTAATGTGATATACATAAATAAAAATTTAAAGAACAACAAATTTTATTGCACATATAGAAGATTTTCATGATAATTTTGAATATTTTTCTGTCTTTGGATTGCTGTTCAATTGTTCCTAACATTAGAAACTCTGGGTGTCTTTCTTTTATTCTTGTTCTTTGTGTAGGAAACAATTAATTACTGACAGTAATGGAAAATGAAGTAATTCCAGAGAGTAAAAGTGAATGTATTTGTAAGCAAGGTCTAGTTTGGTAAATGGATACGTTTTTAGGATAAGTTAACCTAATTTATGAGGATAAAAAATTCACTATTTTTATTCAGATTTGCATTTGTTAATGCTTTTTATTATCCTTATTTTTTGTGTTCTTATCTTCAATCTTGTATATGGATCAAATATGATATAACTTCAAATTTTTTTAAAAAAATATCAAATCTATCATTCCTATTAATGACGGTATTAATGTTGTTTAGTAGAACATATTCTTTCATTTTTTTGTTTTGGTTTTTTTTTTTTTTAAAAAAAAATAGTCATCAATGTTACCTCAATTTTACAAAATATGGATAAAAAATTGGGACAAAGTCTATTCCATCTTTTACCTAGAACAAACTATCTCTATTTTTTATATCAAAATGTGGACAATTGTCCATACTTTATCAATTTTTTATGTCATATGGGATAACAAGTGATTTAACTCAATTTTTTCTTATCCCAATCCTTTATTCCCATACCAAACTAGGTCGGTAATGCTTAGCTTGTTAATTAAAAACAATATATAAACAAAAAGATCAAGAAACCATACTCTTAACAATCTAAATAATTGAAAAATAAACTTAAACATACCTGCAAATGACTGGCCACATTTTCTCTAGTTATGTTCGGCACGTTCATCAGATCAAGTATCTTCTTCGGCACGGCCTCTACATTCATAAACACAAATTTAAGGTGATCAAAAGTAATAATCAAAATGTATCCCCCACAAACTTCTATATATTAACTATGACATATAATCAAATTCCTTTTTCAAAATCATTTCCTAACTGTTAAAAGTAAGACTGAATTCGAAGATTTTTTTCACTATTCCTAGGGGCAATCGTGAAAAACTGATTCACAACTTTTTTGTGTATTGTATCTGTCTAGTACTAGTAATGGATTTCCTGTGATGACGATATATAAGTGTATTAGATGACTCACTATTCCTAGGGGCAATCGTGAAAAACTGATTCACAACTTTTTTGTGTATTGTATCTGTCTAGTACTAGTAATGGATTTCCTGTGATGACTCACTATCGTAGCCAAGCTGACCAACGGCTCGCAAGAACTGCGAGTGGAGCTGAGGATTCCAAACCACCCTAGCCTTCTTGGCGTGGGAGGAGTTTCCGGTGTCCCCCACCGCATCCCCCTCCCCGTCCTCGCACCTCCTCCTCCTCGAACCCTCCTTGGAATTCGTATTCGAATTCGAATTCCACTCATTCACCGACGACTCGCACTCCACCTCCTCTTCTTCCTCCTCCTCATCCTCCTCCTCTTCGATCGATTTCTTCTTCGGCTTGGCCATGACTAACACCTCACTGCACGAGCTGCTTTCGTTGAAGGCCTTCGCATTCGCTCTTCCGATCGGGTCCGACGACGATGATGGGGCCTGTTTTTCGCGTGATTTCATGACGACGTATTGCCAGATGTTCTTCAGTTCATCAGCTCTGAAGGGTTTCAAGAGGTAGAAGCAGGCGCCGTTTTGGAGGCCTTTCATGATCACGTCGTGGCTGCTGTCGGAGGACATCACTGCGTTTCCAAAATGGAAAAAAAAATGAAGAATACCATAATTGGATGTTTTTAGTGATTGATGCATTTGTAGTGATAAATATAGTCACTACATCATATGTGTATATATAGTTGAAAATTAGCAGCTATGCATAAATGAAACTGATAAAGAAAGATTTAATCATGGATGGATTCGATGTATATATAGATGATGTAGTAATTCATGTTTTGAGTATAAATTTATTGGAGTATTACCTTGTGTTGCATGCCCTCAAAACTTTAAGCAACACAAACATTATGTGTGTATATATGGGGAAATTAAATCTCAATTTGGTCATGTTATCAATCAATTTGAGAATGGGAAATAGCAGTTATACATAATGAAACATATAAAGAAAGTTTAAATTAACTTGATCTTTAATTATTATTTTTTTTGGAATTGATGTCATTTTATGTGTTGTTTGTTGTACTAATTAATGATGCAATTTATATATTTGGAGTATATAGATGATGTGATGATTCATGTAATAAAACTAAACACGTTTTGATTGATTATGATTAATAAAACTAACCGAATTATATATGGCAAGCATGCTTCAAAACCGCTCAAATGGTCACAATTTGTTTAAGACAAACTCGGTTTTTTAGTGAGAAACAACAATAATATAGAAGCTCTAGCCAGCTTTTCAGGAATCTAACAAATGCATTTTAACACACCAAAAATGCATGTCATGTTAATCAAAATTTGGTGACAACAAATGATGATTTTGATAATGACAATAGAAGCACAACAAAAACAAAACTGCAGCAGCAGCACCAATTACAATTATCATCAATAATGGCCATAATGAAAAGGTTCTTATTTTTGTGAACAAGAAGCATATATATGACTTGTGCCAGTTCGCTTCAGTGTTCAGATTTGGTTATATGTGTTGTATCGTAAAATAATTTTTTTGAAATAATTAACTACAGATTAATATTGATAAAGAAGGGCATGTTTATGTCACCTAATTAGCTTTTACAATTTAGATGTTTAGATAGAATCATAGTATCCAATTTGATAGCTATTAAAGTTTCTTCTGCAATGGTGAATGAACAATTTAAATTTAGACACAGGAGGCTTGTGTCAGTACTTGAGGCTCAACCATAAAAGCCAGGAAAAAAAAAACCACGAAAAAAGGATGACATTTGTTCCTCTGATAATCACAAAACAATATAAGGCCTTGCAATTTGTTGAGAGAAAAGTCATCAACCTTGCCAATATATAAGATCAACTCATACAACATTTTAGTCTAAACTATTATCTAATTCGTTCACTGTAGTTGAAGTATACCTATGAACAGGTTTCACATTGCTTACTGGATTAACATAGATATAATTAACAATTTCGAATAAAACATGCCTCGCTAACGATTATTATGCGTTAATCTAAACTTTATTGATGACAAAGCAATAAAATCAGTAAACATATATTGCGACGCATTCGAAAAAGTGTGGAACTAGCTAATTCAATTCAATTTGGTCATTTTCCAACTTATTTGAAAGAGAAAAAAAAAGACTGGGGTTGTGTTTAGACTTTCAATTCAATTTGCGACGCATTTGAGTAGTCTTATAGAGATAAAATGCAGATCATTCTTAAATCAAAATAACATTTAATTAAATTATTACAAGCGATGGAAGCGCAAGCTTACTAATTATGGGTATGTCTAGAATAAGTCCGATCTTCTGCATTAGCTTGAATCCATCAACGTTTGGCATATGTACATCAGTAATGACGAGATCAAAGTTCTCTCTCCTTTCTTCAAGCATTCGCAAAGCCACTTCCCCGCTATCGCAAGCGGTTACTATAATAAATGGTCTATTAGTTAAAGATAAATCATTCTTAAGAAAATTATCATTTAAATTAAGAAAAAGATACTACATTGAAAACATTTAAATAGCGAATCTGCATTTTTTCTGTTAAATTGTTGTTAATAAGATACCAAAGTGCGCGCATCGAATCCATGCATGGGAAAATGAATTTCCAAACATTGACAATATCATTCTATGAAAGATACGGTTTTAACGACATTTACCCTAATAGATCCTCCTTAGATAGCCAAAATTAATTAGTCTCCCACGTGAGTAGAATGCGCTATTTAAGCATGTTTTTAGCATCCGTCGAATGTTCCAAAACATGCATTAGTTTCTTAATCATATTATAGAAATTAAATCATGAGAATGGAAATTATAGAGTGATCAGTGAGAGTGAGAGACAGCCAAGCATGCAGTTTATGGTACCAGAGTAGGGTTTTGGTTGAAAGAATGTAAGACATGGAAAATGTTCTGAGGAAAACAAAGCAATTGATAATATATAAATCAAAATTTATATAACACAACTTACAAACAAAAATTGAAAGCATCAGTAGCGATACACAAAGAAGTAATAAAATCCTTAAAATCTCATATAAAAATTTGAAATGAAATTTAAGCAAAGCAAAAATGTATAAACCATTGTGAATTTATGAGGGGAAAAAAAGCAAGTCATAATATATAACTTCTAATATGTACCACACAACATTCAAAAGGCTACAAATTGAGAAGTCCTAAATGCTAATATAACAAGTTGATGTTTTCTTCAATCTTAGTGATGACATGGTAAAACTATCATTTAAAAAATAACCTCCATCCCTTACAAGAAAAAACCATAAACAAAAACTTGAAAAAATTACCATCATGAAATGGTAAAGCTGAGGCAAAAAAATGTAGAGATTGAGAAAGAACTAAAACAACACATGAAAAGTACTCCAAAACAAATAGAAAACCTTGATTTAAAATCTTGTATGAATATTAAATTTATGTCATGGGAGAAAAAAATATGTTTACATATACAAAAGACACCCCATGGTATAAAAATAACCATATTGATCATCTTCATCAGCAGCTGATTTCTTCATGAATACAAGAAATATGAGGGGATCAAGAACATGATCCAAATTGAACGTTAATGTTATATAAAATCATCATTTTATCATCTACCTTCGTATTTGTTCACCCGAAGCATCCTCGATATCACGGTGAGACAAGTACTATCGTCATCGACCACCATGACTCGGAGACCAGCTGGAAAGCCACCCGAAAAGAGAGATCGATCTTGGTTGGAGGAGAGGGTGGAAGCCATGGAGAGAACTCTCAAGTAAAAGATCTCTCTCAATAGAGATGAAGTGATAGAGAGAGATATGTATGTATGGACTAGAGAGTGAGATAAAGCTATTGTAGAAGGTATGAGAGGAACCAAGAAATAACAAATTGAGGTGTATGAGGAACAATAGTTGAAATGAAAGTATATAAAGAGAGAAATATCACCATAAACTTGAGATTTAATGGGATGTCCAAAAATGAAGGGTTCACGTACTCAGGAAATGAAGATTTTGGCATTCCATGCGTATCTATTGTATTAAATGCATTTTTTTTTTTTTTTTTTTGCTTTTTGGATTAGCTTTATGAACCTTTCTCTCGTGACACATATTCACCACCCAAAAATCAAAATCTAAACCGTTTTAGATGCTTTTTTTTTGTTAAGAGAGTTTCTGATCAAATTAAAAAAAGAGAGATTTACATGATTTGAAAAATTGTTTGTTTGTCTCATTTGGCTCACTGTGAAGGTGAGCAAATCATGTGTGTGGAAGAGGACTCATATAAATATATCATATCATGTATTATGTATACTATATATATGTTTATTCAAATTTTATGCAATGTATATTCGCTAATAAAAAAAGGCTTTAAAAACGGTTTAGATTTTCTTGTAAAGGGGACCCTTTGATTGAGGTCGCGCGTGGAATGTAATAAGGGTTTGTGGTTTTTATTAGCTTTTATTATCGACGGCTTTGATTGTTTTTAACAAACACAATATTGCTTTGAATCAATGACAAACTATAATTTATTAAGTTTTTGTATGTAACACATATTATATATTGAGTTTTTAAAGATATATACTTGGAAAGATGAATATCAGACTAATTAAAATGAGATTGAATAAATCTTTGTCCTATAATTTTACGTGGGTTGAGAGTTCTAAAATAAAATTAATTTTAATTTTAATGGATCATATATTCATATTCATCTTTTAATGTTTTAGCCTTCAAAATAATAACTCGCGAACAATATTCATAGTGACCCTACATTTAAAGAAAAAATTGTATTATAAGTATATTTTTACAAGGTCAATGTATCAGCATATACAGTGGCGGAATCATGATTTTTATAAAAGGGGACCTAATATGACTTATATAAATATTTTTTAAAGTTATATCATTATGTTTTTTTTAATTTCAATAGCATAAATTAAAAAATAAATATGTATAAAATGAAATAAAGATATTCACATAAAACATATCACTGAATAATTGTAAAAGATAGTTATCACATTATAAAATGATATGTCAAATTTCAAATCTATGATTCACAAAAAAAAAAATGTAAAAACATAAATCTAATGTTTTTTTTTTCTTTTTAGTGGTAGGTTATTGTTTTTTATGAATTTCATATGTAGGTGGGGCCTATGACGTATGGGTCATCATTAAAGAGTGCTGTTACATACAATTTTTTTTTTTTAGCCCCAATTTCAGTCTCATATGCATTGATAGAAAATTAACGGTCCATATATTCACATTAATGAGATACATGCTTCGATAAATTTTTTTACATTTTCTATAAATGCATGCATCCATGCAAATCATTAGAATATATGCTTCATATTTTTATAAAAGCATATACCTCATTAGATGAAGTATATATTATTATTTAAAAAAAAATCAAAACACGTGTAAACTGGAATTAGGGCTGAAAATAGAATTGTACATAACATTATCCTAATTAAAATCAATCTATCAAAAATAAAATATAGGGGAGGCGTGGGAAAACCACCTCTTTGTTAAACTTCCATTAACAAATGGGAAAACCACCCCTTGAAAGCATCTATATAAATCCAAATATCCTCCAGAGTTAAACTTCTGTTAACAAATGAAGAATATTCTGCGAACATTTCATTTTGTTAACCCTGATTGAAAAAATAGTATACTAAAAAACTTCTATAATTTGTTAAAAATGTGAAAAATCTTCTATAGATGACTATTTTACCCCTATGGATAGATTATAAAATCCTATCTAGAGAGATAAATCATCATTTACACATAATTTTTTACACTTTTAACACATTGTAGCAGTTTTTGGTATGTTATGTATTAATTTTCCAATCAGAATTAATCAAACATAATATTTGTATAATACTCTTAATCCGTCAACGAAAATTTAACTCGGATGACTATTTGGATTTACATAAGTGTTTTCAGGGTCGTATGAACTTTATGAAAAGTTAGGAGGGCTATATGGATTTTAGACGGTTTATAGGGGGTTATTTGAATTTTTCCCTTCTTTTAATTTTCACCCTTCTCTCCCACCCTTTCTCCCACCTCTTTGTTTTAGAGTCGGTTTGGATATTACTTTCGAAAGATTCTACGTTTGAAAAGTTAAAAATTCTCAAACTCATTTCCATCTTTTTAGGCATTTGCGGTTGAAAATCTAATAAAAAATAGCTTTTAAAAATTGAGTTTGAAACATAAAATTTTAAAAATCTCAATTTCAACCTTACATTCAAACGTCACATAATTGGATAGGTAAAAATGAGTTTTCCCGCATATATAGGTGGTGAGAGGAATTCGTGTGTTCAAACCAAATCATAAAATTGAGTTTTCAGTTTCTTATTAATGGACTTAATGAATGTATTCGAAAATATCAGATGCTCTGTATGCCTTTTTATTATATCCATCTTTTGAATACTTTATTTTTTCCCAAATTGACAATATGACTTGTGGAAAAATCATCATACAAATTTTTCGTTTCTTTCGTGGTTGCTGCGAGGATTGTGTGTTGCAGTTGTATACGAAAAAAGCAAAACTAATAAGATAATTATTTTTATATTTATTTATTTAAAAATCGGTAACCCGACCCGTCCCCAGTCAATTTTGAAAGTAACAATAGTCTTGTCATTACAGATAAAAGAAAAGAGAAATATCCAAATAACCCCCAGTAAACTTTCTAAAATCCATATAACCCCCTATATTTTTTTAAAGTTCATGTAACTACCTGAAAATACCTACATAAATCCAAATCACTCCCTGATAGTGCATTTGGATGTGAGGTTGAAACTCTCATATTCTTAAAATCTTATGTTTCAAACTCAGTTTTTGAAAAATTATGTTTTATTTGATTTTCAATCGCAAGATTTTTTGGCTTAAAATGAATATTGTAGTCTGAAAAGCGAAACATTGAAAATGTGTTTGAATCTGAATTTCAGAATTTTTAGCTTTTCAAACGCAGAATCTACCTAAACTCGTATCCAAACCAATGTTTTAAATATCGATATATCGATTTCAGGTTCAATCGATATATCAATTGGCTTTGTTTTTTTTTTTTTTTTTTGAAAAAAAATGGAAAAAAAACTAATAAAACAGCAAAAAAACTGATGGAAAATTTGAAAAATAATGAAAATGAATAAGAAAAATTTCATACTAAGATATTAATAAAAAGCAAAAAATAGATAGAAAATTGTAAAAAATAATATTTTAAATTGAAAGGATTTACACTGAATTTAAAAAAAAGGAAAAACTGCTCTTTTATCTAATAAGCCCACAATAAGTCTCAAACCCTAATTCAGTTTTCTCAATCTCAAGATAGGCACTCAAACAGAAAAGAAAAAAAAGCATACCTCGACCATCACGACAATCCCAGCGCGTTCGAAGAGACCGGCGAGGGAGGCACTGTCGACGATAAGAGTGAGAGTGAGAAGAGGAAGCCATGGCCGATGATAAGACTGAGAGAGGAGTCGCGAGAGTGTGAGAGACGGGGTTTAAAAAGACGGATAGGGCATGTCGAAGAAATGTCACTCGGTTTTGGAGTTCATTACAAAAATGGATCGGAAGATATTTTTTTTGATAATGATATTTTTCGTGTTTTACTGACCTCTCTTTAGTTCTCCACTTCAAAAAAAAAAAAACCCAATGATATATCATCGATATATCGTTGGTTTTCGATATATCGCTGACGTCATCATAGCGTCAGCAAGTTTTCAATAAAACTCCACGAAACCATTGATTTTTTGCAATTTCGTCGCCTGAATCGATATATCGATGGATATTTAAAACTATGATTCAAACGGACCCTTAAACTTCTAATGACAAATGACGAATATGCTATGGATATTTTAACTGGTTAACCTTAGTTGAAAACACGGTATACAAAAAACCTTATACAATTTATTAAAAATGTGAAAAATCTTCTATATATGATTATTTATCCATCTAGATATATTATAAAATCTTACTTAGTGGCATAAAATAATCATTTATGTAGATTTTTTTTATATTTTTAACATATTGTATAGGGTTATTGGCACATTATGTTTTCAAATAGAGTTAACTAATTAGAATATTTACTGAATAATCTAGATCTATCAACAAAAATTATATTTAGAAAATAATTTAAATTTTTATAAGTGTTTTCAAGAGGTTATACGAACCAGAAAAATAGGGGGTTTATACAAATTTTAGACGGTCACGTGAGATCATTTGGATTTTTTCCTTAAAAAAATAAAATAAAGAACCCACGACGACAAACTGAAGAGTCAACGATGAGCCGTGGTTCAATCGCCCATTCAAAACAAAGGAAAAAAAAAAATCTCCGTCTGCTCACAACACGCAAATCAAAACCTAAATCCGTTCATTAAAAAAGAAATTCAAAATTTGAATTTTTCAGTACCAAAAACACGTCTTTTCGCCAACTCTTTCAAACCTTCTCTCCTTCCTCTCTATATCTCTCTCCGTGTGTGCAAATCAGATCCCAACATCAACTTCTGAAAGGGTACCCAAATCTGCCCTTGTTGGGGAAGAAATATCAAAAGAAGATATATAGATATACATAGAGAGAGAGAGAGAGAGAGTAAAAAAATGGCGAATTGGGAGCTGAAGCACTGTTGCAAGCATGATCAGGTCGCCTTCCTCACCACCATTGGTGTCTTCACCGTCGCCATCCTCCTTGTAAACCCTCTTCTCTCCTGCTCTGTTCCGTAATATTTTTGCAAGATTAATTCATTATTAGAGTCGCGAAATGCCCAATTGAGGATGCAATTGATGCTCCCCGCTTTGCCTGTAGTCACAACGTGTAAAGTTCATGCTCACATATAAGAAATAGACATAGGGCCCATCTCGAAACGGGTTTGGACTGCTTTTGGGTTTGTAGAAAGTTGCCAAACCCGTTTTCAAACAGAAAAAAATGAGGCCAAAAGCTGCGGACAGATTTATGTGAAACTGTGCCCAAACCCGGGTTTTTCAAAAGCTATGGAGAAGTAGTTTCCTTAAAATCAGTTTTAAATCCAGCTTTTGTCTAAAATCAGTTTTGCAATTGTGCAACCAAATGCAGCCATAGTCCCAATATGAGAATAAACTATGGGTCTAGCATGACTTCATCCTCATCCCTCATTGGGTCTTGGGCTCTTAACCACTTGGCCTAGTCCAACCCCACCGCTCATTGGGAATATTGGGCTCTTGAGCTTTTGGCCTCTTGGCCCAACACCCCCCTCATGGGGCCACACATCCACATGTGGGGTCTAGAGCCCGACCCCTCGTGTAATTGACAGGCTCTTATACATATTGTATAAAAAAAAGACATGGTTATGCAGAAATAGCAAGAGCAGAATTAAAACCAACTGTCATAGAAAAAATGAACCTCAGTATATGCGTCCATTGGAACACTAGCATACAAGAAATCTTCAACATCCTTCACGAAGTCGCAGTGCCATTTTTTGTTCAACTCGCAATTGGTTTGTCTGGGAGTTTTCATACGTTATTACCCATTAAGTCGCAAGTTGGTTTTGAATGAGTGGAGAATTATTGTAGTTGCTACTTTTAGTGATTTTGTTCTGTTTCATGTTGATTCTTCAGAGGTTGGATTGAGTGAAGTTGCGGGTGATTGTAAGTGTCGAGTGGATGCCTATAATTATTGTTTATGTATAAATGGGTTATCTTGGGTTGTACTGGATTTTTTGGGTGAAGTAAGCATTCCTAGTTTGCAATGTGGCAATTGGTGTCTTCACGGTCGCCATCCTCTTTGTTAACTTATTCTCCCTTATCTTCTTTGTATATCCAATCACGGGTTTTCGGTTTGCCATTAGAGTCACGAAATGCGCGGCTGAAATGCACGCGGTGTTCCTGAATGGCAATTGGTTTAACTGGAAGTTTTCATTCATTGTTACTAATTTAGTTTTTTAGTCTACTTTTTTGTTTTGAATGAGTGGACATCTGTACTAGTTCGTGGTTATAGTGATTTTGTTCTACTTGTTGTTGATTCATCTGAAGTTGGATTGAGTGCATTTGTGGGTGATTGAACTTGTCAGTCAGATCACTATAATTCTCTACATATATAATGGTTATCTTGTGTTATACTGTATTTTCTTGGTGATATAATTATTCCTGATTGATTGTTCATTACAATGTGGTTTCCTTTGTAGTTGTGGAGGACATTTCTGCTCACCCCTTTTAAGCTCATCACGGTGTTTCTTCATGAAGCTAGTCATGCCATAGCTTGCAAATTGACTTGTGGTCAAGTAAGGAGTTGCAATTTCTTTTCCACTCTATAAATGTGATTGGATTGGGAAATGGGGGAATCTACTTATTCTCACTGCCGATACTCTCATGTTTCTATTACTTCATTCAAATACTTCCCTATGAAAATTAGATCTCCATTACTTTTTTTTTTGTTACTTAGTTGGGATCAATGATTCATTTGGCAGTTTTTATTGCTTATTTTATTGATGAAACTTCTTAAACTCCTGTTGTCTATTGGTTGCTGTTCATCAGAGATATGGTAAACTAAATTAGCAGATAATGTCAGAAGTCTTCAACACTCTGTAATATTCCGTGGGTGGATATAACATGCTTTTACGTCTTTAATTGTGTTGAAAATTTTCTTCTAGCATAGGTGCTCTTTCTCTCTGATAGTCTGATGTGCTCTCGCTCTCTCTGTCTTGCACATGTTTGTTAGGGAGGGGTGGTGGGTTGATGGGTTGCATGAGTTATTTTCTGACTGCAAACTTGCAATGAGTTTTTAATTGCTAATGACAATGTTATGTTATGACCTAAGCAGGAAAAAATAGTATGACCTGTTAATGTGCCTCAAGGGTCTAAAAGATTACCATGAATTCTGAGATGCAGAGATGCATCTGTAAAATGAAAGTGAAATTATATTAGAAATGAATAATTATATTGTTTTAAGTGTACTAGGATTAAAAACCAATCCTTCGACCTTCGTAACACTGTGAAACAATATATGAAGCATCATTTCTTGCTGTTTTATTATTTAGACCATTTATGGAGTCTGATTGGCTGTTGATCGAGTGTATAAAGGAGATGAAACTTTATATATATTTTTTCCTTTAATAACACTTTTGTCTTAATTAGACAATTGATGGAATTTAATCATAAAAGGAAAAAATATATAGATAACGCTCTTTTGCTTGACAAAGACCTAAAAGTAGACTTATAATAACAGTGTCCCTTGAGTAAGAAAGGAGTGAATATTAGTAATTGGTATCATTAACGGCATGTTTGTCATTGTTATGAATAACTTGACAACCATACAAACCAGTATATATTAAGTTGTCATGGGCCTCCACCAGAGATCAATTGTTAATCTGCAATAGTAGCTAATGTTTAAAACATAGGTACATGGCTCATGATTGCAAATTATATAATAACTAGTGTTGGTTTACAAGACAAGTGCAAAGGGGAATGAAATAATCTAGGAGTGGAGGAATGCGAAGGTGTATTGGATTTTTATGCAGTTTTTGTAATAAAGGTGGCATACATTGAATGCTAGTGTCATGACACAGATCTTCAGTGAGCATCATTGGCAAAGGTAAATGCAGCGAGATGATTTCATCTTCATTAATTAAAGGGGAGAAGAGGGATTGGTTGTTGTAAAAGATGTTCTGTATAGATAGCTATGAATCTGATTGGATGAAATGGAGATGTATCTGTAAGTTAGGTAGATATTAGTGTTGACCTGCTAAATTATGTTGATATCGTGTAACTTTTTGACAGTGACTTGAAGATGTTAATATGGAAGACTATGAAGGATGTCAGTAGTAGAGAAGGTTAGGAGATCAGCAGTAGTTTATTAATAGAAAACTCTGTCAAGTGATACAGACATGCAAATCATGAGTGTGTCAATAAAGAATTAAAGCCTATTGAAAGTATTGGTCTAACCTCTCCAATTTGTGTGGAAACCAGAAGAACATACAAGTTGTACAAGACTTGAAATCCAGCATTAATGCATCATCTGAGCATTTGAAAAACCTGGCTGGGTAGCTGAATTCCTTAGAGATCACTGATTGAGTTTTCATGATGGATGGATGAGGTATCCCCCATGACCTTAAACTGCATGGATTTTACTTGTATGATAGGGGATGATAAGATATTTGTTCCCTCTTATCTTATTTATAGATAGCTGCTCTTCTGAGAAACAATGTGGAGTACAGATTGCCTTGCATGCACTACTGTACTCTCGATACAGCATAGCCTGTTTCTAAACAGTCTTGTGTTCATTAACATGTTGGTTTGAGAATAACATTTATATGATTTCCCTATTAAAAGGCTACCCACCCATCTTTCTGTGTTGTTACAGAGTAAGCTTGGGCACTGGAATTATAAGACTTTCTGTTGAACATTCTTGAGTTTTTATTTAGATATAGCTCCTGCCTTTTCTGTATTTTCCGTTTTCCTGTTTTGATATTCTGTTTAAGAAAAACCTGGATAGCATCTCTTATCAATATCCTTACGCAGGTGGAGGGCATTCAGGTACATGCGGATGAGGGTGGGGTCACCCAAACACGTGGTGGAATATACTGGCTGATATTGCCCGCTGGATGTAATTCACCTTCCTCCCTATGTTTTATATGGACTCTGTAGGTTACTTTTCCAAAAATGAAAATGTGATGAAGATGATGCATCTGTTGAACCAGTGTGATTGTTGAATTTTTTTTTTTTGTTTGGCTGGGTAAATTGTTGGATCAGACTTTCAAAACCAATGCTTTGAAACCCGATCGGGGCACCGTCCCATTTGGAAGGGGGGGGGGGGGGGGGGGGGGACTGATTGGACCAGAATGATGTCATAAATAATACATATTAAATATTAATTTGTAAAAAAATCACAATCAGTTTGATAAAAATATACAAAATTGTAAGCTCAAGAATAAAAGGACTGTGTTCCATATCATTTTCTCAATTGAATTGATACTTTAAACATCCTCTCCCATAAACAATTCATAGAGCATGGAAGTTAAAAATCTATACAATCTATTTTACATGAAATTTTAATTCCATACTAGGACATTATCAAATTTAATGGTCTGTAGTTATCCATCCAAATTAACAAATAGTTCTATATGCTTTATACGGTTTTTCTTTTAAATAAAAAAACATATTGGATCAACTGGCCAGACCTGTTTCGAAAGGTCACTAGTTGAACCGCGTGTTCCCTGCAGCATAGCCAGATCGGAGATCAATGGGTTTTAAGGGTGGTCTCGTCCATGTCAAACTGGTCTGACTGGTCCTGGTTCAAAACACTGCCAAAAACCACACTGCTTAAATATTGTAATATTTTAATGTCCAATACTGAGTTTTCTCCAAACTTGGAAATTCATACTTCTACATATGATTTTTACTCCCAGATCTCGGATCATCGTTCTGGGGTATGGTTCTCATACTTGCATCTACAAATCTTGTCAGTGCAAGAATCGCTGCTGGATGTCTTGCTGTTGCTTTGCTCATTGTCCTTTTTGTTGCTAAAAATGTAAGTTGTTATATTGTCAAAGCTATTGTATATATGCTATACCCTATTCAATAATGTGTGCTTTTGTATGATTTATTAGTACTTATGAAGGCGGTTAGGTTAACACCACTATAATTTGAACTAATGGTCTTTATTCTACTTATGGTACAGTGGTTACTCCGAGGGCTTTGCATTGGTATGTTTCTCTTCTCATCATACACTGACATATAATATCAGAGAACTTCTTGTTAAAATATTTGAACTACCCAGGGTTCATAATCTTCCTTGCCGTTATTTGGGTTCTGCAAGAGTATACAAAGCTCAAAATTCTTCGTTATATCATTTTGTTTATAGGTAAGCCCACTTCTTATTTCTAATTGACATAACTGCTTACATCTTTTGTGACCTAACAATCTGAAATTTTGTCTTTTGGGATATTGCAGGCGTGATGAACAGCTTGTTTTCAATTTATGGTATTATCTCATATTACGGTTACAAGTGTTTTTGACACTCAACTTCAACTGGAACGTAGCATCCAAGATTGAAGCATGAATTTTCATGAGGTGCTAATTCCTATAATAATATTCTTTCATGCAGACATTTATGATGATACAATATCTCGAAGAGTCAACTCCAGTGATGCCGAGAAATTTGCTGAACTTTGTCCTTGCCCTTGCAACGGTGTTGGATGGGGAGTCATTTGGTGAGACTTCAGAAAGGATGGAGCCATTACATATTCGATTTATTATTTATTTATTTAGATCCTGCAGGAATCGTATACTCTTCTATATTATTTGTTTTATAGAGACTCACTCCCCTATTTTAATAAAATTTTCTCACAGGGGCTTGATATCATTAATGTTTCTCTGTGGATCTATGTATCTTGGTTTGGTCATCTTATCATAAGGTAACATAATTTTCTTTCCTTGTCTTTTCTGCTGGTATAGCTGGTGATTTGATATAGTAATACATTTGACAAAATGCGACTTGTTACCTAGAAGCATGAAATCTGCTGATCCTTCATTGAAATGTAAAGTCGGATATGGGATAGCTTGTAACCTCAATATACGCATTCCAAATTTTCGGACCACAAAAGTTAATAAACTAAAAATTTGATATATAATATAGGAACATTCCTCTTCTACATGATTATTCCCCCAACCACATTCTGTGTCGGCCTTGCACGGCCTTCCTCTCTTCTGTTTATCTCTCCTTATCTTTCAAAGTTCAGACTAATGTACTACAATGTTTTCTAATGAAATCGATGGTAGTATAGTCTACTTTATCAAAAAAAAAGAAAAGAAAGTAACATCCGATGGAATCTGAAATGGAAGTAACTGAGGCAGATAAGAAGCTATGTAATCCCAGGCCCCCCAAAGGCATTTTAAGACGTACAACTTAGGTCGGTGGAACCAACTGTCAATTTGATTCCACTTATACAAAAGTTATCTTGCAATTAATTCCAATCATCATCCCACTGAAGGTTTACCCGCTTTGTTTGGTTGTTGTTGCATGAAAGATATCTCACCCTAGAGCCATCTTAGGTTTCAACTTGGACAACAGATTCATCTTATGTTTCAAGGAAACAGATTTAGCAACATTTTTGGTTGATCTAAATGAATAAGGAAATATTGAAGTCTGTTGTGCTTTGACATACTAAACTCTCTATGGGGTCCCTTTGAATTTTAAAATTAAACAAAATAAACTTTTATCTTTAAATCTAAATATATTTTAGCAGTTCCTCTCCAAATTCCATTATACCAGATGTTTGTGCTATTTATGTTTGCAGCTGGGATAACACTGGATTTATGTTTTCTGTGGAAAGGGAACCATTTTAAGTGCATGGATTCTGTTTCATGTGCAATTATTGCAGACTAACCAGCAAATCAGTAGAGATTCAGATTTTTCACAAAATTTAACACAAATAACAATGAAAGCTCTTATGAGTGAGTTATGTGTTTTCTTCTCCTACATTCACACCGTCCAATGTCATTGTAGTCCATGGAGTCAAATGGGAAGCCATTAATCGATTGAGTTCTTGATCAAATCTATATAAAATTCTTCATTACATAACCTTCTTTAAACACAGCTTCTCTTATTTAAGTTTATGATGAAGACCCAAAGTTAAGACATATTAATTGAATTTCTCTATCTGACTCTATTCCATGATCTTATGTGCAGGGTTCAACAATATGGATACAGATTTCCATTCTACCATTGCCTTTTTTTTATTGACAATTCTTTTACATGTAATCTTTATGATTTGATACCTGTGTCACTGGTACCCTGCGTTTCATTTTCATTCTTTAATCACCCATTGATTCATTGGGTCCATGGTTATGTTCCTTAACCAAAATTTACTTACATTTATATCATTATATATGATGATTTTGTTCTGTCCAGTTTTTGATTGATCAAAACCGAAAAAAAAACACCCTACAGTTTTTATCTTGTATGCGAAAATCTTTGGATTTTTCTCTTTTTAAAGCTTTTAAATACTGTATGAATTTTCTGAGTGCGGGGCAAATATCACTTTCAAGAAAGTGTATTCACGCCTCAAAACTTTCGGATCTTCTTCCATCTTGCCTAATTTTTTTTTACAGTAGATGTACCTATGCCAATGTCAAAAGTTGGTCTCATTGCTAATCATTTAATAAATCAAAAGATAAACTGAAATGTGGTGTTTATGTAGCACCATCAGTCCTTCACCTACGATTAGGCCCGTCAATTGGTCGGGTCCAGACTTGGATCTAACTCGGATTCGGATCCGATTACAAGTGTAATATACCTGACTCGATTTGAACCCGACCCGGTGGATTTAAACAAACAAACGGGTCGGGTTAGGGTTCACCCCGTCTCGACCTGTGAGACCTGATTGTTTTATTAAAATATGCTCATATATTATAAGACTATTATTATTAGTTGATACATAATTTTATTTCTTACGTAACTTATTTTTGTATCTACGAGTTCATAAATTATAATCATAACAAGTCCATAAATCATAAATAATAATTATAATCCTAACACTTTTTTTGTTGTGTTGATGTTGCAACTTGCAAAACTTGATTGTTAAATATGTAATAAACTTAGTAATGTACTATCGTCGACTTGTTTTGGTCAGTTAACTTATTAGCTTTTGAATTTGTATTATTAATTAGTTTGTTGCATGATTTATGTTTATTATTTAAGTTAGTATGTTAGTGTTTATTGTTTTGAATGTTATTTAGGTTAATATTGTTTTAAATGTTTGTATAATTAGTTATGTTTATTTAGGTTAATATGTTTTTTATGTTAGTGATTATTGTTTTGGATGTTGTTTAATAATTTATTTACTTTTTTTGAATTGTATAAAATTATATTCATCTCATTAATAATAATATTTTATTATAAAAAATTTCAAATAGAATGATAAGGCAAACAAATACATTAGCTCTTTTTTTTTTTTTTTTTTTTACTAATCATCCGGGTCCAAGTTTACATTTCTCCGGACCCATCGGATCCTGCCACGTGTCGGGTCCTGGTCCACCTCGATCCGACCCAAACCCGACCCATTAACAGGTCTACCTACGATGGCTCCTCTACATAAATTTTTTGAAAAAAAGTTATATGTGCAACTGTATTTGCAGTTTGAATACATTTTAATTTTTTTTAAGTACATAATTAGTTGATGAAATTTATTTTTTTATAAATTAAAAAACTAATAATATATATATTTGTATGAAATGAATGCATATTATTTTATGTTATACATAATGGGATATATATATTTTGAAATAGTGGAGTAAATAAGTTAATACAATAAGTTAATGACATGTTCCTTTTGATACGAATATAAATAAAAATCATATATAGATATTTTTCACATAATTGAGACCTAACTGATATGACCCTCTTTATTTGTCTCTTAAAGCTGACCATTGTTCTTACCTAAACAAAAATATAAAAAAATGCTGATCATTCAAATGAAGCACGCGCCATTATTTTTTGTCAACCCAGGCAACCTTATCTTTTGATTGATTATCAAGACATAAAAATAACTAAACAAGAGCAATACTTGATAAATGTTTTTTCTAGTGACATTTTTTCAATATTAATTTTGGACTTGATATAAATAAATACATTATGTGACATAAGTTCAGTTACAAAATTAGGGGTTGTCTCAAACACCGGTGATTTTACTTATGAAAGAATAAAAATTCTTCAAACATACTCAAATAACCATAATTAATCGGAAAGTAGGATCCCATTTATAAATGTCATTTAAAACTGTTTTTAGATAACATAAAAAATATGTTTATGATAATCAACTTTATAGGAAAAAAAACATATCAATGTGTATTTTTAAACGATATCTTAGACTATGCTTAAATAGATTCTGTGATAGAAAAATCAAACACAGATTCAAATATTTTTTTATCATGTTTTATTTATTATATTTTTTATATTTTTATTGTCTTGAAAACACAGTATCTCCTCAGTATGTTCGAGATTTAAAACCATCCTCATCTTTTTTTTGTTTTCTTCGTTTTTTAAAAAATTTGAAGCAGTAGACTTGTTGTTTCTTAATATTAATAAAAGGAAGGAAAACATGATAAAGGAGACATAATCATACACCCCATCATCTATATGTTAAAATAACTCATTGATTCACATATTACACTTCTCAATATAATAATATAATTATATATATATATATATCTTATGAAAGTCCCTCCACGTGCACTTTCAATTTAAGCGGTTTCAATTGGGTCGTACACGTGACTCGAATTCCCAAAATCCAAATATGGGGCCCATAAAGCCGGCTTGGCCCACTAGTCACAGTTCAACTGAATTTGTTCGTTTGTAAAACAGCGGGGACCTCCCCGTTCTGATCACCATCGACCATGCGAAATCTTAATCTCACCGAATCATGTAGATCTTCTGATGGAAATCTAACGGTTGATAGGAGTTTTAACGGTGAGAGTAAACCGGTTGGAATAAAAAAAAGGGAAACTTGAATCTCCAGCAGCGGCACAGTTTTCCGTAATATTAGTGAAATTATAAGGTTATTTAAAAGTCGCAGACAGCTTTCCTTCCCTCGAAAATACAAAATGTTGATCTTTTCAAAACGGTGTCTGTTTTTCCATTTTTTTTAAAAAGATAACGTTGGGGGCGCCGCCGGCTCTATTTGGCTCGGCTAATTATTATGTATCCCCGTTTGGATACAGGACTTGAATATACAGTTATTTGGTATAAGTGGCTATAGCTAAGCAGGTCAATTATCCAAAAAAAAAAAAAAAAAAAAAAAAAAAAAAAAAAAAAAAAAAAAAAAATCAAATCTGAATCCGATCTGAATTCTATTCGAAAATAAAAAATATCCGATATTCGAAGATCTAAAATGCGGTTATAAATATCAGTCTATCTAATCTAAAAAATATTCGTATCTTACGTATATTATAAAAATATATATATTTATATTATATATTGTCCATATTGTTATCTTGTATGATTAATCACTAAGATAATGTATTATAATATTATTAAATTTTCAATGTATGATATATGAAAGAGATAATGAGCCTTAATATCCGTCGGTGTCGTTCCTCTGATGGAGGTGAACGATGGTCAGATCGCTGGAGGTGAGTTCCACGCTATCCTGATGGTCAATCAGGTGGACGATCACGCTGGGGATCTTGATGAGAGCTTCTTCGATGATGGCAGGGGCTTTCTCTTTTTCTTCTTCATCTTTGAAGAGGTGATTCATACTCAAAATATCTAATTTGATATTTCACTGAACATTTAATAATATCTCAAAGAAAGATTGATCACTAAATAACATAGATTACAGGGACTTAAAAATAAAAATCTCTAAAAAAATATTTGTTTATTGAATAAAAAGCGATGATAGTTGTGTTTGGACAAATTAGAATAAAACTGTACAAAATGATTTAACAATGTCATGAACTCTTCTATGTTCATTTTAAAAAAATCACCTCACACAACAATCTCTCATAAATGCAAAAAATATGTCACATCTATCATACACACATATCTTATAATTTAAATAATCATAAAATTTTATTGGCCATAGCATTAAAGTGAACAAAAAAACTCACTTTTGTGTTTACCAAGGATTAACAAAAATTAAATAAAATTTTGATTATTCTACATGGATTATAATATATCCTGATATAATTATCCATGTGAATTACTCTAACCACCCGTTTGGATACAGAATAAGACTTATTCTTGAGTATACAGCTATTTCGGCATAAGTGAGTATAAATAAGTATAAAGTGATTTTGTGTTTGGTTGTATTTTGAATTATTCTCGTTGGTAAGCATAAAAATAAATTTTTTTTTTGTTTGGGTAAAATGTGAATAAAGTATGGATAAAGATTTATAAAAGGTGAAAAAATAATGATAGTTGATTTGACATGTGATTTATTAGAAGTGATGATAGTTAATTTGACAGTGTGCCCGCATATTCTTTGGGTGGAATAATCTGGAATAATTTGATTCTATCCTCAGCTTGGAATGACTATTTAGGGTTATGCCAGATTATCGAGGAACTACTTATGCAAGGATATTCTACCTTTCTAAACAAGTTAAAACCCATATTCCAGTCAATACTATTTTATTCTTATGTTTATTCTCAAAACAAACAGAGGCTAAGGGTTAGTTTGGCAATGAGATAAATGGTGGGATAAGAAGTATTTATGGGGATAAGTGAGTGGGGGACAGCTTATCCTTGTTTGGTATAAAAAATAATCAAGATAAACTGAGAATAGTTATCCCAATTTTAAAATAAAAATGATGATATTTTGTTTCACTTAAAGGTTGAGAAACATTTATCTTAATTTTTTATTTTAATTTAAAAAAAAATGTAAATATAAATAAAATTGATAGATTTTTTTGTCTCTTAAAATTATAATAATTTATCGTCATAACCTTCCTCACGAACTAGCTTTAAATAAAAAAAAAACCAATCTGCTCGGCTCGGCCCGGGATGTAAGCCATTTAAGCCGGTGAGAGAGCCGATGCTGTTCTTATCGAACACCCGTCGTTTTCACTTTGTCCCCTGTTTTTTCCCTCTTCGGTTTCTCTGCCCTCCCTTTTAAAAACAAAAAAACCAACCTTCCATGGCCGCCGCCGATCAAGAACCCTCCTTTTCTCTTCGCTTCCGTTTCTTCTTCTTCTCAGTGATTTGAAGAGTCAGCGGAGATGGAGCCCCCTACGAAGCCGAGGCGGCTGAGGTGCTCCGCCCAGAACTACGATTGGGGGATCCTCGGCGCGGAATCGACGGTGGCGAGGCTCTACTCGAAGAACTCGGCGTCCGAGATCGTCCCCGATAAATCCTACGCCGAGCTATGGATGGGGACGCACCCGTCCGGGCCGTCGTTCACCGCCGAAGAGGCAGAGCCGCCGAAGCCTTTGAAGGGTTTGGTCTCGGAGAACCCTGGATTGCTCGGGGAGAAGGTCGTGGAGAGATGGGGGACTGATCTTCCCTTTTTGTTCAAGGTTCGAATTTGAAGGGTTTTTTTTTTTTGTGGTTTTATTTTGGAGGGTGGTTTTGAAAAATTTGAATTTTTGGTGGGGGGTTTTATGTGAAGGTGCTTTCGGTGGCGAAGGCACTGTCGATACAGGCTCACCCGGACAAGGAACTGGCGAAGGTACTGCACGAGGCGTGGCCGGAGGTGTATAAGGACTCGAACCACAAGCCTGAGATGGCGGTGGCTCTCACGGAGTTCGAGGCGCTGTGCGGGTTCGTCGGGGTCGAGGTGATGTTGTTGCTTCATTGGGTCTCTTTTTTGTGTTTTGTAGTGTTGGTTTTATCTTTATTGTGGCATTTGAAGGTGAAATCTTGAACAATCAAGGTGTTTGGCTTGATGAATAGTTAAATTTGGTAGTATGTGACACAGGAAGGAATTCACATATAAAGGATCAGTATGTTTTAAGGTCTCACTGTCATTGTTTTGACTGGGCATCACAGAGTTTGTTGCACTGTGTGGGGTTTTTTGGTGTTTGGGATGATTTTTTTTTATTGGATCTTGGAATTTGGGCTTGGTTTCGTAAAAATTGTTTGGGTGTTTTTTTAGTGTTAGTTGAATCTTATTTTTGTAGTGTTTGAATTTTGAAGGTGAAATCTTTAACAATTAAGATGCTTGGCTTGATGAAATTTCATGCTGGAGGGCAAATGCTGATTTAATAGTTGAATTTGGTAGTATTAAAAAAATGCAAATTCAGTATGTCCTAGATTGTCACCATCATCGTATTGACAGTTTGGAGTTTTACATCAGAGATAGAAGCTCTTGCCATTTGGAGGAGCAAAATTTGATCTTTATAAATCATTGGTTGCTATTGGAAGTTGCTGATTTAATTCGGGACATAAGGGTTATTATTCTATAGTTTAGGCAGTATTATGTCAAGCAAGGCTTGGATGTTGGACTGACACTGCCATTACTGATCAATAATTACTCATGTGGGTTTGTAATTGTTTTTATTTTGTAACGATTTTTTGTTCCCATGTATAAATAAACACGGGAAAATGTGAGATTGAAACTTTATAATGTCTGGTTGCTTAAATTTTGATTGATTATGCCATACAGATAACCATTTGTATGATGAACTCAAATACATCAGTTACCAAAAATGCCTGCTTTTTGGTATTGTGGTTCCTTGAAGTCACAGTAATAATCAGTTGGCAGAAGGTATGATTGAACAAGGGATAGCTAAGAGTGGATGATGTGGCTTGTTGTTATCAAGGATTACCTATGGATGGCAAACATTTGAGCACCTAGTTTGCACTTTTGCTTGTTGTTGGTTGTCAGGTTGATTTTCCACTATGTGATATGGCACTGGTGGTGTGGTTTAAAATGTGTTGGGTGCTCAGTGAACATCATTATTATAACACTAATGAAATTGATAATTTTTAAATTATTAATTTCTTTCCCAATTCTTGATATATATTTTTTTGGGTAGTTAACATATTTGTTGACCGGTTGTATGGATCTTTGGATAGAGGTTTTGATGTATTGCTGGGCTTTGGAATTTTGGTTCTGGACTTTCATATGCATGTCTGTTCTCATAGATTGATGGAATGGATATATTAATAACCTATGATCTGGGGATATGGAAAGTTGATGAAATTTGGATATTCACCCTCAATGTGAGATGATTGAACGTGCATTCTTGTTTGTTTGTGAAATTTCTTGGTTGTTTAGTTAGTCATTAACCACAAAATTTTACTGGGGGTCCAAATATCAGAGGTCATTTGTAGCAGTAAGAGAACAAATAGTCATTGCAGAGGTTATCATTATTTTTACTTTTGTCCAAATTTGGGCAACTGAAAATTTATGAATGATGAGTCAACTGATAACAAGCTGCAATTTTTTCTTTTATTATGTTTACTTTGAACAATTGATAATAATTTTCATTGATCTTTATTTTATTGTGAATCACTTCCTTCTTGCAGGAGCTGAAAACTGTGCTTAATAGTGTTCCAGAGTTTGTAGAACTGATTGGCCATGAAGATGCAAATAAATTTCTACATGTCAATGAAGACGATGGAGATGATAAAACAAAAACCATTTTGCAGAAAATTTTCACTAAGCTTATGTCTGCAAGTAAAGATGAATATTCTGTACTGGTTTCCAAAATGAAGGCTCGTTTGGATGTAGAAAATAAGGTAATGTTTTTGAAGCACCGAATATCCATTTTGTAGTCCCAAGTAGTCATAGCACAACGGTTTAGGGCGTACTTGTAAAAATGGTAGGTCTTGGTATCGAGTCTTGGCGCTGACTTACCCTCCTGTGAATTGGCAAAAATTGAAAATTTTTATGTGAGATCGAGGCACACAGACAGAGGTAGGGCCGAAAGGTCAGCAACGGAAGCTCCCTCCGATACCAAAAAAAAAAATTTATCCATCTTGTCATTGGTTCATTATTTATGTCATCAAGAGTCTGTTCCCTGCCTATCCGTGGAATATTCTCCACTTCAGCTTTGTGGTTATTTTTACTTTTCATACAGTAACCACCAAAAAAAATATTCATTAACATAAAAAAGATAAACCTTTGTTTTTTACTTGCTGGATATCACCTACTGGCGTCCAACTTTTCAACTCTATGTAAATTAGATTTTCTTTAAATTGGGTGTTGTATTTGACCTATGTATCTAATTTATCAAAACGAGTCGTAATGTTATGTTATTACATAGAAGTTGAATTTCTTTTTCCTTTTGATTATCAAGTTTTGTTTTTTAGCATGCAGTGTTTTAAAATATTTTCGATCCAAGTCCTGATAGTGTGTCGACCAATCATTTGTTTATAATTATATATAATTATACATGTATCTGTAGGCTACTTTAACACTTGTAATATTCCAATATAACCCAGTGTGACCATACCATGACCATTACCAACAAAAATGATAAGATATCTTTGTTTCTTTGATCAAATTATGATAAATTATGACCATAATTATCTAATTATCTATCCTATCTTTACATTAACTCATTCATGGTTGGTGCTGGTTGGGAGGTCAATCAATGAGCTAAGTAGGTGTCCACCTTGAATTGGCCAAGACTGGTTCGTTGATAACCATCCCTTTTTATTAATTATGAATTATAGGCCCATCCAACTAGGGGGCTACCAGGGGAATGCTATATATCTATAGTAGTTTCAATCATGTCTTTAACTGTAGAAGGGTCCATGATATATTTATTGAGAAATTTTTTTTTGACTTAATATTTTTTGTGGCTTTTCTTTAGTATGTTCATGTTCTTTGGATCCTTATGCATATGATATGGTTTTATTATGCCTTTGTACAAGATCTTATAGTATTTTTTATAACAACTGTACATCCCTGCATTCATTTATAAATCTCTACAACTGAGGTTATTCATTCTTAATGGCATCACACCAGGTTAGAACATTGACTGAGAAGGAACATCTGGCATTACGGCTAGAAAAGATGTATCCATCTGATATTGGAGTTCTGTCATCCTTCTTTTTTAACTATGTGAAGCTAAAACCCGGTGAAGCTTTGTATCTTGGTGCTAACGAACCACATGCATACTTATCTGGTGAATGCATCGAATGCATGGCCACATCAGACAATGTCGTCCGTGCCGGCCTCACCCCGAAATTCCGGGATGTCAAGACACTTTGCTCTATGTTGACATACAAACAGGTGAATGTTTCGTCCAAGGGTTTCTAGTTTAGTGATTAGTGATTACTATAATTTCATTTTTTGGCATAGAAAAGGAAAACTAATTCCAAGTATTTTTTTTCAACCCCTTGTTATTATGACCTTGGACCTTTTTTATAGCACACCAAAACATCCCTAGGTTAGCAATTACATTTTTTTCTAGGTTCTTCCGTCTTATTTTCTGTTACTTATCTTGTGAAATGCCCTTTGTCCATTGTTATGCACTCTAAGTACATCTACAGTCACCTTATACATTGTTATGCATCCTTTGTACATTGTTGACCATCCCATCCCATGTACGTTGTTGACTAACTCGGCATATACAGACGATGATAGACGGAAGGACCTGGAAAAAATATAATAACTAACGTGAGGGTGCTATGCTTAAGTTAAGTGACCTAAGAAAAGGGATTTAAAAAACTTATGCTTGCCATTATACTACAATATACATGATATATTTTTCGGTGTTCATACTCATACTTGTACTGCATGTGTGCAGGGTTTTCCTGAAATTTTAAGGGGGATTCCCCTCGATTCATACACAAAGAGATATACACCCCCATTTGATGAATTCGAAGTCGATCGCTGTGTACTTCCCGAGGGAGAATCTGTGGTGTTCCCGGCTGTTCCCGGCCCATCCCTTTTTATTGTTGTGTCCGGGGAGGGGCATCTGAAAACAGATAATTCAGTCGGTGAAGATAAAATAACAGAAGGGCATGTTTTTTTTGTGCCTGCTGAGACTGAGATCGGCGTAACTGCCGCATCTGGAGCTGATTCTACTAATGATGCTCCTGGGGTACTGCAGTTATATAGAGCTGGGGTGAACAGCAAGTTCTTTCTGTAATCTGGAGACCATATCTGCCTTATTTATGCATACATATACACCACAGGGCTTTTTTGAATTACGAGTATGTCCTCATTTATTTTTTTGTTGTATGTCCTGTTGTTATGTTAAATGATGTATTATCTATGTTATTATTATTATACTATATATAAAGAGGGGCGATGGTGACAAAATTTCAGGTAGTTTGGTAAATTCACGCCGGTCATTAATGCATTTCGTCGATCATTCATGCATTCATCTGATCTGCACACTTTTTATTTTATTTATTTATTTATTATTGGGTTATAACACGTGGTAATCGCTGGGATTGAGAGGATATTAAAGTATTTATCATGTAGATCATTTTGATTTAGGATAACGTGACATCCAGTTTCATTTTTAGTCTGTATGTATTTTGAATTTTTTAAAAATAGTATACCTTATCTAATGAGGTACATGTTTTTATAAAAAATAAAGCATATGTTTCAATTAATCGCATGGATGCATTTATAGAAAATATAAAAAAAATCTTTCAAAACATATATGCCTTGTTAACCTGAGCATGTGCATCGATATAAATCTATCGATGTATATAGGGTTAAAATTAGGGCTGAAAATAGATCTGGGTGTAACAGCACCCTTTTTTTTAGTACTGTTATACATAGTTGTGTTTTCATACCCAATTTATAATTTCTTTTTTAGTACTGTTATATATAGTTTTTTTTTCATACTCAATTTATAATTTCATATCCGTTGATAAAATTTTTATGAAACATATATTCATATTAACAACATATATGTTTTAATTAAAAAAATTTATATTTTTTGTAAATGTATATATATAATTCATTAGAGTATATGCTTCGGTATATAAGGTATATAATTTTTAAAAACATGTATCTCATTAGATAGGGTACACAATTTTTTAAAAATTTCATATTTCCTATAAAAACATGTACATCATTAGATAATATATATGATTTTAAAAAAATTCAAAATACATGTAGACCGGAATTTGGGGTGAAAAAAGGCTATACGTAACATTATTCATTTTTTTAATTTTATAATTCTTTTGGATATTTGTGGTTGTGACTTGTGAGTTTGGTTCATAATCAAATTTTTAAGTCTTTGGTTTCGATGTCATTTCTTATTTGTAGTTATTTCATTATATCCTTGTCGTATATAAAAATTACAATTTGTGGTTTTGATGATTCTTCTTGCTTTGCTTTGCAGTTACATGAAAATTAGGAGAAAATCCACCACAAACAAAATTAATGACACCTAGCAGTCATTTTGTCTACGAATCATTTTGATATACCTTTTTTGTGTAAAGAATTATGAAGTTATATCCATACATATTTGTTTTTATAAAAACCTCTATATTAGTGTTTTGAAGTTTTATCTATCACTTATTTATTAGATTGTTAGATGTTCATAATTTTCATTAAAAAATTTGTTACTTCATGAAAATATATCTAAAGTGTAACAAATAACACGTGCAAGTGCGTGTACACACGACTAGTCTGTTGTAATATGAGGGGATGGATTCAAAATATAAAGTAAATGAGAATTAGGTGATGTTCATGTTTGTTTACACTTTATACATGTCATGAGTCTATTGCTATTTTAACAAAAAGAAAACTTGTAGCCGTTCATCTGTTATTAAGTATGTCAATTATCAGAAAAAAAAAAATCGAATCCAATCTAAATCTGTATCCAAAAAATAAGAAATATCTAATATTCGAATATTCAAAGTGCGCATATGGATATCAGTCTATTCGATCCAAAAAATATCCATATCCGACATATATTATAAAAATATATATATTTGTATTATATATTGTCCATATTGTTATCTTGTATGAATTATCATACTGATAATATAATACTAAATTTTTAATGTATGATATCTAAACGAGAGAATAAACCTTAAATCTCAATTTTAATTTTGATTTCTCTCTAAAATATTACTTGATTATCCAAATTAATGTTAATATTTAAACATGTCAATTATCCGAAAAATATCTGTATCCGATCCGTATCCGAAGGGATCCAAATCTAAAAATTAATATCCGTATCCGAATCCGAAAGTTAAGATATGGATATTAGCATATCCAATCCGTATCCGTTCGATTGACAGGCTTATCTGCTATATCTAGGAGAACTTTTTTTTGAAGACACTGATGCACTTAGTATATTTTGTAGCCCCATTTTCAGTAGCGCAATTGTATGAAATCATTTTATGTAGTACATACTTCACAATCTGTCTTGGATATGGCTTGTATTTTAGTGTTTTTTTTTTTTTTTGATATTGGAGAGACCCCACATGGCTGACCTTATTTTAGTGTTTGTATATCAAAGAATAATTGTAGCAAATAGAATTCTTTTATATTTTTCATAGTTGTGGGGCTCCATGGGTTGAGGTTCAAGTAGAGGTGTAAAATGGGATGTGCCGTTCTGACTCGTTACTTGTAGACGGGCTATGCTGGCACGGCCCGATCGACGGAAGGCCGACCCAGCACGGCTCTCCGCGCTTGCCCGGTGAACTCACGGGCCGTATCGTGCTAGCCTACTGGGCCCATTTTCGGGCCAACGGGCTGGCCCTTAAAAATGACCCATTTTAAAGTAATTATTTTTTTCAAGTTTAATATTTAATTGTTACATACTTAAATATTTAATTGTTGAAATTTGATTAACATAATAGTTTCTTTAAATTTAAGTTAGAATTAGAAAGTTTAAATTGTTAATATTAATTTTTTAAGTTAAAACTTGGATCGAGGAATAAGTTATTCTGGGGTTTATACCTATTCCAGGAACAGATAACTTCATCAATGGAATAAGTGATTTTTCTGTTTAGTTGTGTGTTTTTTTTAATTCTCATTGGAAAACATAATAATAAATGTTGAGTTGTTTGATTGATAAAAAATAAAATGTGAATAAGATATAAAAAGTTAATTTGACATGTGAGCCCTATTGATGTATAAGAGGTGATGATAGGTGATTTGATGTGATAAAATGTGATTTTTTTTTATGTGATGGTGAGTCTTACCATCCATGGGAATAGATAAATTGGGTATAAGCTTATCCCAGGGGTTACTTAGAATTGTTATACTCTCTTATACTTATTTATGTTGACATAGTAATACCAAGTTATACTCTGTAAACAAACATCTATTTTCCCCTATCCATTCTTATCCCACCTTATACTACCCTTATACCACCCTTAACCCCACATCCAAATGGGGGAAATAGATTGAAGATAAAATTTTAAAAAAATATTAAAAAAGTAAAATTCTATATGAAACACATAACATTCATGAAAGAATATAAATATTTGTTTTATTGAATTTTAAATTCCTTGAATACATACACATTAATTAAATAATTGAATAATAAATAATACATTTACTAGTAAAATAAATTGGCCGGGCTAACGGGCCTAATGGGCTATTAGGCCTAACGGGCCGTGGTGAAACGGCACTGCGGGCCGGGGGCAAGCCCAGCACGGCCTACCCCTAAACGGGCCGGGCTATTTTTTGATTCAAGAATTAAATTATTTTGAGATTTATGACTATTTTAGTATAAAAAAAAAGAATAAAATAATTTTGCGTATGGCTGTGTTTTGAATTATTTTCATTGGAAAACGTAATAATAAAGTTTTTGTTGTTTGGATAAAATGTGAATAAAGTATTGATAAAAGACAAAAAAATGATAGCAGTTGATTTGATAGTTGATTTATAATAAGTGATAACAGTTAATATGACAGCGGGTCCACATATTCTTTTGATTTGAATAACCACGAATAATTTAATTCTAATGAGTGGATGGAATCCATAAACCATTTTATATTAGTTAATTCTGACATACAAATTTTTATTTATTCCAGTCATCCAAACATCCATAATGAGTTTATTCCGACTAAATTCCATTTTATTTGAGGCTCATTCTGGAACTAAACATGAGCTTAGTATGTAATAAAAGTATGAACTGTCAAAATTTATTAAGTGAATTTTGTTTCAAATTAGTTTATAAACACTAAACACTAATGAACAAGTATCAACTCAGTTTGTCAATTTTGAATTCAATCATCACAAAACAACACAACAAATGTTCCATTGGTCGGTTTTACTTGGTACTTTGAATGCAGTGTCTAATAATGTTTGAAAGATTTGCTGATGAGAACACCAAACACGTAATCATTTTTTATAAACCAATGTCCTTTCCATGCATCATAATTTTATTTTGTTTTTTCTTGGGTAGATGAAGATAGGTTTGACATATGCTCAGATGAATGACAAAATGAGGTGCACAATCAGTGGTAGATTTGGTAGGTGCTGGCTGTTATAATTCTGTCATTATCATATGAGTGAAGTGGAGCTTGGTTAAACTTCTCAGCTGGATATCAAGTCCTCCATAAAAGCTCTCAGTAGGTAAGAAAACAATACAAGAAAAAATTATTGCACCATTTTTACAATCATAATATGTTTTGATTTTTTTTTAAAATAAATTATATTTGTCTAATAAAATTATGCACTAACATGGATACATGGATGTCCATTGATGATTCGAAGATCTCCAGAGCTTCAAATTCTCTAACCTTCTAACTGTTGAAAAATCTTTATCAAAATCAGGGTAATGCAAAGAACCTAGTAAGGCCACAGATTCAAACCAATATGAAAACACAGCAAATATTCTGCAAATAAGAACAGAGGATTAGAAAAACATATCAGTTTTGGTGGAAGCGAGCAGAGACGCTCTGTCCTCGGTGAATAAGGCCCCCCCACGCACAGGGATGAACGGCTCCTACCACTGAGAGATACGACCACCAGGGTTATGCCTCCTCGGGGTGCGAGCTACGAGGAGACCACAGTGAACAGCCGCGATCCTTTCAGACGCTCAGATCAGAGAACAAGGAAAGTGGAAAGAACAGACTCCTCTGTAAAGGAAAAAACCAAAACAGAAGAACAGTGGTTGTAGGTGGGCTCTGGACTTGTGATTTCGTTGATGTGAGAGAGACCAATTTGACACCTTTATATAGGCAGTCTAACAACGTTCACAAAAAAGGAAAACCGACCACTTAAATGCGCGCATTAAAATTGTAACCCGACCACTTAATTACGCACATTAAAATTGTAACCCGACCACTTAATTGCGCACATTAATTGAAATAATTGCGCACATTAACGGGCAATTAATACACGCATCCGTTGAGAGATCTCGGCGCGGACGGTTTTGGAAATAATCATGGTGGCGGTTTTAGAAACAATTCAAATTCAAAAAGGAGTTGTCGCGAGAGACAAAAAGAAACCCACGCGCATACGGGCCAAGCCCGAGGAAAGGGCCCAGAGTGGCCCGAGGAGAGGGATTTGCACCCCCCCCTGCGCGCGCATGCGGGCGCGCCCAAGTGTGGCCCGCAACCCAGCCCGGCCCGGCCCGCCTCGTGTGCAGGCGCGCACGCCCGGTTAACTAGTTTTTCCACCAGAAATCCAAACCCACGGGTTGATGGGTTGGGCCTCGTGTGCGCGCGCGTAGGGGTTTGGTTCAACAAGTCTCAACAATGGAATGGTTTGACTCTAGGTATAAGGTGACACAATGAAGTGGTTTTAACCGATGTGGGACTTAAAGTGTTGGGAAGGAAAAAATGAATACTCAATTTTTGATCAACCAAAGAATGGGTCATTCAAAATGGGCCCAACACTAACAATCCCCCCCTTGACCTAAAATTGTAGAAGAAAGAATATGATCTGAGCATCTTATACCATGTAATAGATGAAGGTACCTTCTGGGTTTGAACCTTCACTTAGTGTAAACTAGATCCAACTGAGAAGTCTGAATAGACCATGTCCTTGAATTCGACCCCTTAAGCCAGAATTCACTAGTCACACACACGGTACAGGATATGGGTCCTGTTCTGGGATAGCACATTACGGCCATGTGCTCGTATCCTTTCTTGAGTGCCTTAGAGACTTAGCCCAAATCTCAAAGAACGCGGCCTCACGTCCGTGCACTCATATAGGTGAGTTCTCCAGGGTGCCTGCGTGGGCCACACCCTGTCCGAAAAGGACTTGAACCCATTAAGAGCGTAAGCTCAACCTTCTTCCGCCACAGTATAGTACTGATATCATAGGGATGAGTTAGAGCACTTTTTCCTCTACAGTACTCACAAGTTTACCAATACAGCTTCGTTAACCCCTTGAAAACCATCTTCATGGGATCTCCAATCACAATGGTAGGGAGCCCGCTGTAGGTAATTATATAATGGGCTGAAGCCCCATCCCCCTCGATGTCTCATGGACAAGTCGTCTGACAAGTCCTTTTGTGAAATGATCTGCGAGATTTCTCTCGGATCTCACAAACTCTAGAGTAATTATCCCCTGAGAAATCAGGTGCCGAATTGATTTATATCGCAAGCGCAAGTGTCTAGACATTTTCTCATTATCATTATTTTGTAATGATTTTGCAATCACAACTTTGTTGTCACATCTTATGGAAATTGCTGGAATAGGCTTTCCCATCAATGGAATCTCACTCAACAGATTCCTAAGCCATTCTGCCTCTGAAGCTGCAATATCCAATGCAATAAGCTCTGATTCCATTGTGGAACGAGCAATTACTGTCTGTTTAACAGACCTCCATGCTATTGCTGCACCACCTATCAAAAACACAAACCCACTGGTTGATTTAATATCAACTGAATCAGAGATCCAGTTGGCGTCAGAATAACCCTCAAGTACAGGAGGAAAACCAGTATAATGTAATGAAAGTGAAATAGATCCTCGCAGATATCTAAATACACGTGTGAGTGCAGTCCAATGCTCTTTATTAGGATTGCTTGTGTATCTACTTAGCCTACAAACAGCATATGCAATATCAGGACGAGTGCAATTCATAAGATACATTAAACTTCCAATCATTTGTGCATATAATTCCTGTCCAACAGGTTCTCCCAAATTCTTTTTCAACTTAATTGATGAATCATATGGTGTATGCACAGGTGAAAAATCATACATATCAAATTTTTTGAGTATCTTCTCAATGTAGTGAGACTGTGAAAGTGTAATACCAGATGAAGTCTTGACTAATTTTATTCCCAAAATTAGACTTGCATGACCAAGATCTTTCATATCAAAGTTTTTAGAAAGAAAAATTTTGGTTTCTTCAATAATGTCCTGATTAGACCCAAAAATTAAAATATCATCAACATATAGGCAAATGATAACACAAGCATCAGATTTCACTTTCATATAAAGACATCTGTCATACTCATTATTTTTAAAACCAAAAGAAGCGATGACTCTATCAAATTTTTCATACCACTGTTTAGGAGCTTGTTTGAGCCCGTACAGAGATTTCACGAGTTTACACACCTTCTGTTCTTGTCCAGGAACCACAAATCCTTCAGGTTGGTCCATATAGATCTCCTCATTGAGATCTCCATGTAAAAAAGCGGTTTTGACATCCATCTGATGGATTTCAAGACCATGAATTGAAGCTAATGCGACCAGTATCCGAATAGTGGTAATTCTAGTGACAGGAGAATATGTATCAAAATAATCCACACCAGGTTTTTGTTTAAAGCCCTTTGCTACTAGCCTAGCCTTGTATTTTTCTATAGAGCCATCTGGACGAAATTTCTTTTTGAAGATCCATTTACACCCAATTGTTCTACTACCTGGAGGGAGAGAAGTAAGAACCCAAGTATTATTATGAAGAATGGAATCAAATTCACTATTAATTGCTTCTCTCCAAAAAGGTGCATCTGGAGATGACATAGCTTCATTGAAGGTTAAGGGATCATCTTCAATAAGAAATGTGAGGAAGTCATCTCCAAATGTTTTTTCTACTCTAGGTCTCTTACTTCTTCTTAATTCAGGTTCATTCTCAAGAGATGGAACAAAGGAAGAAGAAGAAGCCCCTAGATCAGCAGTAGATTTATGTCCAATAGCTTTAGAATTTGTGGTTTTCATGGGAAAAATATCTTCAAAAAAGACAACATCTCTAGACTCAATAATTGAGTTGGGACTGATCTCAGGAATTCCAGATTGTAGGACTAAAAACCTATATGCAGCACTATGATATGCATAGCCCACAAATGCACAATCAATTGTTTTTGGTCCTAACTTCTTCTTTTTGGGAGGAGGAATATTCACTTTTGCCAAACATCCCCAAACTTTGATGCTACTAAGGTTGGGTTTCCTACCTTTCCACAATTCATAAGGAGTTTTATCACAATTTCTAAGGGAACCCTATTTAGAATATGACAAGCAGAATATATGGCCTCTCCCCAAAAATTTTCAGATAAACCAGAACTTGATAACATGGAATTAACCATGTCACACAGGGTCCGATTTTTCCGTTCTGCCACACCATTGGATTGGGGTGAATAGGGAGCGGTGGTCTGATGAATGATGCCATTATCTTCACACAATTTAGATAATTCATTCGATGTATATTCACCTCCTCGATCAGACCTAATCACTTTGATTTTTCTATCTAATTGATTTTCTACTTCTGCCTTATAAATTTTGAAAAATTCTAGAGCCTCATCTTTTGAACGCAACAGATACACATAACAAAATTTTGAAAAATCATCAATAAAGGTTATGAAGTATCTTTTTCCTCCTCGAGTAAGCATACCATTCATTTCACATATGTCACTATGTACTAAGCCTAACAGTTCAGAAATTCTATCAACAGATTTAAAAGGTTTTCTAGGCTGTTTCGCTTGCACACAGATATGACATTTAGAAGTTTCATTAAGATGAGATTTAGGAATCAAATCAAGAAACATCATTCTTTTTATGGTACTTAAGTTTATATGTCCTAAACGAGCATGCCACATATTATGAGATTCAACATTCAAAGCAGTAGTAAATAAGGAGGAAGAACATTCAAACATAATATTCAACTTAAACAAACCATCACACACATAGCCTTTCCCAACGAAGGTTTCAAACCTAGTTATTACAACCTTATTTGCTTCAAAAACTAGTTTATAACCTTGCTGTATCAACAGCGACCCACTAACTAAGTTTTTCCTCAAATCAGGAACGTGTTGCACGTTTTGAAGTGATAGGACATTCCCGGACGTGAAGAGTAGATCAACATGTCCTTCTCCAATGATACGTGCAGCAGAGTTGTTGCCCATTCTCACATATCCATCAATGGCCTGATAGGAAGTAAATAAGGATCTATCAGAACAAAGGTGTACATTTGCTCCTGTGTCTATCCACCAATCAGTAGATTGACAAGCTAAGTTTAACTCAGGATGGACAGTGACAAACCTAATTTGGGAGGAAGAGGGTGCAGGGTCATGAATCACCACATTCGCTTGGACCTTATTCTCTGAGTCCTTCTGGGTAGGATGGTTGCTTTTATAATTCAGATTTTGAGGAAGGGTCTTTCGTTTGTAGCAACTTCTTGCAATATGCCCTTTCTTCCCACACACGTAGCAACCAGCTTCATCATTGGTTTTCTTTTTAAACTGTGGCTTTACATGACCCTTAGCTGCCCCATTCTTTTTAAAAGGTTTGGACTTGGGTTTAAAACCTTCGGCTATGTGTGCTTTGGCAGAAAACTCTTTAGGAAGTTTAGAGACCTTATCTTGAAGCCTATGCTCATCTTCTATCCTAATAGTGGTCAAAATATCATTCAAGACAGGTATACCTCTACGATGTTTAAGTTTGATAGCAAAATTAGACCAGGAGGGAGGCAATTTTTCAATAATGGAGTATGCAAGAAAAAGTGTCATCAAGAATCATCCCATATTTTCTAATCTCATGAATAATAGTTTTCAGGTCTACGATTTGTTTCATGATAGACAGATTATCAACCATGTTGAATTTTAAAAATTTTCCGACAGCATATTTTTCTAACCCAGCATCTTCAAGACTATATTTTTTTTCGAGTTCTGTCCACAGTTTGAAAGTGCCTTTTGTAGTACAAAAAATATCATACAACTCAGGGGTTAAGGCACTCAAGATTCGACCATGGCACAAGAAATCTTTCTCTTCCCAGGCACCGTCTAATTCAATAGTTTTTCCTTTCGGATCTGCTATTTTATCAGGATCGGCATCCTTGGGATCGGAGGTCTTGGTAAGGTCAATGGAAGTGGACTCTTTATCAGAAAGAGACTTGGATTCACCTAAGACAGTTCTTAAAACAGAAATTAATCCTAGGGTGGTGAGCCAATACCTACATTTTGCTGCTGCCATCTTTTAAAATTGGTACCATCAAACAAAGCCGGTTTAGCAGATAAATCTTCTACAAGACCCATTTTTGAAAACAGAAAGAGGTTTGAAAAAAGGTCTAGGTAAAATGCAACACTTATTCACCAAGAATGTTGAAAAATCTTTATCAAAATCAGGGTAATGCAAAGAACCTAGTAAGGCCACAGATTCAAACCAATATGAAAACACAGCAAATATTCTGCAAATAAGAACAGAGGATTAGAAAAACATATCAGTTTTGGTGGAAGCGAGCAGAGACGCTCTGTCCTCGGTGAATAAGGCCCCCCCACGCACAGGGATGAACGGCTCCTACCACTGAGAGATACGACCACCAGGGTTATGCCTCCTCGGGGTGCGAGCTACGAGGAGACCACAGTGAACAGCCGCGATCCTTTCAGACGCTCAGATCAGAGAACAAGGAAAGTGGAAAGAACAGACACCGCTGGACTTGTGATTTCGTTGATGTGAGAGAGACCAATTTGACACCTTTATATAGGCAGTCTAACAACGTTCACAAAAAAGGAAAACCGACCACTTAAATGCGCGCATACGGGCCAAGCCCGAGGAGAGGGATTTGCACCCCCCCCCCTGCGCGCGCGCCCAAGTGTGGCCCGCAACCCAGCCCGGCCCGGCCCGCCTCGTGTGCAGGCGCGACGTGCGAGCGCGCACGCCCGGTTAACTAGTTTTTCCACCAGAAATCCAAACCCACGGGTTGATGGGTTGGGCCTCGTGTGCGCGCGCGTAGGGTTTGATTCAACAAGTCTCAACAATGGAATGGTTTGACTCTAGGTATAATGTGACACAATGAAGTGGTTTTAACCGATGTCGGACTTAAAGTGTTAGGAAAGAAAAAATGAATACTCAATTTTTGATCAACCAAAGAATGGGTCATTCAAAATGGGCCCAACACTAACACTAACAAGATGAAATCCAATCAATTATACATTCCATCGGCGTTGTTAATCTTCAATAAAAGATCAGTGTTATTACATACAATTTTTTTTTTAATCCCAATTTCAGTCTCATATGCGTCGATAAAAAATTAATAGCACATATACTCACGTTAACGAGTTATATGATTCGACAATTTTTTTTTTTACATTTTCTATAAATGCATTCATGCAATCATTGAAGTATATGTTTCATTTTTTATAAAAGCATATAACTTATTCAATGAGCTTATACTATTTTTAAAAAATTCAAAACACATGTCGACTAAAATTAGGGATATTTAAAATTAAAGCTAAAAATAAAGCTATATATAACATTATCCATAAAAGGTTGATATTTGATAATTTCACGTGCAAAACAAGTGAAATTGAAGTGGTTATCTCCGTTTAATATCACACGTCGGTCTGTAATTAAAAAATAATAATATCTAATGAAATTTAGCACTTATTGACCTCCATCTTCTTTGTGACTTTCAATACATATTTATAAATTCCAAAAGTAGATAGATATATAATATTAGACTTCTTAAAAAATAAGTGCACTTGACTTACTGCGATGATGAGACTTGTGTAGAGCCTGACTATACAACAAGAAAGTCCATTACCTCTGAGAATCTCATGAAGAAAAAATATGTCAACATCATTAGTCATATAAGAATGCTGTATCCAATGTGATATCTAGTCAGATCAGATGCTTAATCATGACAAGATTGCTGCATTATTGGAAGCAAGGGGCCATTGACTGCGTTTTGGCAGCCTATCCAACCCAAACTAAGGGCTGGTTGAAAACATCGGTTAAAAAATAATTTTTAGAATAAAATTGTTTTTTTAAAAAGATTTTAGAGCTTGATTTTTATTAGAATGTTTTTTTTTTTAATTGAGGAATTAATATCTGAAAGCAGTTGATGTTTGACAGATAAAGTGATTTTTCAATAAAAAAAAATCGATTGTGACAAAAAAACGTTATTTTTTAGCTTTATCAAGGAAAAAATTAAAAGAAATCCAGCTTCCGCTTCTGAATAAGTTGTCCCGTTTGGCTGCACAATTTTAACTTTTCAGCTTTTAAAAAAATAAAAGCTGCCCCAAACGTGTAACCAAACGGAGCCTAACCAAACTGGGCCTAAGGCAACGTTTAGTTACACGATTGAGCAGCTTTTACGTTTGTAGAAAATTGCTTCTGCAATCGTATAACAAAAAAGTTTTATTATAGCAGTTTTCTGCAGACATATTTTAGATAAATAATGTCTAAAAGTTGCGATTTTCAAAAGCTGGGGTGGATTTCCTGTAAAATCATTTTTAAAATCTAGATTCTTGTAGAATCAGTTTTGCAATCGCGAAACCAAACACACTCTAAGTCATTGAAAATGTTTTTTTATTAATAATTTCTAATTGTGATTAGAGACAGCGACAATCACACAAATGGAGTAAAAATTGAATTATGAGTTCCCTAATTAAGTTTAATGTATCATGTGAATTATCATAAGTTTCTTGTATTAAGTTAAAGAGATAAATAAAATACTTTCATCATTTGAGCTATGACAACAATTTGGGTAAGTCCAACCTGAATTTGACAAGTCGAACTTGATTTTCGAGTAGGTTGCTTCAGAAAAATTATGTTCAAATGAAACATTGTTTTGATGCCAATCAACTCCAACCCATTCATCATAACATGTGTACCATAGTTTCTCAAAGTGACAAGTCACCAATCTTGATCCATGTTTTTCTATTATTATTTAGCATGATGATGGAATTGACATTTTTATTCTTTAATTCTTTGTATCTTTTTTTACTTTTTCTAATCCTAACAAAATAAAAATGTTTGAACTCGAATTTAACTCGACCCACCCCGAATATCAGGTTCCTCGAGTTGGGCTCAAATTGATTTTTATCATCAGTCAGGTTAAGATTGGGTCATCATGCTAAAAGTTAGATTTCAGTTGGATTCAATTTGAACATTTTCAACATCAAGATATTGTTCAAAACCAATCCGAGTCCAATCCACGAGTTGTAGACCTCATCTTAGCTTAATTGCCTTTTTTTTTTTAATTGGTACTTGGTAGCTTAATTAGCTTTTATACTCATTATAATTACTAAAAAGAACTAAACATGCTTACCCAAATTAAAAAGAAAAAGTTACTCTGATACTCTTTATTAAATTTATTCCAGTAAAGCTAAGGTTCAGTTTTTTATGAAAATCCCTTGAGATTGTTTTATAAAACTAAACACATTAGTCCCATACTCTCATGACTGGTTAAAAGGTTCTTCTGAACTACTACACCTAATTATTCTAACCACATGTGCACAATCCTAAGACAGACCTTGGTGCCCCAAATGAGGTCTCGCTTTTATCATAAAAAAACAAAAAAAAACTTGGAAGATACACTCTTTGGTCAAAGTTGGTTCCTCTTTTTTATACAATTCCTTCCATTAACCAACCATCCAATTCATTCTGTCATCAACTAAAGTTTCAATAAAAATGATATTGATTCTCTATATGGCCCCCTTATTGTTCATGTATTATTTGTTACGCAACCATGGTTATGAATTATGAATGTTAATATTTTTCTTCAATTATCTTTTGTTAATGTTTAGGAACAACTGTAATAGTTACATATGTCAAGTATTCTTTTTTTTTTTTCATAGGAAAATAGTGCTTCACTGTGTAAGCATGCAAAAGATGAGTGCATACTCATGTATCAATTAAATACTCTCGTGTTTTTCTTTTTTTTATTGGTAAATACTCTCATGTTGGTTGTATCACATCCATCCATTCATTTAATCCACTAAATGAACATATCATTAGAACTAATTAAGTTTATATATATACTCTGTAAAAACAAAAATGACATTTGTTTCATGAACTGGGTTATGTGAAATATTTGTTTAATCTAGTTCAATGAATTGAATTAATCTATCAATATCTTCAGAATTAGACAACCCAGAGAACTCGTACGCTAGTTGGTTCATCATATTGCATACCAAAAAGTTATGATGATCTTGAATGAGCATGACAAGTACCAATCATGGAAGTCAAGATAGTTAGGATAGCATCTATCTTTTTATAGTAAAGTACATCACTATCAAATATAAATATTTGTGTTTTGCTATAATCAGAAAGTTGTGAGTTTAGACACTCATTTAGCCTTTTTTATTATTATTATATATTTTCAAAGTAAGTATTGGATATATTCATACGCATAAAATAAGGGTGTTATTCAGTCGATTTGATTCTGTTTTTGGCAAACCTATATTGAACTATATTATAATAACATGTAATTTGAAATTGAACTAAACCGAAAATTCAAAACCGAACCGAACCGAACCTTTGGAAAAATCGAACTAAATCAAACCGAACCAAACTGTTAAAGATGAACATATATATACCCAATCATTTTTTTTCTTTCTCTTAATTTCAGTTGGTTAGAATTTTTTTAGGGCTTGGTTATAACTTTACATAAATATCAAAATGTTATTATTGATGGTATAAATTAATGTATTCATTTTTTGTATGAATATTAATGATATCACAACAATATAGATTTTAATTTAAAAATAATGATCTAAATGAATATTGATTATGAATAATAATGTGTTTTAAGTTTAATTCGGTTCGGTTCGGTTAATTTCGATTTTTTAAAGTAAAATCAAATCCAAACCAAAGTAGATCGGTTGATTAATTATTCAATCTATACCCAAACCAAACAAAAAAATCTATTGACCCAAACCTCAAAAAAATCGGTTTAGATCGGTTTGGATTTGATTTAACTGACTAAAGTTGCATAAAATAGCCCATAAACCCTATGCATTAGATGGTAAGTTAAGGAGATTCAAAATAAAACTCACATCATCAACTGAAAAGCCAATTCCATGTATATAAAAATAAGACATGTTATTCCACCTAAAATAAGATTAATATAAACCAACAAAAATGTAAACAAATTTAGAACCAGATTGGATAAAACAATAGTCTTGTTCCATTTTATTCTATGCCCTTGCTAAGATGGGGTTGAGCAATAAAAAACATTGTTTAATTAAGTATCTAACATTTGATTTCATGAAAAAGAGAATTATATTGTAGCTTTAGGGTGACTTTCAAAACGAGATTGAAAAATAATTTTTACAACAGCTTTTAAAAAATTGTTAGATTCATGAAAAATATTTTTTTATAACCAAAATCTGTTTTCATTTTTTATCGTAAACTGAGACCACTAAGAGCATTTGAAAATAAATTTTGATTAAGTATGACTCCTGCAATGTAGAATCTCCAAAAATTGTCTAAACTCATTTTCAAATGTTGTTTTAAATGGATACGATTTAATTAATCAAACTACATGGACAGATTGGTAAGACTACCCTTGGCCTCTTTATCAGGATCTGGGTACATTTGAGTATGTATTGAGTCTCCTTCCTTTGGATAAAAAAAATTTAACTATGAAAAATTAAAAAGAAAAAACACTTATCCTCCAAAAATTATGATTTACCAAAATCAAGAAAGGATAAATAGCTTCATTTTTCAGAATCTACCCAACACTTATCCTCAATTTTCAGAATCTACAAGGACATGAAGATGATCTTTATCTACACACCAAAACAGCTCCAAAAACTGTAGCTGAGTAGAAATTTTTTGACCGCTCTCCTCCCAACCTTTTTTAGTTTTACCTTAATTTCTATACAGCCACATCACATGTTTTAACTTTGGAGACAACTGGTGACAAACAGTTCCTAGAGTCAAATATAGACTGGGCAGATTATATTAATATGATGTGTGTCTCCATCCACTCTGAAACTCACACAAAGCATCAGAATTTCATGTGTTAGAATTAGAAACACTTGATTGTGTGAAAGAAAGAGTGAATAAAAAAAGAATACCAGCATTCCAGTATGTGTGTGTTTTAGGTTTCAGGCATCTTTTTTGGAAACTTAAGGATCAGATGTTTTAAAAAATCCCAGCAGCCAAAAAATTTCAGTTGGATTAGCTAGGCAAACTCTATATAATAATGCAATAAAATATATAAAAATAAAAATGTAACATAGGTTCCTAACTCAGGATATGTTATTTTTAACGAATTTTTTTGTCAGTCAAAC